>BFEA01000440.1:51085-61125 GCA_003427395.1 Chara braunii
CCCACGCCAAACCCACGCCAAACCCACGCCAAACCCACACCAAACCCTCGCCAAACCCACGCCAAACCCACACCCAATAGTTACCCATAGGTTTGGGTTACTAGTAGCGTCCACTAGTAACCCACGGGTTTGGCATGGGTTCGGAGTGGGTTAGGCGTGGGTTTGGCGTGAGTTTGGGTTGCTTCTCGGCGTTAGTAGTAACGCAAACCCATGGGTTTCTCGTGGGCGTGGGTTTGGCATGGGTGTGGCATGTGTTTGCGTGGGTGTGGCATTGGTTTGGCGTGGGCTTGGGTTACTAGTGGCCGTGGGTTTGGTGTGGGTTTGGTGTGGGTCTGGCGTGGGTTTGGGTTACTTGTTTGCGTAGGTTTGGCGTGGGTTTGGCATGGGGTTGGCGTGGGGTTGGCGTGGGGTGGGCGTGGGTTTGGCGTGGGTTTGGTGTGGGTTTGGCTTAGGTTTGGCGTAGGTTTGGCGTGGGTTTGGCGTGGGTTTCCAAACCCACGCCAAACCCAAGCCACACTCATGCCAAACCCACGCCCACGAGTAACCCATGGGTTTGCGTTACTAGTCACGCCCACTAGCAACCCAAACTCACGCCAAACGCACGCCAAACCCACACCAAACCCACACCAAACCTAGGCCAAACCCACATCAAACCCATGGGTTACTAGTGGGCGTTACCAGTAAGCAAAACCTATATAGGTTACTATTGGGCGTGGGTTCGGCGTGGGTTTAGGTTAGAAGTGGGCGTGGGTTTGGCGTTGGTCTGGCGTGGGTTTGGGTTACTAGTGCGCGTAGGTTTGGAAACCCACGCCACACCCTCGCCAAACCCACGCCAAACTCACGTCAGACCCATGCGAAACCCATGCCAAAGCCTCGCCCAACCCACGTCAAACACACGCAAAACCAACACCATACCCACGCCAAGCCCACTAGTAACCTAAACCCACGCCAAACCCACGCCAAACCCACGCCAAACCCACGCCCTCTGGTAACCCATTTGTTTGGGTTACTAGTATTGCCCACTAGTAACCCATAGGTTTGGCATGGGTTTCGCGTGGGTTTTGCGTGGGTTTGGCGTGGGGTTTGCGTGGGTTTGGCGATGGCATGGGTTCGGCGATGGCATGGGTTTGGCGTGGGCTTTGCGTGGGTCTGGCGATAGCGATAGTATCGCCCACTAGTAACTTATTTACTAGTGGGCATTACTAGTAACCCAAACCCATGGGTTACTAGTGGGGGTGGGTTTGGCGATGGTGTGGCATGGGTTTGCCGTGGGCGTGGGTTTGGTGTGGCATGGGTTACAAAGCCACACCAAAGCATTGCCAAACCCACGCCAAAGCCATGCCAAACCCACACCAAACGCATGCCAAACCCAAGTCAAACCCACGCCAAACCCACGCCAAACCCACGCCCACTAGTAAACCAAACCCATGGGTTACTAGTGGGTGTGGGTTTGGAAACCCACGCCAAACCCACGCCAAACCCATGGGTTACTACTGGGTGTTTGGTTTGGGTTACTAGTGGGCGTGGGTTTGGCGTGGGTTTGCTGTGGGGTTTGGCGTGGGTTTCGCGTGGGTTTGGCATGGGTTTGGCGTGGGTTTGGGTTACTAGTGGGCATTACAAGTAACCCATACCCACAGGTTAGTAGTGGGCGTTACTAGTGGGCGTGGGTATGGGTTACTAGTGGGTTTAGCGTTACTAGTAACCCAAACCCATGGGGTTTGGTGTGGGTTTAGCGTCGTTTAGCATGGGTTGGGCGTGGGTTGGGCGTGGGTTTGGCGTGGGTTTGGCGTGGGTTGGATGTCGGTTTGGCGTGGGTTTGGCGTGGGTTTGGCGTGGGTTTGGCGCGGGTCTAGTTTACTAATGGGCGTCGGTTTTGCTTGGGTTTG
Source organism: Chara braunii (assembly GCA_003427395.1). Taxonomy (NCBI): domain Eukaryota; kingdom Viridiplantae; phylum Streptophyta; class Charophyceae; order Charales; family Characeae; genus Chara; species Chara braunii. The sequence goes on from BFEA01000440.1 coordinate 52,972, forward strand.
GCGTGGGTGTGGCGTGGGTTTGGCATGGGTTTCGGTTACTAGTGGGCGTTACTAGTAACCCAAACCCATGGGTTACTAGTGGCCACACGAAACCCACGCCAAGCCCACGGCAAACCCACGTCAAACCCATGGGGGTTACTAGTGGGCACGGGTTTTGGGTTACTAGTGGGCGCGGGTTTGGGTTACTAATGGCATTACTAGTAACCAAAACCCATGGGTTTGGCGTGGGTTTGGCGTGGGTTTGGCGTGGGTTTGGCGTGGGTTTGGCGTGGGTTTGGCGTGGGAACCACCTGAAACCCACGCCAAACCCACGCCAAACCGACGCCCACTAGTAACCAAAACCCACACCAAACCCACGCCAAACCCACGCCCACTAGTAACCCAAAAGCACACCCAGAAGTAACCCAAACCCACGCCAACCAGTAACCCAAACCCACGCCCACTAGTGGTCCATGGGTTACTACTTACCCGAACCCATGGGTTTGGCGTGGGTTTGGCGTGGGTTTGGTGTGGGTTTGGCGTGGGTTTGCGTGGGCTTGAGTGGGACCCAAGCCAAACCCACTCGAAGCCCACGCCAAACACTCGCCAAACCCATGGGTTTGGGTTACTCGTAACGCCCACTAGTAACCCAAACCGACGGCCACAAGTAAACCAAACCCACGGCCACAAGTAACCCAAACCCATGCGCACTAGTAACCCAAACCCACGCCCACTAGTAGCCCAAACCCATGGGTTTGGCGTGGGTTTGGCGTGGGTTTGGCGTGGGCTTGGCATGGGTTTGGCGTGGGTTTGGCGTGGGCTTGGCGTGGGTTTGGGTTACTAGTAACGCCCACTAGTATCCCAAACCCACGCCAAACCCACGCCCACTAGTAACCCATGGGTTTATGTTACTAGTAACGCCCACTAGTATCCCAAACACACACCAAACCCACGCCAAACCCAAGTCAAACCCACGCCAAGCCCACACGCACTAGTCAACCAAACCCATGGGTTACTACTGGGCATGGGTTTGGAAACCCACGCCAGAACCACGCCAAACCCACGCCAAACCCACGGGTTACTATTGGGTGTGGGTTTGTGGGCGTGGCTTTGGCATGGGTTTGGTGAGGGGTTTGGCGTGGGTTTCGTGTGGATTTGGCCTGGGTTTGGCGTGGGTTTGGGTTACTAGTGGGCATCACTAGTAACCCAAACCCACGGGTTACTAGTGGGCATTACTAGTGGGCGTGGGTATTGGTTACTAGAGGGTTTGCCGTACGTTTGGCGTTACTAGTAACCCAAACCCATGGGGTTTGGCGTGGGTTTGGCGTCCTTTAGCGTGGGTTTGGCGTGGGTTTGGCGTGGGTTTGGTGTGGTTTGGGCGTGGGTTTGGCGTGGGTTTGGCGTGGGTTTGGCGCGGGTTTGGGTTACTAGTGGGCGTGGGTTTGGCGTGGGTTTGGCGTGGGTTTAACGTGGGTTTGGCGTGGGATTGGGTTACTAGTGGGCGTTTCTAGTAACCCAAACCCATGGGTTGCTAGTGGGCGTGGGTGTGGAAACCCACGCCAAACCCATGGGCTTGGGTTACTCGTGGGCATGGGTTTGGGTTACTAGTGCGCGCGGGTTTGGGTTACTAGTGGGCATTACAAGTAACCAAAACCCATGGGTTTGGCGTGGGAACCACACAAAACCCACGCGAAACCCATGCCAAACCTAACCCAAACCCACGCCCACTAGTGACCCAAACCCACACCAAACTCACGCCGAACCCACCCCCACTTAAAACCTAAAAGCACGCCCAGTAGTAACCCAAACCCACGCCCACCAGTAACCCAAACCCACGCCCACTAGTAGCCCATGGGTTACAAGTAACCCAAACCCATGGGTTTGGCGTTGATTTGGCGTGGGTTTGGCGTGGGTTTAACGTGGGTTGGGTGTGGGTTTGTCATGGGTTGTGCGTGGGTTTGGCGTGGGTATGGGTGGGACCCAAGCCAAACCCACTCCAAGCCCACGCCAAACACTCGCCAAACCCATGAGTTTGGGTTACTCGTAACGCCCACTAGTCACCCAAAACCACGGCCACTAGTAACCCAAACCCACGCCCACTAGTAGCCCATGGGTTACTAGTAACCCAAACCCATGGGTTTGGTGTGGGTTTGGCGTGGGTTTGGCGTGGGTTTGGTGTGGGTTTGTCATGGGTTTGGCGTGGGTTTGGCGTGGGCTTGGGTGGGACCCAAGCCAAACTGGCTCCAAAGCCACGCCGAACACTCGCCAAACCCATGGGTTTGGGTTACTCGTAACGCCCACTAGTAACCCAAACCCACGGCCACTAGTAACCTAAACCCACGGCCATTAGTAACCCAAACCTACGCCCACTAGTAACCCAAACCCACGCCCACTAGTAACGCAAACCCACGCCCTTCCCACGCCCACTAGTAACCGAAACCCATGGGTTTGGCGTGGGCTTGGCGAGGGTTTGGCGTGGGTTTGGCGTGGGCTTGGCGTGGGTTTGGCGTGGGTTTGGCGTGGGCTGAGCGTGGGTTTGGCGTGGGTTTCCAAACCCACGCCCTCTAGTAACCCATGGGTTTGGGTTACTAGTAACGCCCACTAGTAACCCAAACCGACGCCAAACCCATGCCAAACCCACGCAAAACCCAGGCCAGGCCCACGCCCACTAGTAACCCAAACCCACGCCAAACCCACGCCAAACCCAGGCCAAACCCACGCCAAACCCACGCCAAACCAACACCAAACCCACGCAAACTAGTAACAGAAACCCATGGGTTTGCCGTGGGTTTGGCGTGGGCTTGGTGTGGGTTTGGTGTGGGTTTGAAATGGGTTCGGTGTGGGTTTGGAGTGGGGTCTGGTGTGGGTTTGGCGTGGGTTTGGCGTGGGTTTGGCGTGGGTTTCCAAACCCACGCCCACTAGTAACCTTTGGGTTTGGAGCGGGCGTTCCTTGTAACCCAAACCGATGGGTTACTAGTGGGCGCGGGTTTGGAAACCCACGCCAAACTTACGCGAACTAGTGGGTTTAAAGTGGGTTTGGAGTGGGTTTGGAGTGGGTTTGGCGTGGGTTTGGCGTGGGTTTGGCGTGGGTTTGGAGTGGGTTTGGAGTGGGTTTGGCGTGGGTTTGGTTTGTGTTTGGGTTTGGAGTCGGTTTGGCATGGGTTTGGAATGGGTTTGGAGTGGGTTTGGCATGGGTTTCAAGTGGGCGTAGGTTTGGCGTCGGCTTGCAGTGGGTTTGGCGTGGGTTTGGCGTGGGTTTGGTGTCGGCTTGGGTTACTACTGGGCGTGGGTTTGGGTTACTAGTGGGCGTGGGTTTGGGTTACTAGTGGGCGTGGGTTTGGGTTACTAGTGCGCGTTACCAGTAACCTAAACCCGTGGGTTACTGGTGGGCGTGGGTTTGGCGTGGGTTTGGCGTAGGTTTGGGTTAGTACCGGGAGTGGGTTTGGCATGGGTTTGGGTTTGGCGTGGGTTTGGCGTGGGTTTGGCGTGGGTTTGGCATGGGGTTGGCATGGGTTTGGCGTGGGTTACTAGTGGGCGTGACTAGTAACCCACTAGTATACCAAAGCCACGCCAAACCCACACCAAACCCATGCCAAACCCACGCCAAACCCACGCCCACTAGTAACCCAAAACCCACACCAAACCCACGCCAAACCCACGTCAAACCCACGCCAAACCCACTCCAAACCCACGTTAAACCCACGCCCACGAGTAACCCATGGGTTTGGGTTACTAGTGGACGTGGGTTTGGAGTGCGTTACTAGTGGGCATGGGTTTGGAAACCCAAGCCAAACCCACGCCTAAACCGTGGGTTACTAGTGGGCGTGGGTTTGGAAACCCACGCCAAACCCATGCCAAACCCACGCCCAGTGGTAACCCAAACCCATGGGTTACTAGTGGGCATGGGTTTGACGTGGGTTTGGCGTGGGTTTGGCGTGGGTTTGGCATGGGTTTGGCATGGGTTTGTCGTGGGTTTCCAAACCCACGCCCACTAGTAACCCAAACCCAGGACCAGAAGTAACGCAAACCTACGCGAAACCCACGCCCATTAGTAACCCATGGGTTTGGATTACTAGTAACACCCACTAGTTACCCAAACCCAAGCCAAACCCACGCCAAACCCACGCCCACGAGTAACCCAAACCTACGCTAAGCCCACGCCCACTAGTAACCCATAACCACGGCCACTAGTTACCCAAACGCACGCCCACTAGTAACCCAAACCCACGCCCACTAGTAACCCAAACCCACGCCCACTAGTAACCCGAACCCACGCCAAACCCACACCAAACCCATGCCAAACCCACGCCAAACCCATGCCAGACCCACGCCAAACGCACGCAAAACCCATGTCAAATCCACACTCACTAGTAACCCGAACCCACACCAAACCCTCGCCAAAACTACGCCCAACCAATGGGTTTGGGTTAGTAGTGGGCGTGGGCTTGGCGTGGGTTTGGCGTGCGTTTGGGTTACTAGGTGGGTTTGGTGTGGGTTTGGGTTACTAGTGGGCGTGGGTTTAACGTGGGTTGGGCGTGTGTTTAGGTTACTAGTGGGCGTTACTTGTAACCCAAACCCAAGGGTTACTAGTGGACGTGGGTTTGGCGTGAGTTTGGCGTGGATTTGGCGTGGGCTTTGGTGTGGGTTTGGCGAAGGTTTGGCGTGAGTTTGGCGTGGGTTTGGGTTACTGGTGGTAGTTATTAGTAACCCAAACCCATGCCAAACCCACGCCAAACCCACCCAAACCCCACACCAAACCCTCGCCAAAACCACGCGAAAACCACGCCAAACCCACTCCAAACCCACGCGAATCCCACGCCCACTAGTAACCCAAACCCACACCAAACCCACGCCAACCCACGCCCACTAGTAACCCATGGTTTTGGGTTAGTAGTAACGCCCACTAGTAACCCACAGCCACGCCCACTCGTAACTGAAACCCACGCCAAACCCATGCCAAACCCACACCAGACCAACGCTAAACCCACCCCAAGTCCATGCCAAACCCACGCCAAACCCATGGGTTTTTAGTGGGCGTGGGTTTGGCGTGGGTTTGGCATGGCTTTGGCGTGAGTTTGGAGTGGGTTTGGTGTGGGTTTTGCGTGGGTTTGGCATGGTTTGGCGTGGGTTTAGGTTACTAGTGGGCGTGGGTTTGGGTGACTCGTGTGCGTTTCTAGTAACCCAAACTCATAGGTTACTAGTGGGCGTTGGTTTGGCGTGGGTTTCGCGTGGGTTTCGCGTGGGTTTGGCATGGGTCTGGCGTGCGTTTGGCGTGGGTTTGGCATGGGTTTAGCGTGGGTTTGTCGTGGGTTTGGCGTGGGTTAGGCGTGGGTTTGGCGTGGGTTTGGCGTCGGTTTGGGTTACAAGTTGGTGTGGGTTACTAATGGGCGTGGGGGTTGGGTTACTAGCAACGTTGGTTTGGCGTGGGTGTGGCGTGGGTTTGGCGTGGGTTTGGCGTGGGTTGATCCTGGGTTTGGTGTTGGTTTGGGTAACTATTAACGCCCTCTAGTAACCCAAACCCACGCCCTCTAGTAACCCATGGACTTAAGTTACTAGTATTGCCCACTAGTAACCCAAACCCACGCCCACTAGTAAACCATGGGTTTGGGTTACTAGTAACGCCCACTAGTAACCCAAACCCACGCCAAACCCACGCCAAACCTTGCCAAGACCACGCCAAACCCATGCCAAAACCATGCCAAACCCATGGGTTTGGGTTACTAGTGGGCGTGGGTTTGGCGTGGGTTTGGCGTGGGGTTGGGCTACTAGGTGGGTTTGGTGTGGGTTCAGGTTACTAGTGGGCGGGGGTTTGGCGTGGGTTTGGCATGGGTTGGGCGTGGGTTTTGGTTACTAGTAACACCCACTAGTAACCCATGCGTTTGAGGTACTAGTAACGCCCACTAGTAGCCCAAACCCACGCCATACCCACGCGAAATCCAAGCCAAACCCACGCCTACGTGTGGAACAAGCTTTGGTGGGGCGGTTGGATGTTGTAAAGTTTCAACGCATCCTTTAGTATGTCCTCCACAGCCACCATCAGGAGGTGAAGAAAGTCATAGATGCGGCTCAAGGTAGCTGGGAGAGGTTCAAGGAGGGGATGCAGTGGAAATACTGCCTGGGAGACGGGTTATTGACTACCGCGGACCTTGAAGCGATGAACAAAGAGGATCTTACGACTATAGGGGCCTTTGTTCAAGAATTTAAGAAAAGGGCGATGAAGGTGCATGGGATTTCGGAGGAAGCATAGTGCGCCGTTTTCCTGTGGTTACTCACAGCGTCGGAGGCCGTTGAGTTGACGAGACATGGAGGAGGTAGCACTAAGCTCACCTGGGCCACCATTGACAGAGGGGTGGAAGTTGGGTGCTTGGACCAGGTGGAACAACGTCAGGTACGCCTGCAAAGGCAGAAGAGAAAGGAAAGAGATGCGGCCGCTTCTGGGACCCCGGGGTTAACAAGGATTGTTACAGACGTATTGGCACAGCTAGGGTATGCAACAGAGCCGGTGGTGCAAAGGAGGGTGGTGACGACTGTTAAAGTATAAGGAAATGAGCCAGTGATAGAGGAGGCTGTTCAGGAGGAGCTCTGGGAAGAGGAAGAGCCGCTGCCGCAGCACCTGACGAAGGTCTAGCGCAAAGTGCGTAATTTGGCGCAGGGCGGACAGGGATCAGGAAAAGTGCAGGCGCCTCAGGCCCAGGCAGCAGCCTCTTTAAATGTGGCGGCTCCATCATCTAGTACGGGCCCCTCGCAAGGTGGGGCGCCCTCCTACGGACAGTGGCCCTTGCCGGTGATCAATGCAATTGTGCCATGGGGAAGCCCGCCGCCAGTAGCCGGACCGCAAACGAGTATGCCACCACCCATCTACCCCGTGGCCCAGGCCCAACCTGTGGCCCCACCACTGTCACCTGATCCGAGTTCAAAGGGCAGTGCTGTAGGAGGTGGGAACCAGGGGCAGGGCAATCAAGGCAACGGAGGGAGGGGTGGAGGAAGGGGGCGAGGCAAGAATGGCAGCGGAAGAGAAAGGCAATGGAATGGCCAAGTCCAGGGGTACCAAGGCCAAGGGAGTCAAGGCCAGGGGTACCAAGGCCAAGGGAGTCAAGGCTAGGGGTACCAAGTCCAGGGGTATCAAGGCCAGGGGGATTCAGGCCAGGGGGATCAGGGAAGTAAGTGGTATGGAAGACCCCGTTTTGACTGGAGGACGGCCATCTATCAATATTGTGATCAGCAAGGCCACACTATAAGGTTCTGTAATATAAGATGGGAAGACGAGAGAAGCGGACTGATTTCCTCCATTATGGATGGGAATATCTACGATCAGTTTGGGGAGGCCATTGACCGAAGGCTTGGAGGAGTGAGGGCTGAAGCCCAACGAAGAGCGGCAGCTGGGCCGCCACCCCCTGCCATGTTCAGGCTATGGCAAGAAAAGGAGGAACCACCAATTGGGGTGGAAGAAGTAGGAAGTGATGAGGAAGTGACTCAAGGGCTACGAGGAGAAAGTGAGACGGAAGAGGCCATCATCGAGTCAGATGACGAGGATGAGGAGGAAAGAACGGAGCCTCCATCCGTCTTATTTGAGAAGATGGAGGACTTGCTGGATAAGATGGGGAGGTACCAACAGAAGTTGGTGGGCCTCTGTGAGGAAGTGAAGGGATGAAAGTCTAACATCCCCACAAGATTCCTCTATGACTCCGGCCTGGAGTCAGCGCCTGGGCGACCCGGAGTAAATGTGGTGGGGTCGTGCCCACAATCGGGAATGAGGGGGAGACCCCTTACTCCGCAGGCCCGGCTGACATAGGCAGCGAGAACGAGGAATCAAGCCAAGGCCATTGCCAGCCAAGAGCCTCCAAGCAGGGAACCCGAACCAGGGAGAAGGAAAGAGGTTGTGGAAGTAGAGGACGACGATGATGAAGAGGAAGAGGACGAGAGGCTGCACAGAGAAGAGGATCAGAGAGCGGAGCAGCGGGCAACGAAAAAGGGAACCAGGGGAGAGGCCGAACCGGTCATACATGACGGACCGCCCAAAAAGAAGAAATACGCGGTCCGGTTGGAAGAGGGATTTGACGTAGAGAAAGTGATTGACCGACTGCTGGAAGGGCATAATGACCTCATGACCCTGAAGGAAATCCTAGCGTCAGCCCCGCGACTTCGCGCTGAACTGAAGGGGAGAGGGATTTGATG
>BFEA01000440.1:61280-75895 GCA_003427395.1 Chara braunii
ATTTGATGTAGAGAAAGTGATTGACCGGCTGCTGGAAGGGCATAATGACCTCATGACCCTGAAGGAAATCCTAGCGTCAGCCCCGCGACTTCGCGTTGAACTGAAGGGGAGGTTATCACGGCGCCTGGTGCCCAATGTCCATTTGGGTACGATCCTGCCCAAGGAGGCAGAGTGGGCAGAGTCAGGTATGAAGATGGACTGGAAGTGCGTAGCGTGCGGTATGGTGGAGTTGATGGTGAAGGGTTCCAAGTGCGCAGCAATGGTGGACACCGGGGCAGAGATGAACATTATTCGGGAGGCGGACGCGATCAGATTCGGGCTGGATATAGACTGTTCTGACTGCGGTATTCTGCATGGAGCCAGCTGTAAGGCCGTGTTTTGCGGGACAGCCTCGAATGTGCTCGTCGAGGTTGGAAAGGTGAAGGTCAGGGCATGCTTCTTCATAATGCCRGACGTGGACCATGGAATCCTCCTGGGAGGTCATTCCTAAGTAGGACAGAGACCGTGATGTTCAACAAACATGATGGGACGTTGATCCTACTCTTATGCGATCTTGCCTGCGGGAATTACGAAATAATTACTTTCAGGAACACCGGGCCAAGGAGTATTAGGAATCGGCCCAATCCAGGATCATTCACAATCGAGGAGTCGGAAGGGGAGCGCAGGAGGCTCTGGGCAAAACCCGAAGGAGGAGAGAGGGCAGAAGCATTTTCCCTCAGCCTGTCAGATGTTGGGAAGGCCATGGACCTGGTGGTCGCGCATGAGATGGCAGATCCGGATGCCATCCAGGCCTTGAGGGAGCAAGTTCTGGAATGCCCTAAGGCAGGAAGGTTGGAAATTGTATATCGGCTCCCAGGCAGCGGAGGGAACCCCGCATCAGCGCAAACACAATCCGTGAGTCGGCCTTTTTTAGGGGACGGCTCAAGCAGGGTTCTCAAAGGCGGTACAAGACGGTAGACAAGAAGTGCCACCCGGTACCCGTCCTCGTTACAGTGGACGAGGAGGCATATTACGAGAGGGAACGAGGGTTGATACGACGAATAAGGGAGAGTGCTTTAGCAGGGCCATGTCGTATCAACGAAGGGAACGAGAAGGAGTTGATCATAGGGGAGTCTGATTTCCTGCTGCCTCAGGAGCGAACGTTGATGGTGGAATTAATGAAGAGGAAGCATCGCGCCTATGCGTTTAGTAACGAGGAGCGTGGCAGGCTGGATGTGGATAAGATACCTATGATCCGCATCTACACCATGCCACACGAGCCTTGGAACATGATGGAGGCGCGATATCCCAACCCTGACGAGGAAAGGAAGGTGGTGGATTACCTCGACGGCAAGATACGTACTCACGTCGCTGACTATTCAACTGAACCGTATTCGTCCCCGTGGTTCTGCTTTATTAAGCCTAACGGGACGCTGCGGTGGGTGCAGGATTTGCAAAGACTGAATGCGGTGACCGTGCGAGATGCTGGAGGACTGCCGAATGCAGACGCGCTGTCGGAATCCTGTGTTGGAAGGCCTATAATTTCGCTTATAGACCTTTACTCAGGATACGATCAGTTCCCAGTCTATCCGCCGGAAAGGCCGGTGACGGCTATGCACGCGCCGCGAGGATTAATCCACATGAACGTGGCTGCACAAGGGTGGACCAACGCAGTAGCAATGGTCCAACGGGCCATGATTCAGGCCATGCAGTCAGTCAGCCCCCATATCACACAGCCATATATTGATGATTTGGCAGTGAAGGGGCTGGCGATGAAAGAGAGCGACGAAGTCTCACCAGGGGTAAGGCACTTTGTCTGGAAACACATCCAGGACCTCGAAAAGGTCGTGAGCCTGCTCGAGGAGCATAACCTCACGGCAAGCGGGGCCAAATCCAGACACTGCATGAGGGAAGCGACTATCTTGGAGATCGTCTGCAATGAGAAGGGTCGAAGGCCGGATGTGAAGAAGACGGACAAGATTACTGAGTGGCCAGTTTCGTTCCACTCAATAACTGATGTCAGGAGCTTCCTTGGTACGTGTGGATTTTGGAGAGCCTTCGTCAAGAATTTTGCCGCTAAGACTGAACACTTGAGGAAGTTAGTCCGTCAAGATCAGGAATGGGTATGGGGTGAGGAACAACAAGAGGTGGTGGCAAAAATGAAGGAGGAATTTCGAGAAGGAGGGTTGGTGTTAGGAGCGCCAGATTATAACACCACAGAGACGCGACCCTTCATTGTCGAGACGGATGCGGGACCGACTGCCTTAGGGGGACTTCTAATTCAGGCAGACATGGAAGGAAAGGAAAGGCCCTTGCGATTTGAGAGTCGGACTCTCTGTACGACGGAGAGGAACTACTCTCAGTTCAAGAGGGAGACCCTTGCTGTTCTCCACTGTCTGCGAATCTTCCGGAACTATATCTTCGGCAGGATGTTTATTTTGAGAGTGGATCCGACCACCCTGGCCTACTCTCTAAGGAATTACGTTCCATCGAATCGGACGGTTGTCAGATGGCTGACGTACATCTGGATGTTCAATTTCGAATTGGAACGGATTTCTTGGTAGTAAGAACCGGGCGGACGGGCTGAGTCGGATCAACTGGGATAAACAGGAAGGGGAGGCGGTGGAGAACACACCCCCAGTTGATGGATTTCTGGATCAGGAAGAAGATGTTCGTCTTCATATCAACAAGTGGTCGCCACGAGTGCCCAGCTGTGTAGGCTATCCTATCTGGCAAGCGCCGAAGGGGTATGAAAGGAGGAATGAGCTAGTCCTTAAGCCCTTTGAGGAAGAAGATCCCTAGGGCGGTAATCATGTTCAGTGGATGATGGAGCTAGCGTTGGTCAGCTCGCATAGCCTCGTGGAGGACATGAGAACGATTGAGGAAGGACCTGGCCAGGTAGAACGGCATGAGGACCAGATGGGAGGAATGTATCTCCTCGTCAACACGTTACTGCAGGAACGCCTTGACCAGTCAGGCTCGTTGAACTCGACAGGAAATGTGGACGAAGTACCCGAGAGCTAGGACGACGAGTTCGAGGAGGGGGAGATTAAGGAGGCTTTTCGTGCAGAGGAGTACGACGGGATCTACCTAGAACTGGGGTTTCTTCTGTCATGAGAAATGCGGCTAAGGGATGCAAGCGATAGGGCTCAGAGGATGCTGCAGCGCTACTTAGTGCAAGACGGCCACCTTTTCGTGAGAAGAGAAGTGGGGAATCCCAGGAGGGTCGTCTGCAATAGGAATCGTCAGATCGACGTCATAGCAGCACTTCACGATGGCATTGCAGGAGGGCATCGAGGGGTACAAGCCACGTATGCCAAGATAAGTGAGTTGTACTACTAGGATGGAATGATGGACATGGTCGGGAAATTCTGTCGATCCTGCGTGCCCTGGTAGGAGAGATCCCGTTTAAGGCAAGGAGAGCCGCTGCATCCACGGTTAGAGTGAGAGGTGGGGGTCGTAGTGCATCTCGATCTGCTTTTTATGCCACTTGGGGATCAGGGCTATAACTATATTTTCGATGCACGCGATAACCTGTCGGGGTTCGTAGACGGGCGTGCTATTCGCACCCAGACCAGGTTAGTCTTAGTGAGCTGCATCGAGGAATATTACCTGCGTTACCCTTTCGTCAAAGAATTCGTAATGGACAGGGGATCGGAGTTTACCTGCCAGGAGGTGCAAGAATTGTTATCAAGGTATGGTGTAGCAGCCAACTACACCACGGCCTCGCACCCCCAGGCAAATGCTCCCGAAGAGAGAGGACATCGTACCATTACGAGTCTCCTGGCTAAGTGGACCGAAGGTAGGCCTAATCAATGGCCAAGATACCTAAGGGCGGCGTTCTTTGTCGAGAACATTACAATAAAAAGATCCACCAAGCACGCACCGGCGACATTGTGGTATGGAAGGCACGCCACCTTCCCTATCGAGAGCTTTCTTAAGACATGGAGGCGCCAGAATCTGAAAGTTAACCTGTCATTTGAAGAATTGCTCGATATTCGGGCGCGGCAGATAAGAGCGATAGAAGAAAGGATCCAGAAGGCGTCTGACCAGGTCGCGAGAAGTCGTATGGACGATAAGGCTCGATGGGATCAATCTGCGCGGGTGAGGAARGTACCCTTGGCAGTTGGAGATGTCGTGCTTCTCTACGATTCATCACTGGAGAAGCAATRGTCMAGGAAGCTCGATAAGAGGTGGTTAGGTCCCTACCGGATCGTACGGGTCGGAGAYTTCGGAGCGTATCAGATTGAGGAGCTAAATGGGACTGAGTGGAAGGATTGGGTATCTGGAACGCGACTGAAGAAATTCGTGGCGAGAGAAGAGGTAAGAGAAACGACTTGACTGCCTTTAGAATAGAAGTAGCAGGGTGTGTAGGCTAGGTAGGATGTATGTTCTGTGAGTGTGGTCTGGTCTAAGTTTGCTTGATTATCACTTGTTTTGCTTACCCCAATGTGTGCCTGTAGTCTCCTTCGCCTGTTGTGCAGGTCTGACTTTACGAAGACAGCCATGCCAAGAGGAGGGAGGGGGACACGGCTGCCTCGGAGGCCGTTGGGAGCACCAGGAGGATATGAGCGACATGGGCCTCGCCATCGAGAGAGTACTCCCGTATACAATGATGGGGACATCGAGCTATTCCAGGACAGCTTTTGGGATCATGCGAGGCGTATGGGCTGGACCGTGGATCAGGCGATTGAGAGATTGAGGGGAGCACGCAGATTCGAGGAGCCCATCGCGTGAATCTGTAGAGAGGCGACGACGAGATCAGAGGTGGAGTGGAGGATGCAGGAGTTGCGACCCTCGCCTGTGGGGCCTGATGGCAGGCCGATCCGCCTGGAGATTGGAAATGCGTCGCACTTCATCCCCGCGTTTGAGTGGTTCATGCAGGGGCAGGGCATACCGAGAGATGACTGGATGCAAACGCTACCACTCTGGACCAGGAAGGCGGAAAGGCCGTTGGCTAGCCAAATCGGAAACATGGCCCGGGACTGGGAGAGCTGCAGGGCACATCTAAGAGAGGCCTTTCAACGGCCAGAGCCCCCCCAGCCCAGAGTCGAGAGACGTCAGAGGAGTCAGAGGTCGAGGGACCCTGAACCTAGGGAGGTGAGACAGTCTCGGGGAGGACGGAAGGCCCTAGCCAGGAGAGAGGAGGAGCCGGAGCGGAAGCCAGAGGTTGAGGAGCGAGGGGCATACCCTGAGTGTGGGTTGGGACCAGTGGAGTTCCATCGTTTTACTGAGGGTGGATTGAGGAGGTCACCAGCACACACACGGGAGGAGCCGCCATTGTCTGAAGGGCCGTTGAAGGAGTTGGAGACGCATCTGGATATCTCTCAGTGGAGAGCGTCGCCTAAGGGTGAGGAGCATGAAGAGTAAGTAGAAGGGGTGCCACGAGAGGAGGTACCACAAGAGGAGGTGCCACGAGAGGAGGTGCCACGAGAGGAGGTACCACGAGAGGAGGTGCCACGAGAGGAGGTGCCACGAGAGGAGGCGCAGGGTACTCAGCGAGAGAGCAGGCTGGGCGACGGGGGGAGACGTGCAGGGAAGGAAGTGATAGAGGTTGGAGAGGACACGCCCCCACAGACGCCAGCGGTGGGTTTGAGATTCGGGGATACACCAGGGAGCACTCGTCAGGCAGAGGAGAGATTGCAGAGAGAGGAGGCCCCATTTCCTTCATCAGAGAGGGCTCCATCGCGAGAGGGGAGAGCCGGCAGGAGGAGAGAAAGGGCAGTTGTAAGGAGGGAGGCCTTGACCCTGATTGATAGGCACCTAGCAGCTTATGCCCTGGAGCATCCAAACCTGGAGGAGCCGGCACCTGCAGAGCCGCGCCAGGAGCCGTACCAACCCGAGAAGGAGATAGAAGCAGAGATCCCAAAGAGGGTCGACCTCCGCACGAGGGAAAGGGCGCCAGCTGGAGCGACGACTGAAGAAAAGAGGGCGAGAAGAACCAGACGGATAGATGAGATTTGGCAGGAGAGGCAGAGGTTGGAGGCAGCGGGGGAGTTTCCGGAGCAGCAACAGATGAGGCAGAGATCGGAGGCAGCAGGAGCACTCCCAGGTCAGCCACCCAACGCGCCAGCTAGGGCCCCGGAGATCCCCGAGATGTGGAGAGACTTTTGGGAGCAGAGAGGAGAGGAGCTTCCTTCGCCAGTCAGAGCCGGGCTTGGGGTGGCCAGGAAGGCGGAAGAGAGGATAGATCGCAAAATCAAGTTCCTGGCCAAAACGACCTTTGACCGACACTTGTTATTGGAGTGCGACCTGGCAGGGAAAAAATTAAAGGAATCAAGTCATGGAGTACGCCTGGAGGCTATGGAGATGGAAATCCAGGAACTCAGGGCATTGGTGGCCAGTCAGGCAGCTATCATTGAGACCCTGAGGCAGCAAACCCAAGAAAAAGAGGATAAGTCAGAGAGCAGCAGACACTGAGAGAAGAGGCAGCCGGGACAAGTTTTGCCAGGATAATCATCTGCGGCAGGGCCTTGCCAAGAGCCACCTATGGGGAGAGTTATCTTGGAGCCAGAGGAGGCGAGAGCCCAGAGACAGGCAGAGAAAGAGGCGTTCGAGTTTAGAGCCCCTACAAAGCTTGCGACGCTTCCAGTGGCAGCGGCAGGCCCAGTCGTACCTTTGGCGATTGAGGAGGGGCTACCGCCATCTAGCAGTGAGCCGGCTCAGGGGTCAGAAGAGGGATCCATGGGCGTACTTCTTGAGGCAGTGCATACCATGCAGAAAGAGGCGAGTTTGTTTTCACCCGAGCAGAGGATAGAGGAGCCGCTTGAGAGAGAGATGGGGATTAAGGCGGAGGGTGCCATCGAGAGCAGGCTCCAAAGGATGGGCACACCTGAGGACCAGAGGAGATTGAGGAGCAGCCCACGATAGTGCTAGGAGAGACACTCGAGAGGAGACCTCAGAGGTTGGACACGGCTGAGTACGTCCCAACGACAGGGGATTTGAAGAGCAGACTGGGATCTTGGGCTAATGGACCTGGGTCTGGGGGACCGGTTCCTGGGACAGAGCAGCAGGAGGTCGTTAGTACCGCAGCCCCTCGATCAGAGCAGCAGGAGGTTGTCAGTACCTTGGTAGGATCTCCTTCATCGCCATCTCCTCAACCCAGGAAGAAAAAGTTCAAGAGGAAGGTAGATCAGCTACATTTCTAGTGCAAGAAGGACGTGCATCATGCTATGGACTATCTCGAGTTCCTTGAGGATATGGCAGCAGGAAAGGTCTTAGAGGTAGGAAGTAAGATGTATGATAAACAGGGTACGATAATAGAGAAGTCTGCAGATGGACTTAGGGCTCAGTTATATAGGCAAAACCAGGAGGAGTTGAGGAGATAGCGCCGGTTTGTCTATGTGAGTGGGCGAGTATCTTTGTGAGGCATCAGCTTAGGGTCTGTGTGATACTCTCTTAGACTTAGAGGACCTTTTTTTTTAACTCTAGTGTCCCTACTGAGCTGGGGTCTTAAGGTTCAGGGTGATTTAGATGAGGCATGTACATATTTAGGTGGCCTACGCACAGGTTTTGAGAGACAGATCTGACATGTATCCTAGGGGTTGTTGTCARTATGGGTTTGGTGTGGYTTGAGTTGAGTGAGCTATGATTTGGAGACAATTTTTGTGTGAGGCCTTTTTATTCCCTGAGTGTATATTATGATGAGGTTTTATTTCAGGGACCATTCATATATATGATGATCACTTGTCACTCTCACATRTGTGGTTGTACTCTGATGTATGATGAGTTTGTGTAGACAATGTGTGAAAAACATCTTATTTTGCCATAGGTACAGTGAATATGATTGTAAGCAAAACTGCCTACTCCTCGGTATACTTGTGCGACCTGCCCACGGGCAGCTGATAGGGCAGAGTATAAGGGGAGGGAGTGCAGTCTGTTTGTGAAAAGTTGTGAGGATTTTAAAAAGTCTTATGAGCCCTGGAGGCTCAAAAAGCTTACCATTTTGATTATTGATTGTTTAAGTTGTGATGAGGACTCATAAGATGGTCTCTCAGTGATGTTTTCTTTTATGATGAGAGCCCCCTTGGATTTCTGGGGAAGGGGATGTTTTATGATGTTGTGTGTTTGTGATGAGACCCCCTCGAGTTTTGAAAAAGGGAAGTTTGGTTTTATGGCGAGACCCCTCGTGATTTTTGGAAGAGGGGTTGTTTTGTTTATCATGAGAGCCCCTTGGATTTTTTTGGAAAAGGGGAATGGTTTATGGTTGGAAGGCTCACCCTCAGAAGTGAGTAAATTGATTTATGGCATGACGAGTTGTTTGATGGGTGATAAAGTCTGACGGAAAGAGCCACTTTTGTTTGGAATGTTTGAGAAAGTCACAATGAGTGCAGGGCGAGAGACGTCTCAGGACGGCTGGTTACTGGCTCTGATCAAGTCAGTGGTCACGGTCCGGTGGACTTAGCGGTGATTTTGTTTGTGAGCGTGCGAAGGATGCCATGCCTATTGCGGAAGGGTTGGTAGATGCCTTCGGACCCCTACGTATCGCGCACTGGGCCTGTGATTTTTTTTGTGACGCCCCGCCTAACCACCTGTGCTAATTCTGAGACATATTGAAGAAAGGCCAAGCTAACAGAAAAGAAGTTAGTACCTCTAGGGCATAACCCCATTGGATAGCTGCTAGTCGGGGCAACCTGGCTGCGGGACCGCGTAGGTAAGAGTTTAAGGGGGGTGCCCGCCCCGGTGAAATTACTCCGCGGGATAGTGATGGTTGATAATTTTTTTTTGGGGGGAGAATCCTAATTGAATGCTTATCAGGAGGAAACCTATCGTTGCGTAACCAACGAGGGGTACTGCCGCTAAATAACAATGCGGTGGGCCGTAGTCCTGGTCCGATTAGCCAGGCTATGGTGGGCCAAGATGGAGACCTAGCCTTTCTGTACTATACTGCAGAAAGAGCTAAGCGAATATTAAGTATACATATATACTTATGTGTTTTTGATTGCGAAAGATTTTGAGAAGGAAGGCGAGAGTGCCTTCAAAAGGTCTCGATTAAGGCCCGCGTCCCTAGTTTTTGCCAGGACTAGGGACACCCAACGAGAAGCCGAAGGTTGTCTAGGACCGGGGGGAGGACGATTGGAAAGGTCTTTSGAACTTATGCTGTCAGCATTCTAATTTCTGGGTGGTGAGAGGCCCAGGTTAAAAACCTGGCAGCATATAGTTGTGGAGGCACGGTTTGATGGAGGCCTCTACCCTGTGTTTGTCGGCTAATCGGATTGGCTCGTTTTCCACCAGCATTTGGAGTGTGGGTGGGTTTATAGCCTTCTGATTTGACGAAGCGACGGGGACGTCGCTTAATATGGTCCGGTAAGCTGTCGGTGCGAATACCCTTACAAGGGTATCCGCCCTGGTTTTTGCAAGTAACCGAAAAACGGTTTTGGCTTAGAATTTAAGTATACCGCGCTAAGCGCAGCTGCGTCTGTAATTGCGTTGATTGAGTGGTTGACCACAATAGCGAGTGCGTGGGCGTGCAGGTTTTAGGCGCGCGTGATTTTTTTTCTATTGTTGATCGTAGAGCCGTCCCGGACCTTGGTCGTTTTGCTTGGTGATATTATTTATTATTTATTTATTTTTGATTAAGCAGGAATTAAGGATATTTTCTTTTATTGGTACTTATATAAGCAATCCGGCGCGGGCAAATGGGAGCCGCGGAGCCGTTTTGTTGGCCCAAAGCGTCGCGCCGCACTGCCTATATGGTATTCTTCGGTACTCAGTCCCAGGCTTGGGCTTAGCCCTATAGAGTACGACTTTGGATTGATAGTACGAAGGTTAAGGGATCGAGGCCGGCGAGCGTAGACGCAGTGGCAGCGGAGCATCGAGGAGGAAGCCGATGGGGTTGAGGGCCGTAGGGCTACCCCGTTTGGTTTTGCCATTTGGCGGCGTCAGAGCGGTGGAGGGGGTATCCTTTAATTTGTCTTTGGCGACTGGAAGTTTTTAAGATCAACTTTTTCGTTGGTACCTTTTTATTTGAGCGCGCGCCTCCGTTCGTTGACTTACGGGTCCCCTCGAGTTCAAGGTGTTGGCAAAGTTCTTTTATCTTGTATGTCCTAAGAATATGGGCCGGGGGAATTAACGGACATTCGAGCCGGTAGATGATTAGCCCATGAGGCAGGAGGAACCTGAGTGGCGGGGACCCTCTCCGGGTGTGAATATGCCCCGCCCGCCTACCACGATCCGTTGTAGGAGGTTTGGGTGTGAGTATGCCCACGGGGTTTCCCTCCGGTTCGGGTCTCAGAGTTCTCACTGGAATATTTGCTATTACCTCTAAAATCAGTGCTGGGGACGGCTGCACCAGGGGGCATGGTACGGGCCTGCGGCAGGGGCATTCAGCCGACACAGCAACCCACGTACCTATGAGGGAGCCCGACTGTTGGAGGCCTGAGGGGTTGGAGCATTCCGCCTGGGCGGAGTGAGCACGCAGGGACAGACTGTAATGGGGCTGGCCCGGCAGCAGCGGGCCATTACGACCATCAGACGCTGCGCTAGCAGCAGCAAGCCGCGGGCAGTAGTACCAAGCAGGCAAGCAACCGGACAGTAAGACTGGCCGGAGCGTTGTGTAGCAGTCGGGCACTATGCTAATGACGACGGGCGGAGTGAGGCAGCAGCGCAGCGCAGCTAAGGTGGCGGAGCAAACGGGCATAGCGCGGTTACCGTGCCAGCAGCGGAGCAACAGGTGGTAAGGCGATGAAGGAAGGGCTATGAGGAAGGGGGAAAAGACGAATGAACCGGGACGGGATTTGGCGCCAGGTGCATTCACAGGAAACAAAGATGGCGGAGAGTAGAAAAGGGGGGGGGAGTGAAGTTGCAATAACTCACTCAATTCTTGACCGTTCTTCACGATTTGAAATGCTAGATTTAGTTTTTTTGACCGGGCGAGTCAAATTATGCTGTTAGTTTGAGCTAAAACTTAGTAGTTTGGGAGTTAGTAGAGAAATGGTGTGCGCAGAGATGGAGGGAAAGTGAAGAAGAAGAAGATGGAAAAATGCATATCTCACCCGTTTCCGGACGAAAACGGGCAAGGGAGGATGCTAAATAGGGGTTCTTCGTATTTGCGAGTTAGATTATGAGGTTAGTTTTTAAAGTTAGTGGGTAGACCTTGAGATATCATAGAAAGGAGCTGCGCCCATTGGAGTAGTCGCTGCTACACAGGAAAATATAATAAAAAGGAGTGAATCAGACCGTCATCTTGGGGAGGATTCATTTTCCTCTTTTATTCTTTTTATGTGTGCAAACTGCGGGCTCGGTGCTCGCCATCCTGTTCTCATTGAAGATGATGGTTGCCGGGAAGATTACCATCCGCCGGTTGCTACCATTCGTACCTTGGTGGCCGGGCTATTGCTCGTAGAAGGCGCAATGTCGATCTGAGTCTTTACACCGACCGTGGGTTTTATCCCGATCACAGGCCTCCTCAAGCGGAACTTGCTCTCCTTCCCGTGGTCACACCTGTTCTAAAGTCGTGGGTGTCATACTAATAGTGGCTGCTGTTGCGACCCTTGCCTTCTATGATGTCTGAATGAGCCTGCTCTTACGATTAGAGGTGAGCGACAGCGATATGGGTCATCAAAGGGAAGGAGAAGGACGGGGGTTGGAGGGTGCCTATTTGCGGAGACCAAGGACAGTGGGCGGGGGAGCTAGTACGGTCCATGAGGTAAGAGAAGGARAGGTAAYGGGAGCTGAGGKAGACCTGGCTTGCAACTGGTAGGGGAAGYTGGCCACGTTCGGGGGCCGGAGGTCGAGTTCCGGAGCCAAACTAAGGGAGATGCATGGTCGTTCTGAGTTGGAAGAGTGACCGGTCTGAGCACAGATTGATAAACTGAGATCTCTTGGATCCTGTCGCAGTGGTACTGTGAGTTTTTTGGACCATTGTCACTGAGGCTCGAAGTACCATGGTGAATGAGATACTCACGGACTGCAGGTGCTTGTTGCGATTGCTGCAGTGTTTTGGGTACGGTCTGCTACTAGCGGTGGACCGTGCCACCATAGACGGCAGTTAGTGTTGAAGTACGTTCAGAACGGCTGATGTCGATGGCACAACGCCTTTGTTGCATTCCCACTTGCATATGAGCTGGTTGCTTGCTGAGCTTTGCATTCTGCGTGCCTCATTGAACGACCGCGAGACACGCGAGATATTCACCAGACATCAGTAGTGACCTCGATTTCATTGTACACACGTCCTTTGGTCGGGTAGTTGCTTCTTGTCTGTACTCATATAGAGGCCCGAGCGTCTGCTGTAACTCAACAGAGCGGCTTAAGACTGTGGTATTGTGTACTAGTCAAAAGGGGTGAAAGAGCTTCGTTTGCATTATGGTGATCAAGCTTGCTGGCAGTAAGAGTGGACAGTGTTAATACAGAGATTCGTTGGGTTGTATCTGGCTGCTATTGACCCCTTATTTGGTACTGTGGGGCATTGAGGTGCGGCAGGGGTTCGCATGGCTCAGGGCGCAGCGTCTTACTACTGCGGATCCGCCACATTTACCTGTGTCTTACAAGAGCTGTTGTTCTCCCTCCCGTAAACTGTGTCCCAGATTGCCATATCGTCGGACTGTGGGTTTGGGCCAATTGGTGTATCTCCGGGTTGCCTGCATGTGAAGAGTGGGGCCCGTACCTGGGTTGGTGGCAGTCGGCAGGGTTGGCAGCCTGTGAAGTTGGCAGTCTGCGGGACCGGCGGTCTGCACGCTTGGCACGGGCGCAGGTGTAGTGCAGGGAGAGTGGTTGAGCTGCAAGGAGGGGTGGTGCTGCAAATTGAGGGGTCGCCAAGGGGGGTTCACATCGACAGTATGACTGAAGTTTGAGCAAGCCGTTGTTACCCGGCCATCATTGCGGGGCCCTCAGGAGGCTGAAGGTATCGAGACCCTCTCCTGCGAATCTGAGTGCACCTCTTCTTGGATCTGAGAGTCTCACACCTTCCTCTTGTATCCTTCTGACTCTCAGTCTAGTCCTGTGGTTACGAGAGGAAGGCGGCAGGTGGGATTGCAACCCGTAGGTCCGCGTCAAGACTCTGTGGGGAATCCACCCACCGATTGCGGGAGCTGCTTTCTCTTTAGGCCCTAATTAGACTAACTGGAAAGAATGTACGAGAGGGAAGCCTATGTTTCTACTTTGTTCTGATTGAAAGAAGACTAAGGATGAATTGGGGGAAGGTGGAAGGAAGGTAGACTGCATCCGTTTGACCGGGTCAACCAAAGCCTGAGCATTGTTTCTAATGTGAATGGCTCAGGGCTATGTTTATTTGGCTGTTTTTTGAAGGACCAGGCATTGTTTCTATTGTGAATGGCCTGGTCGCTGTGTTTATTTGATTGTTTTCTGGGAGCCAGGCATTGTTTCTACTGTAAATGGCCTGGCTACCTTAGTTAACTCTGAGGGTTGCCTGATTATAGGGGTTTAAATTCTTGTTTATTTTTAGGGAGAATTTTTGGTCCAAGGCTAAGCATTGTTTCCATGGTGAATTGTTCAGCCTGAAAACCACGCACATAATTCAAACTAAGTATAAAGGAAAGTATTTTATATATATTTGCATGTGAACTGGGAGCTGGGCATTGTTTTTATTGTGAATGGTTTATCGTTAAGCCATATCATTAAGAAGAAAAAAAAGAAAAAACAAAGTATAAATGGAAATAGTTTGGGCAAGCTGAACATTGTTTCTACTGTGAATGGTTCAGTCCCCTGCCCATATTTGCTTTTTCTTTTGAAAACAAAGTCAGAGAAATACTAAATTTCGGTTATTAAACAGCTCAGAGCGACTAGGCATTGTTTCCATGGCGAATGACCTAGTCATCTTCCCAAAAGAAGAAAGAAGTAGTTGTGCAACCTGTTCATGTATATCATGAAGACAAGCTAGGCATTGTTTCCATGGCGAATGGTCCAGCTCTATGTCTTATGTAAGATAGGTATAAGGATTCAAGAACTTCAAGATTCATGAACTATCTATATGGAATAAACTTGGGGTGGTGAGAGTACTTACATTTGTGGGTTGGTTTGCATGTGACTGAATGGGATGGCTAGTTTGTTTAAGTTTCATTACTATAGGTAGTTGCTTTAGTAACTCGCCACGTGCTAGAGCCATAGGAGTTAGTGTCAATTCCTGTTTTTTCTGTAATCATTTTTTTTTACTTAGGTTATTTCCTGCATTTTCTGATATCTTTTTCTTATACTTGGCTTTGTATAAATTTTGGCAAGCTACTTTTCCTACGGGAGGCGCTGCCAAAATTCCTACAAATCCAAGAAGTTAGTCAACTTGAGTTGTCAGAATTCGACCTGTCTTTTTCATATATCTGGCTTAGTTAAAATCTGGGAAGTCTCCCTTTCTAAAGGGAGTGCTGCCCAAAATTTTGCTAATTCAGGGAGTTAGACAAAATTGAACTTTGGGAAGTCAAAGTTACTTTCAAAAAAAAATTCAATCTAAAGTTGAGCTCGAGCTGTTGTTCGAGTTCATATCTGACTTAGTATAAATCTAGGAAGTTTCCTTTTCTAAAGGGAGTACTGCCCAAATTTGTACTAATTCAGAGAGTTAGACAGAATTTGATTCTCCAGAGTTACAGATTGTTTCTGTTTTTATATCTGACTTAGTATAAATCTGGGAAGTCTCATTTTCTAAAGGGAGTGCTGCCCAAATTTCTACTAATTCAGAGAGTTAAACA
>BFEA01000440.1:76170-98074 GCA_003427395.1 Chara braunii
GCTGCCGAAATTTTCTTAGTTTAAAGGAGATAGACTATATTTTGACAGGTGGCGATTCAGGCGACCCACCCAAAATAAGGGAGATTCTGCAGTTGGTTTACCCTAAGCCTAAGCATTGACTTAAAAATAGGCTTAGGCTTAGGTTTTAGGGAGATTTTGAGCAAGAATGAATTATGAAGTTGTATTCTCCATACACTTATGATCTTAGCTTGGGGATTGGTCTTCTGTGTGTTACAGGTTTTTTTTTCAAGTGCAGGGCTAGATCCAACTTGATCCTTTTGAGGATCACTTTCTGTTATCACTGATAACAAGTCGGTTGCCGATTCGTCGGCCTACGACTCAATTTCAACTCTCCCTCCACACTCAACCTAAAAGGCTTTGGCCCTAGTGATCTTCGTTGTTTTATTAAGGTTTTCATCCGGACTTTTATTGAATGACCATTTAACAAAGGTACTGAGTATTTTAATTAAGGTTGGTTGGACAGGAGGTTTTGGGGCTTGTATGGCTAAAGCGAGGGGTATGAGTGTCGAAGGTGGTTGGGATTGACTCCGTGTAATGTGTGGGTTGTTGATTTGGTTCGTTGATGTGAGTGCAGGTATGTGCTGTGAGTCTGATTCTGGATTTGGTTGCCTGCGATCACACATATACGTATTATTGTGAGAAACCCCAGTGAGACCGTGAAAAGTGATCGTCACATACTTAACCCTTATATATGTATACATGGGTATACTTGGGATGAATGTTTGCATGGGTTGAAGAGCCCTCATATTAGAGCCCTACTCAGAAGTAGAGACTAAGGGGCTTACGGTAGGTCTCTCCTTCTATTTTTGTCTCTTGCTTTTTGATGATTTTTTTTGTCGGACGTTTGGTCCTGGGCCGGGATTCGAGGTCCTTGTCCAGGACACCCCAAACCCTAGGCTCTGCAGGGGAGGGGTTTTCCCTCGCGCAGAGCCTATTTCATTTGCCTACCGAGACACTCAGGTCGAGAGCCTAAGGTGCAGCGGCGGCTGCATGACTATTCCTTCAGTCGTGCAATGTCGTGAAGGGTTAGGCCCTCACGACACTTCAAGTCTGACACTTGAGTGTCATAAGCGGTACTCGGATCCACGAGGGACCGCTTGATTATGGACACTACATAGTACGCCATCGTTGCGACTGCTTGTGTACGCCTGCATTGCAAGTCGATATGAGTAAGCCCTGCGTCCGCGTGGTTTTATACTAAGTTCAGCGCGCGACCCCTATCCGATTTCCGCATTGGAAAGTTATGGGTTGGCTACCGAGGGGCTAGGAGCGTTGTCGCGTTGTTGGTATTGTGTCGTTTCGTATATATGTTGTTTTGTGTGGATGTGTGTTCGTAAAGTAGAGTGCGCGTGGTGTGTGGGATGCGTCCTAGTCGACCGACGATGAGTCGCGCTTGGGACCTCAGCCCCCCGAAAATGTCGGTTCGCGTGCGGGTCCGATAGAGGCGTATTACCGCTCGTACCCCCTATGCTACAGCGAACGAGAAACTCCCTCAGCTGGTCCACCTCTGCGATTGCAACTTATAAGCTTTCATACTGTGGATCGCTAGCTCGGCGGGGATACGCCCACCAAAGGGAGGTGACAGCTCCCGTAAGGTGTAGGTAAGTCGTGCCTCGCGTAGGCCCTATCCTGTCGTAGGGGCTCGCGAGAGGTATGGCTGGCGCACTCGGCCGGAGCGGCTTGTGGAAGCTCCATATATATGGTGACGAAAAGTTTTAAAACCAACTCCTGCGTGACGCGGCCGGGTGGGTCCCGCGCTGCCCCCGTGCGGTGCCGGACCGATGCGCCCGACAGGTGATTTGCCCGCGCCGGCTTGCTTATATAAGTACCAATCAAAAGAAAATATCCTTAATTCCTGCTTAATCAAAAATAAATAAATAATAAATAATATCACCAAGCAAAACGACCAAGGTTCGGTCCGGCTCTAAAATCAACAACAGAAAAGAATCACGCGCGCCTTAAACCTGCGCGCCCACGCACTCACTATTGTGGTCAACCACCCAATCAACACAATTACAAACGCAGCCGCGCTTAGCGCAGTATACTTAAATTCTAAACCAAAACCGTTTTTCTGTTACTTGCAAAAACCAGGGCGGATACCCTTGTAAGGGTATTCGCACTGACAACGCCCACTAGTAACCCAAACCCATGGGTTACCCAAACCCATGCCAAAACCACGCCAAACCCACGCCCAGTCGTAACCCAAACCCACGCCAAACCCACGCCCACTACTAACCCAAACCCATGGGTTACTAGTGGGTGTGGGTTTGGCGTGGGTTGGGCGTGGGATTGGCGTGGGTTTGGCGCGGGTTTGGTGTGGGTTTGGGTTACCAGTGGGCGTGGGTTTGGCGTGGGTTTGGCGTATGTTTGGGTTACTAGTGGGCGTGCGTTACCAAACCCACGCCCACTAGTAACCCATGGGTTTGGGTTACTAGTAACGCCCACTACTAACCCAAGCCCACGCCAAACCCACGCCCACTAGCAACCCAAACCCACACCAAACCCACGTAGTAACCCAAACCCACGCCAAACCAACGCCCACTAGTAACCCAAATCCATCGGTTTGGCGTGGTTTTGGCGTTGGTTTGGCATGGGTTTAGGTGACTAGGTGGGTTTGGTGTGGGTTTAAGTTACTAGTGGGCGTGGGGTTGGCGTGGGTTTGGCAGGGATGTGGCGTGGGTTTGGGTTACTAGTGGGCGATCCTAGTAAACTAAACCCATGGGTTACTAGTGGGTGTGGGTTTGGCGTGGGTTTGGCGTGGGTTTGGCGTGGTTTTTCCGTGGGTTTGGCACGGAATGGGCATGGGCTTGGTGTGGGTTTGGCGTGGGTTTGGGTTACTAGTGGGCATGGGTTTGGCATGGAATTGGCGTGGGCTTGGCATTGGTTTGGGTTTCTAGTGGACGTGGGTTTGGGTTACTAGTGGGCGTAGGTTCGCCCGCTAGTAACCCAAACCCACGCCAAACCCACGCCAACCCTCGCCAAACCCACGCCAAACCCACAGCAAACCCAAGCCAAACGCATGCCAAATCCACGCCAAACCCACACCAGATCCACGCCAAACTTACGCCAAACACACGCAAATCCCATGGGTTACTAGTGGGCGATGGTTTGGCGTGGGTTTGGCGTGTGTTTGGCGTGGGTTTGGCGTGGGTTTGGCATGGGCTTGGCGTGGGTTTGGGTTATGAGTGGGCGTAGGTTTGGGTTACTAGTGGGCGTGGGCTTGGGTTATTAGTCGACATGGTTTTGGCGTAGGTTTGGGTTACTAGTGGGCGTGGGTTTGGTGTGGGTTTAAGTTACTAGTCAGCGTGGGTTTGGTGTGGGTTTGGGTTACTAGTGGGCGTGGGTTTGGCGTGGCTTTCGTGTTGGTTTGGCGTGAGTTTGGCGCGGGTTTGGAGTGGGCTTTGCCGTTGGTTTGGCGTGGGTTTGGCGTGGGTTTCCAAACCCACGTCCACTAGTAACCCCTGGGTTTGGTGTCGGTTTGGTGTGGGTTTAGCGAGGGTTTGGCGTGGGTTTAACATGGGTTTGGGTTACTTCTGGGCGTAGGTTTGGCGTGGGTTTGGTGTGGGTTTGCCGTGGGTTCGGTGTGGGTTTGGCGTGGGTTTGGTGTGGGTTTGGTGTGGGTTTGGCGTGGGTTTGGCGTGGGTTTGGGGTGGGTTTGGTGTGGCTTTGGCATGGGTTTGGCGTGCGTTCGGCGTTGGTTTGGTATGGGTTTGGGTGACGAGTGGGCGTGAGTTTGCCAAACCCACGCCAAACCCACGCCAAACCCACGCCCACTAGTAACCCAAACCCACGCCAAACCAACTCCAAACCCACGCACAGTAGTAACCCAAACCCACACCAAAGCCACCTTGTAACCCAAACCCATGCCAAACGCACGCCCACTAGTAACCCAAACCCATGGGTTTGGCGTGGTTTTGGCGTGGGTTTGGCGTGGGTTTAAGTTACTAGGTGGGTTTGGTGTGGGTTTGGGTTACTAGTGGGCGTGGGTTTGGCGTGGGTTTGGCGTGGGTTTGGCGTGGGTTTGGCGTGGGTTACTAGTGGGCGTTACTAGTTACCCAAACCCATGGGTTACTAGTGGGCGTGGGTTATTAGTGGGCGTTACTAGTTACGCCAAACCTACGCCAAACCCACGCCAAACCCATAGGTTTGGGTTGCTAGTAACGCCGACTAGTAACCCAAACCCATGCCAAACCCATGCCTAACCGACGCCAAACCCACGTCAAACCCACGCCAAACCCACGCCCACTAGTAATCCAAACCCACGCCAAACCAACGCCAAACCCACCCCCACTAGTAACCCATGGGTTTGGGTTACTTGTAATGTCCACTAGTAACCCAAACCCACGCCAAACGTGCCCACTAGTAACCCCAACCCACACTAAACCCACCTAGTAGCCCCAACCCACATTAAGCCCACGCCAAACCTACGCAGACTAGTAACCCAAACCCATGGGTTTGACGTGGTTTTGGCATGGGTTTGGCGTGGGTTAGGGTTACTAGGTGGGTATGATGTGGGTTTGGGTTTCTAGTGGGCGTTCGTTTGGCGTGGGTCTGGCGTGGGTTTGGTATGGGTGTAGGTTACTACAGGGCATTACTAGTAACCCAAGCCCAAAAGGTTCTAGTGGGCGTGGGTTTGGCGTCGGTTTGGCCTGGGTTCCGCCTGTGTTTGGCGTGGGTTTGGCATGGGTTTGGCGTGGGTTTAGCGTGGGATTGGCGTAGGCTTAGCGTGGGTTTGGCGTGAAGGCGTGGGTTCGGGTTACTAGTGGGCGTGGGTTACTACTGGGCGTGGGTTTGGCGTGTGTTTGGGTTACCAGTGGGCGTTACTAGTTACCCAAACCCATGGGTTAGTGGGCGTTACTAGTTACCAAAACCCACGCCAACCCCATGGGTTTGGGTGATTAACGCCGACTAGTAACCCAAACCCACGCCAAACCCACGCCAAATCAATGCCAAACCCACGCCCACTAGTAACCCAAACCCACGGTTACTAGTGGGTGTGGGTTTCGCGTGTGTTTGGCGTGGGATTGGCGTGTGTTTTGCGTGTGTTTGGTGTGGGTTTTGGTTACTAGTGCGCGTGGGTTTGGAGTGGGTTTGGCATGTGTTTGGCGTGGTTTTGGCGTTGGTTTGGGTTACTACTGGGCGTGGGTTTCCAAACCCACGCCCATTAGTAACCCATGGGTTTGGGTTACTAGTAACGCTCACTATCAACCGAAACCCACGCCAAACCCACGCCCACTAGTAACCCATGGGTTTAGGTTACTAGTAACGCCCACTGGTAACCCAAACCAACGCCAAACCCACGCCAAGCCCACATTCACTAGTAACCCAAACCCACACCAAACCCACCTAGTAACCCATACCCACGCCAAACCCACGCCCACTAGTAACCCAGACCCATGGGTTTGGCATGGTTTTGTCATGGGTTTGGCATGGGTTTCGGTTACTAGGTGGGTTTGGTGTGGATTTGGGTTACTAGTGGGCGTGGGATTGGCGTGGGTTTGGCGTGGGTTTGGCGTGGGTTTGGGTTACTAGTGGGCGTGTGTTTGGCGTGGGTTTGGCGTGGGTTTGGCGTTGGTATGGGTTACTAGTGGGCGTGGGTTTGGGTTACTAGCGGGCGTCAGTTTGGGTTACTACTAGGCGTGGGTTTGGGTTACTAGTGGACGTGGGTTTGAGTTACTAGTGGGCGTGGGTTTAACGTGGTTTTAGTGTAGGTTTGGGTTACTAGTGGGCATTACTAGTAACCCAAACTCATGGGTTACTAGTGGGCGTGGGTTTGGCGTGGGTTTGGGTTAGTAGTGGGCGTTAGTACGCCCACTAGTTACTAGTGGGCCTCGGTTTGGGTTACTAGTGGGTGTAGGTTTTGAAACCCACGACAAACTTATGCCAAACCCATTCCAAACCCAGGCCAAACCCACACGAAACCCACGCAAAATCCACGCCCACTAGTAACCCATGGGTTTGGGTTACAAGTGGGCGTGGGCTTGGCATGGGTTAGGCGTGGGTTTCCAAATCCACGCCCACTAGTAACCCATGGATTAGGCGTGGGTTTGGCGAAGGTTTCCAAACCCACGCCCACTAGTAACCCATGGGATTGGTGTGGGTTTGGCTAGGGTTTGGCATGGGTTTGGCATAGGTTTGGGTTCTACTGGGCGTGGGTTTGGCGTGGGTTTGGCGTGGGTTTGGCGTGGGTTTGGCGTGAGTTTGGCGTGGGTTCGGCGTGTGCTTTGGCGTGGGTTTGGCGTGGGTTAGGCGGGGGAATTCCAAACCCACGCCCATAAGTAACGCATGGGTTTGGTATGGGTTTGGTGTGGGTTTGGCGTGGGTTTGGCGTGGGTTTGGCATGGGTTTGGGTTACTTCTGGGCGTAGGTTTGGCGCGGGTTTGGCTTGGGTTTGGCGTGGGTTTGGCATGGGTTTGGCGTGGGTTCGGCATGGGTTTGGTATGTGTTTGGGTTATGAGTGGGCGTGGGTTTGCCAATTCCATGCCAAACCCACGCCAAACCCACGCCAAACCCACGCCAAACCCACGCCAAACCCACGCCAAACCCACGCCAAACCCACGCCCACTAGTAACCCAAACCCACGCCAAACCAACGCAAAACCCACGCACAGTAGTAACCCAAACCCACACCAAACCCATCTTGTAACGCAAACCCATGCCAAACGCACGCCCACTAGTATCCCAAACCCATGGGTTTGGCGTGGTTTCGGCGTGGGTTTGGCGTGGGTTTGGTTACTAGGTGGGTTGGGTGTGGGTTTGGGTTACTAGTGGGCGTGGGTTTGTCGTGGGTTTGGCGTTGGTCCGGGTTACTAGTGGGCGTGGGTTACTAGTGGGCGTTACTAGTTAGCCAAACCCATGGGTTACTAGTGGCGTGGGTTACTAGTGGGCGTCACTAGTTACGCCAAACCTACCCCAAACCTACGCCAAACCCATAGGTTTCGGTTGCTAGTAACGCCGACTAGTAACCCAAACCCATGCCAAACCCATGCCCAACCGACGCCAAACCCACGTCAAACCCACCACCAAACCCACCCCCACTAGTAACCCATGGGTTTGGGTTACTGGTAGTGTCCACTAGTAACCCAAACCAACGCCAAACGGGCCCACTAGTAACCCGAACCCACACTAAACCCACCTAGTAACGCGAACCCACATCAAACCCACGCCAAACCCACGCACACTAGTAACCCAAACCCATGGGTTTGACGTGGTTTTGGCATGGGTTTGGCGTGGGTTAGGTTTACTAGGTGGGTTTGATGTGGGTTTGGGTCACTAGTGGGCGTCTGTTTGGCATGGGTCTGGCGTGGGTTTGCTGTGGGTGTGGGTTACTACAGGGCATTACTAGTAACCCAAGCCCATGGGTTACTGGTGGGCGTCGGTTTGGCGTAGGTTTGGCGTGTGTTCCGCTTGTGTTTGGAGTGGGTTTGGCGTGGGTTTGGCATGGGTTTGGCGTGGGATTGGCGTGGGTTTAGCATGGGTTTGGCGTGGGCTTGGCGTGGGTTCGGGTTACTAGTGGGCGTTGGTTACCAGTGGGCGTGGGTTTGGCGTGTGTTTTTGTTACTAGTGGGGGTTACTAGTTACCCAAACCCACGGGTTACTAGTGGGCATTACTAGTTACCCAAACCCACGCCAAACCCATGGGTTTGTGATAGTAACGCCGACTAGTAACCCAAACCCACGCCAAACCCACGCAAAACCCACTCCAAACCCACGCCAAACCCACGCACACTAGTAACCCAAACCCATGGTTACTAGTGGGTGTGAGTTTGGCGTGTGTTTGGCGTGGGATTGGCGTGTGTTTGGCGTGTGTTTGGGTTACTAGTGCGCGTGTGTTTGGGTTACTTGTGCGCGTGGGTTTGGCGTGTGTTTGGGTTACTAGTGCACGTGGGATTGGCGTGTGTTTGGCGTGTGTTTGGTTACTAGTGCGCGTGGCTTTGGAGTGGGTTTGGCATGGGTTTGGCGTGGGTTTAGCGTAGGTTTGGGTTACGACTGGGCGTGGGTTTCCAAACCCACGCCCATTAGTAACCCATGGGTTTGGGTTAGTAGTAACGCCCACTACTAACCCAAACCCACGCCAAACCCACGCCCACTAGTAACCCATGGGTTTGGGTTACTAGTAACGCCCACTGGTAACCAAAACCAACGCCAAATCCACGCCAAACCCACACCCACTAGTAACCCAAACCCACACCAAACCCACCTAGTAACCCGTACCCACGCCAAAACCCACGCCCACTAGTAACCCAAACCCATGGGTTTGGCATGGTTTTGGCATGGGTTTGGCATGGGTTTCGGTTACTCGGTGGGTTTGGTGTGGGTTTGTGTTACTTGTGGGCGTGGGTTTTGCGTCGGTTTGGCGTGGGTTTGGCGTGAGTTTGGCGTGGCTTTGGGTTACTAGTGGGCGTGTGTTTGGCGTGGGTTTGGCGTGGGTTTGGCGTTGGTATGGGTTACTAGTGGGCGTGCGTTTGGGTTACTAGTGGGCGAGGGTTTGGCTTACTAGTGGACACGGGTTTCAGTTACTAGTGGGCGTGGGCTTAACGGGGGCTTAGTGTAGGTTTGGGTTACTAGTGGGCGTGGGTTTGGCGTGGGTTTAGGTTACTAGTGGGCATTACTAGTAACCCAAACTCATGGGTTACTAATGGGCGTGGGTTTGGCGTGGGTTTGGGTTACTAGTGGGCGTGAGTACGCCCACTAGTTACTAGTGGGCCTCGGTTTGGGTTACTAGTGGGCGTAGGTTTGGAAACCTAGGACAAACTTATGCCAAACCCATTCCAAACCCACGCCAAACCCACACCAAACCCACGCCAAATCCACGCCCACTAGTAACCCATGGGTTTGGGTTACAAGTGGGCGTGGGTTTGGCATGGGTTTGGCGTGGGTTTCCAAATCCACGCCAACTAGTAACCCACGGGTTAGGCGTGGCTTTGGCGTGGCTTTGGCGAGGGTTTCCAAACCCACGCCCACTAGTAACCCATGGGATTGGTGTGGGTTTGGCGAGGGTTTGGCATGGGTTTGGCATAGGTTTGGGTTCTACTAGGCGTGGGTGTGGCGTGGGTTTGGCGTGGGTTTGGTGTGGGTTGGRCGTGAGTTTGGCGTGKGTTTGGCGTGTGCTTTGGCGTGGGTTTGGCGTGGGTTTGGC
Source organism: Chara braunii (assembly GCA_003427395.1). Classification (NCBI taxonomy): domain Eukaryota; kingdom Viridiplantae; phylum Streptophyta; class Charophyceae; order Charales; family Characeae; genus Chara; species Chara braunii. The sequence continues at coordinate 85,330 of BFEA01000440.1, forward strand.
GTGGGTTTGRTGTGGGTTTGGTKTGAGTTTGGCGTGGGTTTGCCGTGTGCTTTGGCKYRGGTTTGGCGTGGGTTTAGCRWGGGTTTGGCGGGGGATTTCCAAACCCACGCCCACAAGTAACCCATGGGTTTGGTGTGGGTTTTGCGAGGGTTTGGCATGGGTTTGGCATGGGTTTGCGTTACTACTGGGAGTCGGTTTGGCGTGGGTTTGGCATGGGTTTGCGTTACTACTGAAAGTCGGCTTGGCGAGGTTTTGGCGTGGGTTTGGCATGGGTTTGAGTTACTACTGGGAGTCGGTTTGGTGTGGGTTTGTGTTACTAGTGGGCGTTACTAGAAACCCAAACCCATGGATTACTAGTGGGCGTGGGTTTGGAAACCCACGCCAAACCCACGCCAACTAATGGATTTGGCGTGGGTTTGGCGTGGGTTTGGTTTTTCTAGTGTGCGTTACTAGTGGGTGTGGGTTTGGTTTTTCTAGTGTGCGTTACTAGTAACCCAAACCCATGGGTTACTAGTGGGTGTGGGTTTGGTTTTTCTAGTGTGCGTTACTAGTAACCCAAACCCATGGGTTACTAGTGGGCGTGGGTTTGGCGTGGGTTTGGCGTGGGTTTGGCGTGGGTTTGGGTTACTAGTGGGCGTGGGTTTCCAAACCCACGCCCACGAGTAACCCATGGGTTTGGGTTACTAGTAATGCCCTCTAGTAACCCAAACCCAAGCCAAACCCACACCAAACCCATGCCAAACGAGCGCCCACTAGTAACCCATGGGTTTGGCTTACTAGTAATGCCCAATAGTAACCTAGACCCACGCCAAACCCACGCCCACTAGTAACCCAAACCCACGCCCACTAGTAACCCAAACCCACGCCCACTAGAAACCCAAACCCACGCCAAACCCACGCCAAACCCACGCAAAACCCACGCCCACTAGTCACCCAAACGCACACCAAACCCACCTAGTTACCCTAACCCACGCCAAACCCATGCAAAAACAATGCCAAACCCATAAGTTTGGGTTACTAGTGGGTGTAGGTTTGGAGTGGGTATGGGTTACTAGGTGGGTTTGGTGTGGGTTTGAGTTACTAGTGGGCGTGGGTTTCGCGTGGGTTTGGTGTGGGTTTGGCGTTTGTTCGGGTTACTCGTGGGCGTGGAATACTAGTGGGCGTTACTAGTTACCTAAGCCCATGGGTTACTAGTGGGCGTGGGTTACTAGTGGGCGTTACCAGTAACGCCAAACGCACGCCAAACCCTTGCTAAAACCATGGGTTTGAGTTACTGGTAACGCCGACTAGTAACCCAAGCCCATGCCAAACCCACGCCCTACCGACGACAAATCCACGTCAAACCCACGCCAAACCCACGCCCACTAGTAACCCAATCCCATGGGTTACTAGTGGGTGTGGGTTGGGCGTGGGTTTGGCATGGGTTTGGTGTGGGTTTGGCGTGGGTTTGGTGTGGGTTCAGGTTACTAGTATCGCCCACTCGTGGGCGTGGGTTTGGTGTGGGTTTGGGTTACTAGTATCGCCAAACACAAGTTAAACCCACGCCAAACCCACGCCCACTAGTAACCCAAACCCATGGGTTTGGCGTGGTTTTGGCGTGGGTTTGGCGTGGGTTTGGTTTACTAGGTGGGGTTGGTGTGGGTTTAGGTTACTAGTGGGCGTCCGTTTGGGGTGGGTTTGGCCTGGGTGTGGGTTACTAGTAACCCAAGCCCATGGGTTACTAGTGGGCATGGGTTTGACGTCGGTTTCGCATGGGTTCGGCATGTGTTTGGTTTGGGTTTGGCGTGGTTTTAGCGTGGGTTTGAAATGGGATTGGCGTCGGTTTGGCGTGGGCTTCGCATGGGTTTGGCGTGGGTACGGGTTACTAGTGGGTGTTACTAGTTACCCAAACCAATGGGTTACTAGTAGGCGTGGGTTTGGGTTACTAGGTGGGTTTGATGTGGGTTTGGGTTACTAGTGGGCGACCATTTGGCGTGGGTTTGGCGTGGGTTTGGCATGGGTGTGGGTTACTAGTGGGCGTTAGTAGTAACCCAAGCCCATGGGTACTAGTGGGCGTGGGTTTGGCGTCGGTTTGCAGTGGGTTCGGCATGTGTTTCGCGTGGGTTTTGCGTGGGTTTGGCGTGGGTTTGGCGTGGGATTGGAGTGGGTTTAGCGTGGGTTTCGCGTGGGTTTGGCGTGGGTTTGGGTTACTAGTGGGCGTTACTAGTTACCCAAACCCATGGGTTACTAGTGGGGGTTACTAGTTACCATAACCCATGCCAAACCCACACCAAACCCATGGGTTTGGATGAGTAACGCGGAGTAGTAACCCAAACCCACGCCAAACCCACGCCAAACCCACGCCAAACCCACGCCAAACCCACGCCCACTAGTAACCCCAACCCTTTGTTACAAGTGGGTGTGGGTTTGGCGTGTGTTTGGCGTGGGATTGCTGTGTGTTTGGCGTGGGTTTGGTGTGGATTTGAGTTACTAGTGGGCGTTGGTTTGGAGTGGGTTTGGCATGAGTTTGACGTCGGTTTGGTGTAGGTTTGGGTTACTAGTAATGCCCACTTCTAACCCAAACGCACACCAAAGCCACGCCAAACCCACGCCCACTAGTAACCCATGGGTTTGGGTTACTAGTAACGGACACTGGTAACCCAAACCAACACCAAACCCACGCCCACTAGTAACCCAAACCCACACCAAACCCACCTAGTAACCCATACCCACGCCAAACCCACGCCCACTAGTAACCCAAACCCATGGGTTTGGTGTGGTTTTGGCATGGCTTTGGTGTGGGTTTGGGTTACGAGGTGGGTTCGGCGTGTGTTTGGGTTACTAGTGGGCGTGGGTTTTGTGTGGGTTTCGCGTGGGTTTGGCATGGGTTTGGCGTGGGTTTGGGTTACTAGTGGGCATGGGTTTGGCGTTGGTTTGGCGTTGGTTTGGGTTACTAGTGGGCGTGGGTTTGGGTTACTAGTGGGCGTGGGTTTGGGTTACTAGTGGACGAGGGTTTGCGTNTTTGGGTTACTAGTGGGCGTGGGTTTGGGTTACTAGTGGGCGTGGGTTTGGGTTACTAGTGGACGAGGGTTTGCGTTACTAGTGGGCATGGGTTTGGCGTGGGTTTGGGTTACTAGTGGGCATGGGTTTGGGTTACTAGTGGGCGTGGGTTTGGGTTACTAGTGGACGAGGGTTTGGGTTACTAGTGGGCGTGGGTTTGGCGTGGATATAGGTTACTAGTGGGCGTTACTAGAAACCCAAACCCATGGGTTACTAGTGGGCGTGGGTTTGGCGTGGGTTTGGCGTGGATTTGGCGTGGGTTTGGGTTACTAGTGGGCGTGGATTTCCAAACCCACGCCAAACCCACGCCAAACCCATGCCAAATAAGCGCCCACTAGTAACCCATGGGTTTGGCTTACCAGTGACGGCCACTAGTAAACCAAACCCACGCCAAACCCACGCCCACTAGTAACCCAAACCCACACTAACCCCACCTTGTAACCCAAGCCCACGCCAAACCCACGCCCACTAATAACCCAAACCCATGCCCACTAGTAACCCAAACCCACGCCCTCTAGTAACCCAAACCCAAGCCAAAGCCACGGCAAACCCACGCAAAACCCACGCCCACTAGTAACCCAAACCCACACCAAACCCACCTAGTTACCCTAACCCACGCCAAACCCATGCAAAAACCATGCGAAACCCATGGGCTTGGGTTACTAGTGGGTGTGGGTTTGGAGTGGGTATGGGTTACTAGTTGGGTTTGGTGAGGGTTTGGGTTACTAGTGGGATGGGTTTCGCGTGGGTTTGGTCTGGGTTTGGCGTTGGTTCGGGTTACTCGTGGGCGTGGGTTACTAGTGGGCGTTACTTGTTACCCAAACCCATGGGTTACTAGTGGGCGTGGGTTACTAGTGGGCGTTACCAGTAACGCCAAACCCACGCCAAACCCATGTCAAAACCATGGGTTTGAGTTACTGCAAAAGCCGACTAGTAACCGAAACCTATGCCAAACCCACGCCAAACCAACGAAAAACGCACGTCAAACCCACGCCAAACCCACACCCACTAGTAATCCAAACCCATCGGTTACTCGTGGGTGTGGGTTTGGCGTGGGTTTGGCGTGAGTTTGGCGTGGGTTTGGTGTGGATTTGGGTTACTAGTAACGGCCACTAGTAACCCAAACCCACGCCAAACCCACTCCAAGCCCACGCCAAACCCACGCCAAACTGATGCCAAACCCACCCCCACTAGTAACCTATTGGTTTGGGTTACTACTAATGCCCACAAGTAACCCAAACTCTTGCCAAACCCAAGTCTAACCCACGCCAAACCCACGCCCACAAGTAACACATACCCATGGGTTTGGCGTGGGTTTGGCGTGGGTTTGGCGTGGGTTTGATTTACTAGGTGGGTTTGGTGTGGGTTTGGGTTACCAGTGGGCGTACGTTTGGCGTGGGTTTGGCGTGGGTGTGGGTTACTAGTAACCCGGGTTACTAGTAACCCAAGCCTATGGGTGACTAGTGGGCGCTGGTTTGACGTCGGTTTAGCGTGGGTTCGGCATGTGTTTGGTTTGGGTTTGGCGTGGTTTTGGCGTGGGTTTGAAATGTGATTGGCGTGGGTTTGGCGTGGGTTTGGCGTGGGTTTGGCGTGGGTTCGGGTTACTAGTTGGCCTTACTAGTTACCCAAACCCATGGGTTACTAGTGGGCGTTACTAGTTACCATAACCCACGCCAAACCCACACCAAACCCATGGGTTTGGGTTAGTAATGCGGACTAGTAACCTGAACCCCCCCCAAACCCCCCCCAAACCCACGCCAAACCCACGCCAAACCCACGCCAAACCAACGCCAAACCCACTCCAAACCCACGCCCACTTGTAACCCAAACCCATGGTTACAAGTGGGTGTGGGTTTGGCGTGTGTTTGGCGTGCGATTAGTGTGTGTTTGGCGTGGGTTTCGTGTGGGCTTGGGTTACTAGTGGGCGTTGGTTTGGAGTGGGTTTGGCTTGAGTTTGAAGTGGGTTTGGTGTAGGTTTGGGTTACTTGTGGGCGTGGGTTATGCCAAACCCACGCCCACTAGTAACCCAAACCCACACCAAACCCACCTGTTAACCCATACCCACGCCAAACCCACGCCCACTAGTAACCCAAACCCACACCAAACCCACCTAGTAACCCATACCCACGCCAAACCCACGCCCCCTAGTAACCCAAACCCATGGGTTTAGCGTGGTTTTGGCATGGGTTTGGCGTGGGTTTGGGTTACGAGCTGGGTTCGGTGTGTGTTTGGGTTACTAGTGGGCGTGGGTTTTGCGTGGGTTTGGCGTGGGTTTGGCATGGGTTTCGCATGGGTTTGGGTTTGGCGTGGGTTTAGCGTTGGCTTAGCGTTGGTTTGGGTTACTACTGGGCGTGGGTTTGGGTTACTAGTGGGCGTGTGTTTGGGTTACTAGTGGGCGTGGGTTTGGGTTACTAGTAAACGGGGGTTTGGGATACTAGTGGGCGTGGGTTTGGCGTTGGTTTAGCATAGGTTTGGGTTACTAGTGGGCGTGGGTTTGGCGTGGATTTAGGTTACTAGTGGGCGTTACTAGTAACCCAAACCAATGGGTTACTAGTGGGCGTGGGTACGCCAACTGGTTACTAGTGGGCCTGGGTTCAGGTTACTAGTGGGCGTAGGTTTGGAAACCCACGACAAACTTATGCCAAACCAATTCCAAACCCACGCCAGACCCACACCAAACCCACGCCAAACCCACGCCCACTAGTAACCCATGGCGTGGGTTTGGCGTGGGCTTGGCGTGGGTTTGGAGTGGGTTTGGCATGGTTTTGGCGTGGGTTTGGCGTGGGTTTGGAGTGGGTTTGGCATGGGTTTGGCGTGGGTTTGCCGGGGGTTTGGTGTGGGTTTGGCGTGGGTTTGGTGTGGGTTTGGCGTGGGTTGGCATGGGTTTGGGTTACAAGTGGGCGTGGGCTTGGGTTACTAGTGTGCGTTACTAGTAATCCAAACCCATGGGTAACTAGTGGGCGTGGGTTTAACGTGGGTTGGGCGTGGGTTTAGGTTACTAGTAACGCCCAGGAGTAACCCAAACCCATGGGTTTGGGTTACCAGTAACGCCCACTAGTAACCCAAACCCACGCCAAACCCACGCTAAAACCACGCCAAACCCACGCCAAAACCACACCAAACCCATGGGATTGGGTTTTTAGTAACGCCCACTAGTAACCCAAACCCACACCAAACCCACACCAAACCCACGCGCACTAGTAACCCAAACCCACACCAAACCCACCTTGTAACCCAAACCCACGCCAAACCCACGCCCACTAGTAACCCAAACCCATGGGTTTAGCGTGGTTTTGGCGTGGGTTTTGCATGGGTTTGGGTTACTAGGTGGGTTTGCTGTGGGTTTGGGTTACTAGTGAGCATGGGTTTGGCGTGGGTTTGGCGTGGGTTTGGTGTGGGTTAGGCGTTGGTTCGGGTTACTAGTGGGCGTGGGTTACTAGTGGGCGTTACTAGTTACCTAAACCCATGGGTTACTAGTGGGCGTTACTAGTTACGCCAAACGCATGCCAAGCCCACGCCAAACCCACGCCATACCCATGGGTTTGAGTTACTCGTAACGCTTACTAGTAACCCAAACCCATGCCAAACCCACACCAAACAGCACCTAACCCACGTCAAACCCACGTCAAACCCACGCCCACTAGTCACCCAAACCCATGGGTTACTAGTGGGTTTGGATTTGGCGTGCGTTTAGCGTGGGTTTGGCATGGGTTTGGCGTGGGTTTGGTGTGGGTTTGGTGTGGGTTTCGAGTGGGTTTGGTGTGGATTTGGGTTACTAGTAACGCCCACTAGTAACCCAAACCCACGCCAAACCCACGCCAAACCCACGCCAAACCCACGCCAAGCCCACGCCAAACCCACCCCCATTAGTAACCCATTGGTTTGGGTTACTAGTAATACCCACTAGTAACCCAAACCCACGCCAAACCCACGCCAAACCCAGGCCCACTAGTAACCCAAACACATTGGTTTGGCGTGGTTTTGGTGTGGGTTTGGCGTGGGTTTGGCGTGGGTTTGGGTAACTAGGTGGGTTTGGTGTGGGTTTGGGTTACTAGTGGGCGTGGGTTTTGCGTGGGTGTGGCGTGGGTTTGGCGTGGGTGTGGGTTACTAGTGGGCGTTACTAGTAACCAAAGGCCATGGGTTACTAGTGGGCGTGGGTTTGGCGTCGGTTTTGAGGGGGTTCGGCATGTGTTTGGCATGGTTTTGGCGTGGTTTTTGGGTGGGTTTGGCGTGGGTTTGGGGTGGGTTCAGGTTACTAGTGGGCGTTACTAGTTACCCAAACCCATGGGTTACTAGTGGGCGTGGTGGGCGTTACTAGTTACCCAAACGCACGCCAAACCCACGCCAAACCCATGGGTTTGGGTTAGTAATGCGAACTAGTAACCCAAACCCACGCCAAACCCACGCCAAACCCTCGCGAAACCCACGCCCACTAGTAACCCAAACCCATGGTTTCTAGTGGGTGTGGGTTTGGCGTGTGTTTCGCGTGGGATTGGCGTGTGTTTGGCGTGGGTTTAGTGAGGGTTTGGGTAACTAGTGGGCGTGGGTTTGGAGTGGGTTTGGCATAAGTTTGGCGTGGGTTTGGCGTAGGTTTGGGTTACTAGTGGGCGTGGATTTCCAAACCATCGCACACTAGTAACCTATGGATTTGGGTTACTAGTAACGCCCACTACTAACCCAAACCCATGCCAAACCCACGCCAAACCCACGTTAAACCCACACCAAACCCACGCCAAACCCACGCCAAACCCACGCCCACTAGTAACCCATGGGTTTGGCGTGGGTTTGGGTTACTAGTGGGCGTGGGTTTGGAGTGGATTTGGGTTACTAGTAGGCGTGGGTTTGGCGTGGGTTTGGCGTGGTTTTGGCGTTGGTTTGGCGTGGTTTTGGCGTGGTTTTGGCGTGGTTTGGCGTGGTTTTGGCGTGGTTTTGGAGTGGGTTTGGAGTGGGCGTGGGTTACTAGTGGGCGTGGGTTTGGGTTACTAGTGGGCGTGGGTTTGGGTTACTAGTGCGCGTGGGCTTGGCGTGGGTTTGGGTTACTAGTGGGCGTTACTATTAACCCAAACCCATGGGTTACTAGTGGGCGTGGGTTTGGTTTACTAGTGGGCGTTACTAGTAACCCAAACCCATGGGTTACTAGTGGGCGTTTCTAGTTACCCAAACCCATTGGTTACTAGTAATCCAAACCCACGCCAAACCCGCGCCAAACCCACGCCAAACCCACCCCACACCCACGCCACACCCACACCCACTAGTAACCCAAACCCACGCCCACGAGTAACCCAAGCCCACTAGTAACCCAAACCCACGCCAAACATACACGAAACCCACGCCAAACCTACGCCAAACCCACGCCAAACCCATGCCAAACCCACGTTAAACCCACGGCAAACCCACGCCCAACCCACGCCAAACCCACGCCAAACCCACGCCCACTAGTAACCCAAACCCACGCCAAAGCATCGCCAAACCCACGCACAGTAGTAACCCAAACCCACACCAAACCCACCTTGTAACGCAAACCCATGCCAAACGCACGCCCACTAGTAACCCAAACCCATGGGTTTGGCGTGGTTTCGGCGTGGGTTTGGCGTGGGTTTCGGTTACTAGGTGGGTTGGGTGTGGGTTTGGGTTACTAGTGGGTGTCGGTTTGGCATGGGTTTGGCGTTGGTTCGGGTTAATAGTGGGCGTGGGTTACTAGTGGGCGTTACTAGTTACCCAAACCCATGGGTTACTAGTGGGCGTGGGTTATTAGTGGGCGTTACTAGTTACACCAAACCTACGCCAAACCCACGCCAAACCCATGGGTTTGGGTTGCTACTAACGCCGACTAGTAACCCAAACCCATGCCAAACCCATGCCAAACCGATGCCAAACCCACGTCAAACCCACGCCAAACCCACGCCCACTAGTAACCCAAACCCTGCCAAACCCACACCAAACCCACCCCCACTAGTAACCCATCGGTTTGGGTTACTTGTAATGTCCATTAGTAACCCAAACCAACGCCAAACGGGCCCACTAGTAACCCCAACCCACACTAAACCCACCTAGTAACCCGAACCCACATCAAACCCACGCCAAACCCACGCACACTAGTAACCCAAACCCATGGGTTTGACGTGGTTTTGGCATGGGTTTGGCGTGGGTTAGGTTTACTAGGTGGGTTTGATGTGGGTTTGGGTCACTAGTGGGCGTCTGTTTGGCATGGGTCTGGCGTGGGTTTGCTGTGGGTGTGGGTTACTACAGGGCATTACTAGTAACCCAAGCCCATGGGTTACTGGTGGGCGTCGGTTTGGCGTAGGTTTGGCGTGTGTTCCGCTTGTGTTTGGAGTGGGTTTGGCGTGGGTTTGGCATGGGTTTGGCGTGGGATTGGCGTGGGTTTAGCATGGGTTTGGCGTGGGCTTGGCGTGGGTTCGGGTTACTAGTGGGCGTTGGTTACCAGTGGGCGTGGGTTTGGCGTGTGTTTTTGTTACTAGTGGGGGTTACTAGTTACCCAAACCCACGGGTTACTAGTGGGCATTACTAGTTACCCAAACCCACGCCAAACCCATGGGTTTGTGATAGTAACGCCGACTAGTAACCCAAACCCACGCCAAACCCACGCAAAACCCACTCCAAACCCACGCCAAACCCACGCACACTAGTAACCCAAACCCATGGTTACTAGTGGGTGTGAGTTTGGCGTGTGTTTGGCGTGGGATTGGCGTGTGTTTGGCGTGTGTTTGGGTTACTAGTGCGCGTGTGTTTGGGTTACTTGTGCGCGTGGGTTTGGCGTGTGTTTGGGTTACTAGTGCACGTGGGATTGGCGTGTGTTTGGCGTGTGTTTGGTTACTAGTGCGCGTGGCTTTGGAGTGGGTTTGGCATGGGTTTGGCGTGGGTTTAGCGTAGGTTTGGGTTACGACTGGGCGTGGGTTTCCAAACCCACGCCCATTAGTAACCCATGGGTTTGGGTTAGTAGTAACGCCCACTACTAACCCAAACCCACGCCAAACCCACGCCCACTAGTAACCCATGGGTTTGGGTTACTAGTAACGCCCACTGGTAACCAAAACCAACGCCAAATCCACGCCAAACCCACACCCACTAGTAACCCAAACCCACACCAAACCCACCTAGTAACCCGTACCCACGCCAAAACCCACGCCCACTAGTAACCCAAACCCATGGGTTTGGCATGGTTTTGGCATGGGTTTGGCATGGGTTTCGGTTACTCGGTGGGTTTGGTGTGGGTTTGTGTTACTTGTGGGCGTGGGTTTTGCGTCGGTTTGGCGTGGGTTTGGCGTGAGTTTGGCGTGGCTTTGGGTTACTAGTGGGCGTGTGTTTGGCGTGGGTTTGGCGTGGGTTTGGCGTTGGTATGGGTTACTAGTGGGCGTGCGTTTGGGTTACTAGTGGGCGAGGGTTTGGCTTACTAGTGGACACGGGTTTCAGTTACTAGTGGGCGTGGGCTTAACGGGGGCTTAGTGTAGGTTTGGGTTACTAGTGGGCGTGGGTTTGGCGTGGGTTTAGGTTACTAGTGGGCATTACTAGTAACCCAAACTCATGGGTTACTAATGGGCGTGGGTTTGGCGTGGGTTTGGGTTACTAGTGGGCGTGAGTACGCCCACTAGTTACTAGTGGGCCTCGGTTTGGGTTACTAGTGGGCGTAGGTTTGGAAACCTAGGACAAACTTATGCCAAACCCATTCCAAACCCACGCCAAACCCACACCAAACCCACGCCAAATCCACGCCCACTAGTAACCCATGGGTTTGGGTTACAAGTGGGCGTGGGTTTGGCATGGGTTTGGCGTGGGTTTCCAAATCCACGCCAACTAGTAACCCACGGGTTAGGCGTGGCTTTGGCGTGGCTTTGGCGAGGGTTTCCAAACCCACGCCCACTAGTAACCCATGGGATTGGTGTGGGTTTGGCGAGGGTTTGGCATGGGTTTGGCATAGGTTTGGGTTCTACTAGGCGTGGGTGTGGCGTGGGTTTGGCGTGGGTTTGGTGTGGGTTGGRCGTGAGTTTGGCGTGKGTTTGGCGTGTGCTTTGGCGTGGGTTTGGCGTGGGTTTGGCGTGGGTTTGRTGTGGGTTTGGTKTGAGTTTGGCGTGGGTTTGCCGTGTGCTTTGGCKYRGGTTTGGCGTGGGTTTAGCRWGGGTTTGGCGGGGGATTTCCAAACCCACGCCCACAAGTAACCCATGGGTTTGGTGTGGGTTTTGCGAGGGTTTGGCATGGGTTTGGCATGGGTTTGCGTTACTACTGGGAGTCGGTTTGGCGTGGGTTTGGCATGAGTTTGGCATGGGTTTGCGTTACTACTGAAAGTCCGTTTGGCGAGGTTTTGGCGTGGGTTTGGCATGGGTTTGAGTAACTACTGGGAGTCGGTTTGGTATGGGTTTGTGTTACTAGTGGGCGTTACTAGAAACCCAAACCCATGGGTTACTAGTGGGCGTGGGTTTGGAAACCCACGCCAAACCCACGCCAACTAGTGGATTTGGCGTGGGTTTGGCGTGTGTTTGGCGTGCGTTTGGTGTGGGTTTGGATTAATAATGGGCGTGGTTTTGGCGTGGGTTTGGCATGGGTTTGGCGTGGGTTTGGTGTGGGTTTGGCGTGGGTTTGGCGTGGATTTGGCGTGGGTTCGGGTTACTAGTGGGTGTGGGTTTGGTTTTTCTAGTGTGCGTTACTAGTAACCCAAACCCATGGGTTACTAGTGGGCGTGGGTTTGGCATGCGTTTGGCGTGGGTTTGGGTTACTTGTGGGCGTGGGTTTCCAAACCCACGCCCACGAGTAACCCATGGGCTTAGGTTACTAGTAATACCCTCTAGTAACCTTAACCCACGCCAAACCCACACCAAACCCATGCCAAACGTTAGTAACCCATGGGTTTGGCTTACTAGTAACGCCCAATAGTAACCCAAGCCCACGCCAAACCCACACCTACTAGTAACCCAAACCCACGCCCACTAGTAACCCAAACCCACGCCCACTAGAAACCCAAACCCACGCAAAACCCACGCCAAACCCACGCAAAACCCACGCAAAATCCACGCCCACTAGTAACCCAAACGCACACCAAACCCACCTAGTTACCCTAACCCACGCCAAACGCATGCCAAAACCATGCCAAACCCATAAGTTTGGGTTACTAGTGGGTGTGGGTTTGGAGTGGGTATGGGTTACTAGGTGGGTTTGGTGTGGGTTCGAGTTACTAGTGGGTGTGGGTTTCGCGTGGGTTTGGTGTGGGATACTAGTGGGCGTTACTAGTTACCTAAGCCCATGGGTTACTAGTGGGCGTGGGTTACTAGTAGGCGTTACCAGTAACGCCAAACCCACGCCAAACCCATGCTAAAACCATGGGTTTGAGTTACTGGTAACGCCGACTAGTAACCCAAACCCATGCCAAGCCCACGCCAAACCGACGTCAAACCCACGTCAAACCCACGCCAAACCCACGCCTTCTGGTTACTAGTGGGCGTGGGTTTGGAAACCCATGACAAACCCACGCCAAACCCATGCCAAACCCACGCCAAACCCACAGCAAACCCACGCGAAGCCCACGCCCACTAGTAACCCATGGGTTTGGGTTACCAGTAGGCGTGGGCTAGGCATGGGTTTGGCGTGGGTTTCCAAACCCACGCCCACTAGTAACCCACGGGTTAGGCGTGGGTTTGGCGTGGGTTTGAGGTGGGTTTCCAAAGCCTCGCCCACTAGGAACCCACGGGTTAGGCGT
>BFEA01000440.1:144852-155488 GCA_003427395.1 Chara braunii
CGCCCACTAGTAAGCCATGGGTTTGGGTTACTAGTAACGCCCACTAGAAACGCGAACCCATGCCAAACCCACACCAAACCCACGCCAAACCCACGCTGAACCCACGCCAAACCCACGCCAAACCGACCCCAAACCCACGCCCAGTAGTAACCCAAACCCCTGCAAAACCCACGCTGAACCCACGCCAAACCCACATCAAACCCATGGGTTACTAGTGGGCGAGGGTTGGGAAACCCACGCCAAACCCACGCCAAACCCACGCCAAAGCCCACGCCAAACCCACTCAAAACTCACGCCAAACCCACGCCAAACCCACGCCAAACCCACGCCAAACCCATGGGTTACTAGTGGGCGTGGGTTTCGCGTGGGTTTGGCGTGGGTTTCGGTTACTAGTGGGCGTTACTAGTAACGCAACCCCATGGGTTACTAGTGGGCGTGACTTTGGTGTGGATTTGGCGTAGGTTTGGCGTGGGTTTGGGTTACTAGTGGGCGTGGCTTTGGTGTGGGTTTGCCGTGAATTTGGCGTGGGTTTGGCGTGGGTTTGGGTTACTAGTGGGCGTTACTAGTAACCCAAACCCATGGGTTACTAGTGGGCGTGGGTTTGGAAACCCACGCCCACTAGTAACCAAAACCCACGCCAAACCCATGCCAAACCCACGCCAAACCCACGCCAAACCCACACCAAACCCACGCCCACTAGTAACCCAAACCCACCCCAAACCCACATAAAGCCCACGCCCATTCCATGCCAAACCCACGCAAAAACCACGCCAAACCCACGCCAAACCCACGCCAAACCCACGCCAAACCCACGCCAAACCCACCCCCACTAGTACCCATGGGTTTGGGTTAGTAGTAATGCCCACTAGTAACTCAAACCCACGCCAAACCCACGCCAAACCCATGCCCACTAGTAACCCAAACACATGGGTTAGGCGTGGTTTTGGCGTGGGTTTGGCGTGGGTTTGGGTAACTAGGTGGGTTTGTTGTGGGTTTGGGTTACTAGTGGGCGTGGGTTTGGCGTGGGTGTGGCGTGGGTTTGGCGTGGGTGTGGGTTACTAGTGGGCGTTACTAGTAACCAAAGGCCATGGGTTACTAGTAGGCGTGGGTTTGGCGTCAGTTAGGCGGGGGTTCGACATGTGTTTGGCATGGTTTTGGTGTGGTCTTGGGGTGGGTTTGGCTTGGGATTGGCGTGGGTTTGGTGTGGGTTCGGGTTACAAGTGGACGTTACTAGTTACCCAAACCCATGGGTTACTAGTGGGCGTGGGTTTGGCGTGGGTTTGCCATGGGTTTCGTGTGGGTTTGGCGTACGTTTGGGTTACTAGTGGGCGTGCGTTGCCAAACCCACGCCCACCAGTAACCCATGGGTTTGGGTTACTAGTAACGCCCACTACTAACCCAAACCCACGTCAAACCCACGCCCACTAGGAACCCAAACCCACACCAAACCCACCTAGTAACCCAAACCCACGCCAAACCAACGCCCACTAGTAACCCAAGTCCATGGTTTTGGCATGGTTTTGGCGTGGTTTTGGCGTTGGTTTGGCGTGGATTTGGGTGTCTAGGTGGGTTTGGTGTGGGTTTTAGTTACTAGTGGGCGTGGGGTTGGCGTGGGTTTGGCATGGGTGTGGCATGGGTTTGGGTTACTTGTGGGCGATCCTAGTAAAGCAAACCCATGGGTTACTAGTGGGTGTGGGTTTGGCATGGGTTTGGTGTGTTTTTTGCGTGGGTTTGGCATGCAATGGGCGTGGGCTTGGTGTGGGTTTGGGGTGGGTTTGGGTTACTAGTGGGCGTGGGTTTGGCGTGGGTTTGGCGTGGGTTTCGCGTGGGTTTGGGTTACTAGTGGGCGTGGGTTTCCAAACCCACGCCCACTAGTAACCCATGGGTTTGGGTTACTAGTAACGCACACTAGTAACCTAAGCCCACGCCAAAGCCACGCCCACTAGTAACCTATGGGGTTGGGTTACTAGTAACGCTCACTAGTAACCGAAGCCCACGCCAAACCCACTTCAAACCCACGCCCACTAGTAACCCATGGGATTTGCGTGGGTTTGGCGTAGGTTTGGCGTGGGTTTGGCGTGGGTTTTGCGTGGATTTGGCATGAGTTTTGAGTGGGTTTGGCGTGGGCTTTGGCGTGGGTTTGTCGTGGGTTTGGCGTGCGTTTGGCGTGGGTTTGGCTTGAGTTTGGCGTGGGTTTGGCGTGGGTTTGACGTGGATTTGGCGTGGGTTTCCCACGCCCACTAGTAACCCATGGGTTTGGTGTGGGTTTTGCGAGGGTTTGGCGTGGGTTTGGCATGGGTTTGGAATACTACTGGGAGTGGCTTTGGCCTGGGCTTGCCATGGGTTTGGCGTGGGTTCAGCGTGGGTTTGGTGTGGGTTTGGGTTACGAGTGGGCGTGGGTTTGGTTTGGGTTTGGCGTGGGTTTGATGTGGGTTTATGTTACTAGTGGGCGTTACTAGAGACCCAAACCCATGGGTTACTAGTGGGCGTGGGTTTGGAATCCCACGCTAAACCCATGCCAACTTGTGGATTTACCGTTGGTTTGGCGTGGGTTTGGCGTGGGCTTGGCGTCGGCTTTGGCGTGGGTTTGTCGTGGGTTTGGCGAGGGTTTGGCGTGGGTTTTCGCGTCGGTTTTGGCGTGGGTTTGGCGTGGATTTGCAAATCAACGCCCACTAGTAACCCATGGGTTTGGTGTGGGTTTGGGGTGGGTTTGGGGTGGGTTTGGCATGCGTTTGGGTTACTAGTGGGCGTGGGTTAGGCGTGGGTTCGGCGTGGGTTTGGCGTGGGTTTGGCTTGGGTTTGGCGTGGGTTTGGCGTCGGTTCGGCGTTGGTTCGGCGTGGGTTTGGTGTAGGTTTGGGTTACGAGAGGGCGTGCGTTTGGCGTGGGTTTGGTGTTCGTTTGCTGTGCGTTTGGCGCAGCTTTGTGTTACTAGTAGGCGTTACTAGTAACCCAAACTCACGCGAGGGTTCAGCGTGGGTTTGGCGTGGGTTTGGCGTGGGCTCGACGTGGGTGTGGTGTGGGTTTGGGTTACGAATGGGCGTGGGTTTGGTTTGGGTTTGGCGTGGGTTTGGTGTGGGTTTGTGTTAGTACTGGGAGTTACTAGAAACCCAAACCCATGGGTTACTAGTGGGCGTGGGTTTGGCGTGGGTTTGGCGTGGGTTTGGGATACTAATGGGCTTGGTTTTGGCGTGGGTTTGGAGTGTGTTTGGCATGGGTTTGGCGTGGGTTTGGTGTGGGTTTGGCGTGGGTTTGGTGTGGGTTTGGCGTGGGTTTGCATGGGCTTGGGTTACTAGTTGGCGTGGGTTTGGGTTACTAGTGTGCGTGGGTTTGGTGTGGGTTTGGTGTGGGTTTGGTGTGGGTTTGGCGTGGGTTTGGNTTTGGGTTACTAGTTGGCGTGGGTTTGGGTTACTAGTGTGCGTGGGTTTGGGTTACTAGTGTGCGTGGGTTTGGCGTGGGTTTGGTGTGGGTTTGGCGTGGGTTTGGTGTGGGTTTGGCGTGGGTTTGCATGGGTTTGGGTTACTAGTTGGCGTGGGTTTGGGTTACTAGTTTGGCGTGGGTTTGGCGAGGGTTTGGGTTAGAAGTAATGCCCACTAGTAACCCAAACCCATGCCAAACGGGCGCCCACTACTAACCCATGGGTTTGGGTTACTAGTAACGCCCACTAGTAACCCAAACCCATGCCAAACCCACGCCAAACCCACGCCCACTAGTAACCCAAACCCACACCAAAACCACCTTGTAACCCAAACCCACGCCAAAACCACGCCCACTTGTAACCCAAACCCATGGATTTAGCGTTGTTTTGGCGTGGGTTTGGCATGGGTTTGGGTTACTAGGTGGGTTTGCTGTGGGTTTGGGTTACTAGTGGGCGTGGGTTTGGCGTGGGTTTGGCGTTGGTTCGGGTTACTAGTGGGCGTGACTAGTTACCTAAACCTTTGGGTTACTAGTGGGTGTGGGTTACTACTGGGCGTTACTAGTTACGCCAGACCCTCGCCAAACCCACGCCAAACCGATGGGTTTGAGTTACTGGTAACGCCGTCTAGTAACCCAAACCCATGCCAAACCCACGCCAAACCGCACCAAACCCACGTCAAACCCACGTCAAACCCTCGCCCACTAGTAACCCAAACCCATGGGTTACTAGTGGGTGTGGGTTTGGCGTGGGTTTAGCGTGGGTTTGGTGTGGGTTTGGCGTGGGTTTGGCGTGGGTTTCGCGTGGGTTTCGCATGGGTTTGGTGTGGGTTTGGGTTACTAGTAACGCCCACTAGTAACCCAAACTTATGCCAAACCCACGCCAAACCCATGCCAAACCCACGCCAAACCCACGCCAAACCCACGCCAAACCCACGCCGAACCCACGCCAAACCCACCCCCATAAGTAACCCATGGGTTTGGGTTACTAGTAATGCCCACTAGTAACCCAAACCCACGCCAAACCCACGCCAAACCCAGGCCCACTAGTCACCCAAACACATGGGTTTGGCGTGGGTTTGGCGTGGGTTTGGTTAACTAGGTGGGTTTGGTGTGGGTTTGGGTTACTAGTGGGCGTGGGTTTGGCGAGGGTGTGGCGTGGGTTCGACGTGGGTGAGGGTTACTAGTGGGCGTTACTAGTAACCAAAGGCCATGGGTTACTTGTAGGCGTGGGTTTGGCGTCGGTTTTGCAGGGGTTCAGCATGTGTTTGGCATGGTTTTGGCGTGGTTTTGGGGTGGGTTTGGCGTGGGATTGCCGTGGGTTTTGCGTGGGTTTGGCGTGGGTTCGGGTTACTAGTGGGCGTTACTAGTTATCCAAACCCATTGGTTACTACAGGGCGTGCGTTACTAGTGGGCGTTACTAGGTACCCAAACCCACGGCAAACCCACGTCAAACCCATGGGTTTAAGTTAGTAACGCCAACTAGTAACCCAAACCCACGCCTAACCCACGCTAAACCCATGCCCACTAGTAACCCAAACCCATGGTTTCTAGTGGGTGTGGGTGTTGCGTGTGTTTCGCGTGGGATTGGCGTGTGTTTGGCATGGGTTTGGTGAGGGTTTGGGTAACTAGTGGGCGTGGGTTTGGAGTGGGTTTGGCATGGGTTTGGCCTGGGTTTGACGTAGGTTTGGGTTACTAGTAACCCCCACTACTAACACAAACCCACGCGAAACCCACGCCAAACCCACGCCCACTAGTAACCTATGGGTTTGGGTTACTAGTAACGCCCACTAGTAACCCAAACCAACGCCAAACCCACGCCAAACCCACGCCCACTAGTAACCTAAGCCCACACCTAACCCACTTGCTAACCCATACCCACGCCAAACCCACGCCCACTAGTAACCGAAACCCATGGGTTTGGTGTG
Organism: Chara braunii; assembly: GCA_003427395.1. Taxonomy (NCBI): domain Eukaryota; kingdom Viridiplantae; phylum Streptophyta; class Charophyceae; order Charales; family Characeae; genus Chara; species Chara braunii. Next base: position 150,193 of record BFEA01000440.1, read on the forward strand.
GTTTTGGCATGGGTTTGGCGTGGGTTTTGCGTGGGTTTGGCGTGGGTTTGGGTTACTAGTGGGCGTGGGTTTTGCGTGGGTTTGGCGTGGGTTTGGAGTGGGCTTGGGTTACTAGTGGGCGTGGGTTTTGCGAGGGTTAGGCGTGGGTTTGGCGTTGGTGTGGGTTACTAGTGGGCGTGGTTTTGGGTTACGAGTGGGCACTGGTCTGGGTTACAAGTGCGCGTAGGTTTGGCGTGGGTTTGGGTTACTAGTGGGCGTTACTAGTAACCGAAACCCATTGGTTACTAGTAATCAAAACCCACGCCAAACCCACGCCAAACCCATGCCAAACTCACGCCAAACCCACGCCAAACCCACCCCACACCCACGCCACACCGACACCCACTGGTAACTCAAACCCACGCCCACGAGTAACCCACGCCCACTAGTAACCCAAACCCACGCCCAAAGTAACCCACGCCCACTAGTAACCCAAACCCACGCCAAACATACTCGAAACCCACGCCAAACCCATGCCAAACCCACACCAAACCCATGCCAAACCAACGCCAAACCCACGCACAACCCACGCCAAACCCACGCCAAACCCATACCAAACCCACGCCCACGCCAAACCCATGCCAAACCCATGCCAGACCCATGTGAAACCCACGCCAAACCCACGCCAAACCCACGCCAAACCCACGCTAAACCCACGCCAAACCCACGCAAATCCCATGGGTTAATAGTCGGCGTGGGTTTGGAGTGGGTTTGGCGTGGGTTTAGCATCGGTTTGGCGTGATTTTGCGTTACGAGTGGGCGTGGGTTTGGGTTACTAGTGGGCATGGGTTTCGGTTATAGTCGGGATGGGCTTAGCGTGGGTTTGGGTTACTAGTGGGCATGGGTTTGGTGTGGGTTTGGGTTACTAGTAGGCGTGGGTTTGGCGTGGGTTTGGGTTACTAGTGAGCGTGGGTTTGGCGTGGGTTTGGCGTGGGTTTGGCGTGGGTTGAGTGTGGGTTTGGCGTGGGTTTGGTGTGGGTTTGGGTAACTAGTGCGCGTGGGTTTGGCGTGGGTTAGGGTTACTAGTGTGCGTGGGTTTGGCGTGGGTTAAGCGTAGGTTTGCGTTACTAGTGCGCATGGGTTCGGCGTGGGTTTGGGTTACTACAGGGTGTTACTAGTAACCCAAACCCATGGGTTACTAGTGGGCATGGGTACGCCCACTGGTTACTAGTGGGCTTTGGTTTGGGTTACTAGTGGGCGTGGGTTTGGAAACCCACGACAAACCCTCGGCAAACCCATGCCAAAGTTACGTCAAACCCACGCGAAACCCACACCAAACCCACACCCACTAGTAACCCATGGGATTTGCGTGGGTTTGGCGTCGGTTTAGCGTGGGTTTGGGTTACTAGCGGGTGTGGGTGTGGCGTGGGTGTGGCCTGGGTTTGTCGTGGGTTTGGCATGGGTTTGGCGTGGGTTTGGTGTGGGTTAGGATTACTAGTAACCGATGGGTTTGGGTTACTAGTAACGCCCACTAGTAACCCATGGGTTTGGGTTACYAGTAACGCCCACTAGTAACCYATGGGTTTGGGTTACTAGTAACGCCCACTAGTAACCCAAACCCACGCCCTCTAGTAACCCATGGGTTTGGGTTACTAGTAACGCCCACTAGTAACCCAAACCCACGCCAAACCCACGCCAAACCCATGCCAAAACCACGCCAAACCCATGGGTTTAAGTTACGAGTGAGCGTGGGTTTGGCGTCGATTTGGGTAAGTTGGTGGGTTTGGTGTGGGTTTGGCGTGCATTTGGCGTGGGTTTGGCGTGGGTTTGGCGTGGGTTTAACGTGGGTTTCGCGTGGGTTTGAAAACCCTTGCCCACTAGGAACCCATGGGTTAGGGTTACCAGTAGGTGTGGGTTTGGCATGGGTTTGGCGTGGGATTCCAAACCCTCGCCCACTAGTAACCCACGCCATACCCACGCCAAGCCCATGGCCACTAGTAACCCAAGCCCACGCCCACTGGTAACCCACACCAAGCCCACGCCAAACCCACGCCCACGAGTACCCCAAACCCAAGCCCATGGGTTTGGCGTGTGTTTGGCGTGGGTTTGGCGTGGGTTTGGCGTGGGCTTGGCCTGGGTTTGGCGTCGGCTTTGGCGTGGGTTTGGCGTGGGTGTGGCGAGTGTTTAGCGTGGGTTTGCCGTGGGTTTGGCTTGGATTTCCAAACCAACGCGCACTAGTAACCCATGGGTTTGGTGTGGGTTTGGCGTGGGTTTGGCGTGGGTTTGGCATGGGGTTAGGTTACTAGTGGGCGTGCGTTGGGCGTGGGTTTGGCTTGGGTTTGGCGTGGGTTTGGCGTGGGTTTGGCGTGGGGTTGAAGTGGGTTTGGCGTCGGTTCGGCGTGGGTTTTGTGTAGGTTTGGGTTACGAGTGGGCGTGGGTTTGGTGTGCGTTTGGCGTGCGTTTGGCTCAGCTTTGTGTTACTAGTGGGCGTTACTAAGAACCCAAACGCCTGGGTTACTAGTGGGCGTGGGTTTGGAAACCCACGCGAAACCCATTCCAACTAGTGGGTTTGGCGTGGGTTTGGCGTGGGTTTGGGGTGGTTTCCAAACCCACACCCACTAATAACCCATGCGTTTGGGTTACTTGTAACGCCCACTAGTAACCCATGGGTTTGGGTTACTATTAACACCCACTAGTAACCCAAACCCACGCCAAACCCACGCCCACTAGTAACCCAAACCATGGGTTTGGCGTGGTTCTTGCATGGGTTTGGCGTGGGTTTGGCATGGGTTTGGGTTACTAGTGGGAGTTACTAGTAACCCAAACCCATCAGTTACTAGTTATCCAAACCCACGCGAAACCCACGCCAAACCCACGCCAGACCCCTGCCAAACCCCCGCCAAACCCCCGCCAAACCCACGCCAAACCCACGCCAAACCCCCGCCAAACCCACGCAAATCCCAGTGGGCTTGGGTTTGGGTTACTAGTGGGCATGGGTTTGGCGTGGGTTTCGTGCGGGTTTGGCATGGGTTTGGCGTGGGTTTGGCGTGGGTTTGGGTTACTAGTGGGCGCGGGTTTGGCGTGCGTTTGGGTTACTAGTGTGCGTGGGTTTGGCGTGGGTTTCGTGTAGGTTTAGGTTACTAGTGGGCGTGGGTTTGGCGTGGGTTTGCATTACTAGTGGGCAATACTAGTAACCCAAACCCATGGGTTACTAGTCGGCGTGGGTTTGGCGTGGGTTTGGGTTACTGGTGGGCGTGGGTACGCCCACTGGTTACTGGTGGGCGTGGGTTTGGAAACCCACGACAAACGCACACCAAACCCATGCCAAACCCACACCAAACCCACGGCAAACCCAGGCCAAACCCACGCCCACTAGTATTCCATGGGTTAGGGTTACCAGTAGGCGTAGGTTTGGCATGGGTTTGGCGTGGGTTTCCAAACCCAAACCCACGCCCACTAGTAACCCACGGGTTAGGCGTGGGTTTGGCGTGGGTTTGACGTGGGTTTCCAAAGCCTCGCCCACTAGTAACCCACGGGTTAGGCGTGGGTTTGTCGTGGGTTTGACGTGGGTTTCAAGGGCCTCGCCCACTAGTAACCCACGGGTTAGGCGTGGGTTTGACGTGGGTTTCCAAACCTACGTGCACTAGTAATCCAAACCGACGCCAGACCCACACTAAACCCACGCCCACTAGTAACCTAAACCCACGCCAAACCCACGCCAAACCCACGCCAAACCCACGCCCACTAGTAACCTATGGGTTTGGGTTACCGATGGGCGTGGGTTTCCAAACCCTCGCCCACAAGTAACACACACCAAACCCACGCGAAACCCACGCCCACTAGTAACCCAAACCAACGCCAAACCCACACCAAACCCACGCCAAAGCCATGGGTTACTAGTGGGCGTGGGTTTGGCGTGGGTTTGGCGTGCGTTTGGCGTGGGTTTGGCGTGGGTTTCGGGTGGGTTTGGTGTCGGCTTTGGCGTGGGTTTGGCGTGGGTTTGGCGTCGGTGTGGCGTGGGTTTGGCGTGGGTTTCCAAACCCACGCCCACTAGCAACCCATGGGTTTGATGTGGGTTTGGAGTGGGTTTGGCGTTGGTTTGGCATGGGTTTGGGTTACTAGTGGGCGTGGGTTGGGCCTGGGTCTGGCGTGGGTTTGGCGTGGGTTTGGCGTGGGGTTGGCGTGGGGTTGGCGTGGTTTTGGCGTCGGTTCGGCGTGGGTTTGGGGTGGTGGGTTTGGATTACGAGTAGGCTTGGGTTTGGTATGGGTATGGCGTGTGTTTGGCGCGGGTTTGTCTTACTAGTGGGCGTTACTAGTAACCCAAACGCATGGGTTACTAGTGGGCGTGGGTTTGGAAACCCACGCCGAACCCATGCCAACTTGTGGGTTTTGCGTGGGTTTGGTGTGGGTTGGACATGGGTTTGGTGTTGGTTTGTGTTACTAGTGGCCTGGGGTTTGGCGTGGTTTTGGCCATGGCCACACCAAACCCACACATAACCCACCTAGTAACCCAAACCTACGCCAAACCCACGCCCACGAGTAACCCAAACACATGGGTTTGGTGTGGTTTTGGCATGGGTTCGGCCCGGGTTTGTGTTATTGGGTGGGTTTGGTGTGGGTTTGGGTTACTAGTGGGCGGGGTTTGGCATGGGTTTGGCGTGGGTTTGGCGTGGGTTTGGCGTGGGCTTGGGTTATTAGTGGGCGTTACTAGTAACCCAAACCTATGGGTTATTAGTGCGCGTGGGTTTCGTGTGGGTGTGGAGTGGGTTTGGCATGGGTTTCGCGTGGGATTGGCGTGGGTTACTAGTGGTCGTGGGTTTGGCGTGTGGGTTTGGAGTGGGTTTGGAGTGGGTTTGGCGTGGGTTTGGCGTGGGTTTGTCGTGGGTTTGGTGTGGGTTTGGCGTGGGTTTGGCGTGGGTTTGGTGTGGGTTTGAATGGGTTTGGGTTACTAGTGGGCGTGGGTTTGGGTTACTAGTGTGCTTTACTAGTAACCCAAACCCATAGGTTACTAGTGGGCGTGGGTTTGGCGTGGGTTTGGCGTGGGTTTGGGTTAGTAGTAATGCCCACTACTAACCCAAACCCACGCTTAAACCACGCCAAACCCATGCCAAACGGGCACCCACTAGTAACCCATGGGTTTGGGTTACCAGTAACCCAAACCCACGCCAAACCCACGCCAAACCCACTCGAAACCCACGCCAACCCACGCCCACTAGTAACTTAAACCCACACCAAACCCACGCCAAACCCACGATAAACCCACGCCAAACCCACTAGTTGGCGTGGGTTTGGCGTGGGTTTCCAAACCCACGCCCAC
>BFEA01000440.1:169003-200461 GCA_003427395.1 Chara braunii
TCTCTCTCTCTCTCTCTCTCTCTCTCTCTCTCTCTCTCTCTCTCTCTCTTTTTCTCTCTCTCTCTCTCATGGAGATGATACTGACCGGCAAATGGCAGAGCCTTCAGCCGCTGATGCACTGCAGGTGTCTTGAAGAAGAAGACCAGCTATGGTCGGTGGAAGACCTCCGGCATATGGCACGAGGTAAGTGGACTCTATCATCATCACCTCATCTGCAATCGGACTCGCTTTATTCTTCACTTCGCATACATGTAAACAGATGGCAATTCACACTGGCGTCGAGCGCCCACTCGAAGCTCGGAGGTATGGAACCCGAGAACACAGTTCAGATGCAAACTCGCTTCAACAGGGTATGGCGCATCAGCGCCTGTACATCCAACTCTCGTCGTTGTGTCCAACACCACTATTACACTGTATGCACATACTCTACTCTGGATCACCCCAAACGAGTTCACTGTATCACACACCTGTACACACACACTAACACCTAACACTATCTCTGGCAGCTATGGCCGCCAACCACCACTAACTACAAGCAGCTATGGCTACGCTAAGCTCCACCTCAGCCCTCTTCGACGTTCGGCCTCTGCAGACCACCTCGCATAAGACGCTAGGGCAGCGCTTCCGCATGGCTCATGCAGGAACGAGTGAATGACTGGACGTTGCCTCTTGATTTATAGTTTTGTAGGTCGCTGGTCTGCCCTTTTCCACCAGGCCCATGGTGCACACAGTCCCTCGTGGTACTTGCTGATTGTGCAAAGTGAGACTGGGACTCGGTACCACTGACTAAGCGAAGTTGGAATCACCACTTGCCCACTTACCTCTGGCCTGCTGTGTATAACGTGAGAAGAAATTTGAAAGTCCACTTCCGTACCTTCCGGAAGTTTGCGGACTTGGCCTTTTAGGACTGTGGCAGCTACGACCTTGACCATTCATAACTGTAGCAGCTACGACCTTGACCTTTCAGAACTTCAACAACTACGACCCCTATGCAGGTATGACCCCTACTTTGACAGGTCTAAGGTTCAAGAACCGAGAACTACTCAGACCTACGACAGACAACTTTCAGCTACTAACACACAGGTCACGGGTTCAAGACTCACAGGGTCGACTTGATACTATACACAGGTAAGGTAAGGTAAGGTGAGGTCTGGGGATCGAGCCCTGGGATCCGCACCTGTGTCTGCAAAAAGGTAAAAACCGCTTCATCATCTCACCTTTTTAACTCTGCAGTGCGACTCTCTACGTTCCTCCTTCATGTTGCGCCTGCACACGAGGGCCATTTTCCAGGCCCTGCGTCCCTCAGGTTGAAAGTCTGAAATTCAAGCTAAAAGCCTGAAAACCAGGGCCTACAGGCCCCGTGTCTGTTAAGCCCGAAAGCCAAAAAAAGAGGGGCCTACAGACCCTGTGTCGTTTCAGACTAAAAATGGCAATAGCCTTTTTAGCCTGAAACGAAGGGCCATTTCGGTCGTTCATCAGAACGACCGGCCCTGAAACTCAGGCACCGAACCAGGGTTTCGGGAACAGGCTATTCTTAGCCTGTTCCCACGACAGCCTCAACAGAGGCTGCAGCTCCAGCCCCGGACACACTTCGGCATTGGCAAGAGCAGCCTCCTCGGTCTGGCTCGCCCTTGAGGCAATCACAGGCAGGCCGAGGTAGTACATAGGGACTTCCTATGCATTTCACGGGCAGGCAGGAGGCAGTAGTCTTCAGGATTCAGCAGCAGCACTCTGGAGGGAGCGCTGCAGGAGTAGTAGTAGTGTTAGCCTTTAGTCTTCAGCGCTAGGCGCAGTAGGTAGCTGTACTCTCCAGCGCTGGGCGCCATAGCTAGGATAGCACTAGAGAGAGAGAGAGATTGGGTGGAGGCCAGAGGTACTTACCTGCAGCGTTGTTGCTCCAGCTTCGTCTTCGAGGTACCTGCAGCACAGCGCCAACTTCACAGGTTAGTACCTGGCGCGTAACAAAGAGAGAGAGTTCTTCTTTTTCCTCTTCTCAGTCCACCATCTCCCTCTCACCCTCTCATCATCTGACTTTACTGCATCAGCAGACTACGAGAGAAGAGAGAGAGAGTTTGGTGACATTGGATCCAGACTCGACTTTTGGGCTTCAGGCATTGCAACGAGGGATTATTTGGGACTTGAGACAAAAACTTGGTGTTGACACCATCCCCATCTCTCCCTCTCCTCTTCGTCTGATCCCCTCCTCTTTGTCTGTGTATTTCTGGACCTGGCCCTTCCTTCCTGTGTACAGCGCCAGGCTCCTTCACACCTTGTGATAAGCATGATGTATGTTTGGTCTACGATGAAACATTGATTGGGTTAGTCAGCAGTATTCTCGCATTCTGCTTCGCTATCTTGTACTACGTGATGAAGGTCAGTCTCGGTCAGGTCAGGTCTTGTATCTAAATCTTTCCTGCGCTATTCGACACCATTTTGTATGTATCGGAATGCACATTGCTAGTTGAGATTCCACTTGCACAGCATTGTTCATTCAGTCCTTTTTATCACATTGTGGATCCTCAGTTATTATGTACATCGCTCATCTGGGCATGTAACAGTTGGTATTGGTGCACCGCACGTGATTCAGGACAACCTGATCTGACACGTGTGCGGGGACTAGGAAGCTGATTAGTCTTTATTGATTGATTAGAGCACACTAGTTAGCCCCCAAAATCACGATTTTGACCTTACTGTCGAAAATCGATTTTTTTTTCTTTTCTTGGATTTTGTTTTCTCGCTATTCTGTTATGAAAAATCGCAATAGTGCAACATCTGAAATTTCCATTTTCGTTTTTCATCTGAAAATTCGAAATTTCATTGTTGAAAATCTGGAATATCCTTCTTTTCGAAAATTTTGATTTCCTGTTACATTTCCTGTTACTTAGAAATTCGGAATATCTTTTTTTCGAAATTCGCTTTTCTGAAAACGGTACGGAAAATCCCTCCTGCAGGTATTATTTTCCAAACTGTGAATATTCACATGTTAGTAAATCCGAATACTTGTCATTTCTTTTCGGATTTTTTTTTCAGAATTCTAGGATTCTGTTAGTAAGTTCTGTAAATCATTTGCAGTCTGAAGTTCGAATCTCATTGATTTTTTCGCACTTCAAGGGAGGTCGGGAGACCTACTAAACTTGCAAAAGTCGGGATTTTTATTTTTCGAATTTTTTTCGCAAAGTTCAAACTTTTCTTTTTTGATTAGTGACTCGTTATCTGGGCGATTCTTCCCACCCACCCTCCCCACCTATGTTGTTGCCCCCTCTCGCCCTACCTTCTCTACCTGTCTCAAGGTACCCCCTGCGGCAGCATTGGTAAGTTGCCACGTCAGCAGACTACGTCAGCAGGCCACGTCCGCAGACTACGTCAGCAGGCCACGTCAGCAGGACACGTCAGCAGGACACGTCAGCAGGCCAGCAGTGCCACGTCAGCAGTAGGGAATACCACGTCAGCAGGCCCCGGCCTGGTCTATGTTGTTGCGTTCACAAACAGACGTCATGGACCAGAGGTTCGGAGAAGCAGACGAGGCCTATCACGCCCGGATGTTGGCCTGGAATACCGAAACATTAAAACGAGCAGATGACGCAGCAGCAGCAGCGAAGAAGAAGGCAGAGGACGCCGAGCAGGCATGTCTGCTGGCACTTGAACAACAGAGCCAGCATGACGAGGCAGCAGGAAAGGCTGCCGATGAAGAAATAAGTCAACGTCGTGAGAAGATATTTAGCGGAGAGCAGACTTTGCTCACAATGGCAGCGGAATGGCGGACCGAGGCCGAGAATGGCAAGTTGGAGGATAGCGAAAACAAGATCGCTCTCCTCCTCTCCCATCTCACAGACCTTCTGGCAACCTGCATTACACAGCAGGAGGATATCCACAGCCTCGACGACTCGCTAGCTCAAGTCCAAGGCCGCTTCCGGCAGCTGGAGCAGCGACCTGTCGCTGGCCCCGATGCAAGCTCTTCGAACACCTTCGATCGCCTCGAAGCATTGGACATGGACGTCGGCTTCCTCAAGGACGGCGTACAGTTACAGCAGACCGCAACGCGATCTGTACTACCGCCAATACCTCGAGTTCAGAACCGCGAGAGACAGCTCCAAAGTTTGACGGGCAGGAGATCTTCTGCGACTCGACGAAGTCAGATCCGATTTCATGGTTCCTCAAGTTCGAGCTCACGCTACAGCTACACTACGTCAAGGAACACAAGCACCACGCGTCAGGGGGCGCGTGCCAGGCATGGTTGGACAATCTCTTGTCCAAGTACGGAGTGGTAGCTGCCGACTTGCACACCAAGATCAGCTGGGATGATCTGAGGGCAGCGTGGCACAAGCGGTTCCAAGTCGAGCCGCCCGATAGCGACATTGTTACTTGGTGCGCTAACGATATTTCGGTGCCGTGAGGATGTTTTGGCACTGGCTTCTTGATGCGGCAACCGGGTAGAGGGGTGTGCCACAGGAAGGCTGTGGTGACAGTGTGGGAGCTGTGGAGGCAGCGGATGTATGAACGATGATGAGAGCACGTTGATGTGGCATTTGGCTGGCGTGGCACTGCAGTGCATTGTGGGTGGTACCGAAGCTACGACCGGTCATCAAAATGCACATTCGGCTCAACTGGTGAGAAACCTGTGGTTGGGGCCCTTGGGGGCAGCTATCTCCAGGTACATTGTTCCCCTTACCTTATCTTCCCTCTCAATCTCTGCTTACCGTGAGGAAGTGAGTCCAACCTTGAGTGTCCTCTCTTTTGAGTAAAGAGTCGTGAGCGCTCTACCTTGAGAGATGGCATTCTTCCCGGTGACGCATCTGGCAGGAGAGGGCGGTGCCTCTAAAGGGCCCTGGTCGAAGCACGGGTCATGATGACCATGCCAACCCATGGGAGTAGTACACGCAGACCATGTTGCTTTGTCCTTTGAAGGCTCTTTGCTGCGCTGATAGAAGGGGTATGCGGACTGGCCAGTCCTATGCAGACGCTTACCAGACCGTCGATTAATATTTCTGACAGGGTTCTGAACTGTCGACTGGTTGTGATCGTCATCCTGTTTGCGATGTTAAATAATTCCCGAGGACCTTGGGGGCTGTCCTTAAACTGCCTCTTGATTAGCCAGATCAGTCCGATGTAAGGCTCGTTGCACGCGAGGATAAAAAAAGGGCAGCTCTGGTCATAAGCATATTCCTTGGGCACAGGGGTGGGCCGTTAATGCACCTTAGACACCACTGCTCGATAAATCTGCTTACATAATTTATTTTTGTTTTGATTAGTTGGTTGACAGACTGCTAACACCTCACAGGCAGCCTAGACTACGACTGTAACGTTCTTCCATAGTCAGTTTTGTTTGAAGCTTCTGTAAGTGAACTAATTGAAGTAAATTTAGATTATGTGTACAGACTGTGTGAATGTTGTTGATACCGCTTGAACGGTAGCCCAGGTGACTTGCCCGATATTATTTTATTTTTAATTAACCGGTCAGATGCATGTTGCGGTAGGTTCCAGAGAGAACACTAGTGCAGACAGCGTTTGCGTAGCCAATGAGTGGATCTGAAGGTGGTGAAGGAACAACTGACGACAGAAGGTAGACACGACGGGATACACGGAGGATACCCGTAGTGTTTCAAGTCCTACTACCAGGGGACAAAAGAAGATCCAGGGCTGAAGCAAGAGCTCGTTTACTTGATTTTGTTAGGGAAGCAGCATCAGCTGCAGAAAGGACGCAGCAACAACTAGTGCGGTAGCAATGGCTACCTATGCAGCAACATCTACAGCAACCTCGTCTGGTCAGTCGCTCGGTATGCCGCTCAACTCGACCAATTCACAATCTGTCTCCAGTACGTCAGAAGCTGCTTCTAGTCAGATTGCGGGCTCGCAGTTCAGCTCGCCGCCTCCACACACCAGGGAACAGATAGAACTACATCAAGTGAAGTTGATCCGCTTACGATTAAAGAAGGTACTTAAGCAGGCTACCGAAAGAGAAAATGAGATTAGGAATAGAAGTGTCAAAGTTGGCGGCAGGGCGACAGACAAAGCTACATTAGAGGGGTTAGATGACACAGCACTTGGCGATAATGTAACAATTGTCAAGGGGAGCATACTGACCATGCACGCTTACGTGGACAACAAATTGGACGCTATACAGGATACCCTTGACCAGACACTGGATGTCATGCACAGCCCCGATTTTTGGCCAGCAGTTTTGCCATCGCTGACGTTGTCGGCGATGACAGGCCCGTATTCGCGGCTCAACCTGACACACTACCAGGAGGTACTTCAGCAGCAGAAGTACAGACTGTTGATTCTTCATCTTCTGGTCCAGCGGCTGGAGCTACAACACAACCGCCACTTGTCCGACCAGCGGGACAACAACAACCTTGGTACCCTAAGACCCCTTTGAAACGACCCTCAACCTTCTCAAGTGATAAGAAGGATGAGGCTCTTAACACTCGGTTGAGAACGGTGTCAGTGTGGGTACGGGCGAAGAGGAGTGTAGTAGAGGAAGAGGTGATCAATGTCACATTTTATCTTGAGGGCTCGGCAACAAGATGGCTAGATGGATTGATAGCTTCAAAAGGGTTCGGTAGGTGAAGGTCATATTTTTCAGTCATAGGTAAACAATTAGTTGGACAATATTCAACACAATTTCTACATAAAATAGATACTCCGAAATCAATATTATAATTTTGTAGTTTTTTTTTTTTTAATATCTTGTTCGAAATTTCAATCAACTACAGGTAGATTAATAAGACATACTCGAAGACATACTTCGCAAACAATACATTTATCAAATTTAAAATGAATGCGTCCACAAATTTGTACATAGATTAGATATAGTTTTTTTCTTGATGACTTAATTAGATTGATTTTCACTCTCTTACGTATCTTTTTTTTTTTTTTTCTAAATTCAAACTTAAACAGTCTTCAATCAATTGGTCGGTTTCATCAATCTACGGATAATCACACTTGAACTGATGGCTTCCACCATGTCAAGGTGACACTCTACCGCTGAGTTATATCCCTCAACAAAGAAAAACGAAGAATTACACTTTCTATTTATTCATGATTGTTTTTTATTGGGAAAACAAATTGAATCAGATAATAAAAATAAATATTGGATATTCCAATTCTTTTTTAGAATATACAAAGAAAATACAAAGAGAGGGAATCAGGCCACGAAATGACAACAGCACCTGAAGCGCCATTTGCGTTCTCGTCCAACCTGACAGTTGGAATCTCATTTCGGGATGGAAGCATTTCGTGGAACCGGTGAACCATTCAGGTTGAATGAGACAGAGGGTCCGTAGTACCTAACTAAGTGAACCAACAGACGGGAAGGAGCCTAAATCGATAGACTTGAGTTAGTCCGTCGCACACTCAAGTATGAAAATTTTTAATCAAATTATCAATGAGATTTTTATATGTAAAAATGATATATCTAAATAGTTTCTTCAACTATCTTATTTCTCATATCTTTTTAGACAAAGTGAAATAAAATAAAATTAAAAAAATAATAATAAATTTCTTTGTTCTCATATTGGTTCCTTATTTTTCTTTAGGCTTGTATAAAATTCTGGTGACTTTGGTCTCATGTGACGATATATATAATATTCATATACGTATTTATATATTCTATTGTATTACATTGTATTACTTTCGTATACACAATACAACACGAGCCAAAAAAAATATTTGTCATTATGGAGGATCTTATAAAGTAACAAAAAGGTCTTTTTGAAAAAATGATAATTTGATAATACTTCATACACCAATTGTAAAAAACAATTTTACGGGAATAGCAATCGGTGCTGTTATGACCAAAATTAGACCTATTATAGAGAGAATGAATATGAGATTTCTTTTGTTAGCATTTAATCAAATTGCTAATAATGCAGGAATGCTACATTATATTTCTGGAGGGAATTTTACAACTCCTCTTGTAGTGCGTGGTCCTGAAGGAGTAGGAAGACAATTAGGTGATAAACATATGGCAAGATAATTCGAAGAAACTTTTTGAGTTTTTCTGTTTCGAACCAGAGTCGGTAATATATTTTACTATAATTATCATATTTACGATATCTTGGAATGGGTATCACATGTGCGTAAACATTCCAAACAACTTCTAAACAATGAGCTAAAAGTTTTACGGAATCTTCGTCAAAACCATCAGTACATAAAGCCCTAGTGAAATAATTGACCCAACCACCAGATAACTAATGACAATGGTGTAAGATGATCCAACCATCGACGTCGAATAGCTAATTTATTTTTGTCATGTGTTATTTTATGAATTTCCGTTAGTTGAGAGAGAGTACAACTTTGAAATAACAATTTTTTATTTTCAACTATTTTCACTATAACCAGGGTTGCCGGCATTCTGGACGGGCCAAACACCCGAACCCGAACCCGAACGCCCGAACGTTCGGGACCCCCTCTCGACGCGTTCGGCCGTTCGGTCCAACGCGAACCAAAAAAAAAAAAAAAAAAAAAAAAAAAGGGTTCCAAAAAAAAACAAATAATAATTATGTGATGCAGAAGAATAAACTAAACAACATTTGCCTCAACAGTACACACAAATTCTTTACCCAATTTGAAATAAAAATTAAATACAAAAAATAAATAATATTAATGAAAAAAAAAAAAAAAAAACGAGAACGAAATTATTGCGTGGACGAACACGTTTTTGACACGGCCATCTTTGGCGATTTTTTATTTTTTGTTGGCTTTGTGAAATGCCAAGAAATTTTGTACATATGCATCTTACATAATAGAGAACCTATAAATAAAATTTGAAAAAATAATAGTGTTTTTCATGCCCCAAAATAAAGGGAAAACAAAAAGTGAAAAGATTTTTAAAAAAACTAGTAAGTGGGCAAGCAAGTTTTGACACCACTATCTTTGCCGATTTTTCGTTATGTTTTGGCTTCACAGAATGCCTTCAAAATTAACAGGCAGGTACCCTACATAACAAAGAACTCACGAAAACAAATTCAGGAAAAAATAATATTTTTTAGGTACCAAAATATTTTTGTGCGGGGTCCGAACCCCTTCGAGTTCGGGCCCCGTATGGGGACCCGAACGCCCGAACGTTCGGGGGTCAGCTTAGGGGCCTCCGTACGTTCGGCCTGGCAACCCTGACTATAACCACTTTTTTCAGAAGGTACCGAAGGTGATATTTATTGCAGTGCACTAACCTTCCATAGAAAATATTCTTCTTGAATTTAGTTGTATCGAATAAAGGATCTTGCATTCTTATTGAATATTTTGAGTTAAACCTTTTCTTGTTCTACGCATAGAAAAACCATCATTTATTTGCACACAAATGACTGAAGTTTTGAAAATATATGCAAATTTCCCACCGTCGAATTTTATGGTGGTGAATTGGATAATGTAAACTTTAGTAATCCTTCTACTGTGAAAAAATATGCTCGACGTGCTCAATTAGGAGAAATATTTGAATTCGATCGCACTACTTTGAAAAAGTCAATCCAATCTCAGTCAGACTCAAGTTGAATCGTAGTCCAAATTCTTGTTGGTTTAGTGAGGGCGCCCGTGCAAGTCACCTAGTGAATTGCCCACTTTGACGTAGTCAAGTGGGGCATTGCAGATGTCCGCAACGAAACGAACACGACTTATTTCACGCGTGGAGCATGCATAAAAGACACCTTGAAAGTCATTAGAGATAAAAAACGTAGATTGCTCGTAGCTAAATATGAATTAAAACGCATGCAATATAAAGCGATTTGTCAAGATAGAACACTTCCTAACCAAATGCGTTACGAATATACTATCAAATTAGCCAAATTACCAAGAAATAGTTCCAAGACACGAGTGAGAAATCGATGTATTTTGACAGGACGATCTCGTTCCGTATATAAATTATTTCGTGTTTCTCGTATAGTTTTCCGTGAATTGGACTCAACAGCGAAGCAATCGTAAGAGTTTCCGCTCTTCAAACTACAAAAACCGGCAACCGGCGAACCCTATGGAAAACTTCATCAGATCCAATGGATCCTGGTTTTTCCATTGTTTAAGATTCGCTTAACCATCATGTTGACTAAACGACTTCTGTAAATAGAATCAGGCTTAAGATAACGTTTTATGAGAATTTTTTTACGAAATATAATTCTTATAGATACTTATTAATATTAAATCAATAAAAAATAAATACGAATGATAAAAATACAATAGCGGATCTCAAAAGATTTGTTAAATACAAGAATCAACCAGTAGACATAGAAAATTCACATGTACTGTAAAATAACAATAAAAATTAAGAAACATATTTTATTAAATAATAGATATTATTATATCATTTCTATGGTTATAAAAAATATAGTACACTTAAATTTAACTTTGTACATTTTGGTAAAAGAGTGACGTAAAATAGTGAAAAAATACCACATGATACGGCGTCTGTTCTCTTGTGTCGGATCCTCAATTATATCTGGAGAAAAAAAAAAAAAAGTTCATCTCTTATTTCTCAATCACAAGAGACAGCGTATGTATCAACACATGACTTCCATGCTGATTATCTGCACCGACATATTGGTCATTTGGTTGGATACTCGGCAGAGTTCCTAACATATAACCAGCTTCGCGCCTACACATTACTGTGCAAGTACCCCAAGATGATGAGGTGCCAAACAACTCCGTCGATATGAGCTCTTGGGAGTAATCAGCCTGTTGTCCCCGGCGTACCTTTGATTCGTTGAGCGAGAGCCCTTCGATACGGGGCCCCCGGATCACTATGGTCGACTTTCGTCTCTGTTCGACTTGTAGATTTCAGAGTCAGGCAGACGTTGACCATTACGCTCTACAGCTGCGCAAAGCGCTAGCTTGAACCTATCTTCACCGAATATCAATGACTCTCTCTTCTGCACCTGGAGTTACTTTTAAGCAAGTTTCAAAGAAACTACAAGTTTTAATTCCAAATATCGCATTCAACAATCTTCCTTCTCGAAGGCGTAAGGATTCTCCCGATTTTCTAGGGGTTAATTTGCCTACTAAAACATGTTCAGTTTTTACCCAAGAACCTAATGAAATTAATTCATTAACATCTAGATTGCGAAGTAAATATTCACTAAGAGAATCAAAAAAATAAGAATTCAACAATTTTTATTAATTGAATAAATCAAAAGGATAATGAATATAAAAAACCAATAAAACATCCATGTCAGGACTGTCGCCGGGGGGGATAAAATCCCGATGGCAGAAACGACACTAGCTATCTCAATCCATTGACGTGACGTGGAATGAATCGTCTTGGGCGAAGACCTGCACCATGCTGCAACTGCTTCCGAATCAGAAACACGCAGGTCTATTATGGATGAACATACATATCGCCCTGCCCACCAAACAGCGGCTGGCAGCCCGCTCGACGTTTAAGGAACTCTCGTGACCCCAGTGTTTGGCCGAGCTGGAGGATCTCCCGCACCTCTGGACTAGTTGCCCGACCCAACGCCAATTCTGGGCATGGTGGAGAGAAGTAATCTGGGGGGACATTCTTGCCGTGACAGTTGAGGAATGGGAAGCTTGTTTGCTGGTTGGCCCGTATCTGAGTATGCACGATACCCGAAAAGAGAGAGCCTACGCTATCGATGTTATCAGAGCAGCGTTCATGGGGGCAATTTGGACGCTGAGAACAACCAGTATCTTTCAACGTAAACACGCTTATGTGGCGGCGCTGCACAACATGACCCTGGCAAATATTAGGACCTCGATAGCTGTTGACGCTAAAAGGAAGCCCTCCTCGGCCTGGCCGCTCTTCCAAGCGGCCTGGGCCCCTTACTCTGTCCTGGTTACAATTGGAAGTGCTCCGGGTCTATGGTAATGGAAATGGGAGACTGCGAGTCTGACATAGCTCATTACCTGTGGAAGACCACGGGAACTGTCCAAGGGGTGAGGACTGAATAGCAACATGGCAATGGAAATGGGAGACTGCGAGTCTAAAATAGCTCACGACCTGTGGAGCAGGGGAACAACATGTATCCGATAGGTGGATGTACTCGTGACAGATGAAGGGATGCACAGACCTTTAATGGCAACTCACGAAATAGGATGTAGGATGGAATGGTGTATTTGCTGGATTGATGTACCCGTTGGTAGGTCAAAGTAGGTATGCTACTTATATATAGAATTTTGTTTGCCACGATATTCCTAGACGGATGTAGGAGTGGTAATTGCAGCAGAGTTTTGCTTGCTAGGAAATTGTTGGGTGGGACAGATAGAGGGGACTATGGAACGGGGTGTGGGTTATCCTGGTTTTGAGGTAAACATTGCAACCATTCGAATATGAAACTTTGGAGTAGAGATACACATTAGGACCTATGGCAACTATTGTAACCATTTGAACCATTCGGACGGATGTACGGCAGACATTGCGACCTTGGGGGGGAGCGAGGAGGTGGCCTCAAGCCTAGCAGGCAGACCCTACATGTCCTCCGTTCTTGTGACTGGGTGCGTTACATGGCTCCGGACAAGAACGCTTCACAGGATTAGGGTCCCCATGATTTTGCTTGGGGCCAACCTCTGCCGCCTGCGACCCTGTCCTAGGACAGATTTGACACCCCCCTTCTCCCTGTGCTATCTTCTCTTCCCTCTACTTTTTGGGACGCCGGGCCCAGTTCCCGGCAGGTGATGCTCCCCACCAATAGATTGGAGCCTTGGTTTTCTAAAAAAAAAAAAAAAAAAAAAAAAAAAAAACCAAAAAAAAAAAAAGATTAACTAATTCATGAATTATACTTGATTAAAAAACAACCTTAAATAAGGAAGTAATTGATAACGTATTCGGTTACGATAAATCCTTATATTTAAGTTTGTAGAATCCAAAATATAATGGAATTTGGATTTGTTGAAAAATTATACTTAATTCACTACGAGTAGTACTTAGAAGAGGACGTACAAGGTGAATTATTTTTTTATATATTTTTCTTTTCAAGGTTAAGTAAGAAAGTCAGAATCTCCGGAACCACCCAATTAGTCTCATCAATTATACCAAAGAGTCGTCAAGAAACCTTAGCTCTTCGGTGGATTCTTGAAGGCGCCTTGTGGAGACGACGTTTGACAAAAAAAAAACATAAGTTTAGATCAATCTTTATCTGCTGAAATACAGAATGCTTCGAAAAACAAGAATTTTCTAGAAAAAAAAAACGATGATCTTCATAATTTAGTTGAACCAAATTGTAGCTTTTCTCATTATCGTTGGTGGTAAGAATATACATATAGAAATCACCATCAACCAAACCCGAGTACGCGCAACCTTTATGGCATTTAGTTAGTTGCGCGTATGTATTTTATTACCGCGAAGTTTCATCTCCACTCGAAACTTACAGACACAGACTAATCTAGTTGACATTTTTATACTTTACATACTATAATATATAATAATAAACTTCTTATCATTATTCTAAATTGTCTTATGATTGTTATATATACAATTATTTTTATGAAAGTTAAGGTAAAATTTTCAATAACTCA
This sequence comes from Chara braunii, assembly GCA_003427395.1. Taxonomy (NCBI): domain Eukaryota; kingdom Viridiplantae; phylum Streptophyta; class Charophyceae; order Charales; family Characeae; genus Chara; species Chara braunii. The sequence goes on from BFEA01000440.1 coordinate 182,459, forward strand.
AATACTTATTTTTCCATGACTGCTACTTTAGAAAGACGTGAAAGTTTTATAGGTGGTATTATTGGACTTATATTTTTGCTGAAAATTTTCTTAGCCGTAGATAATGATTACATTCCAATATTACCAACAGAATTGAGTACAATTGTATTTCAATATACTTTTTATGCCTCCAAAATACAAAGTTTGACGAATCTGGAAACTTTAGGAAATCTACTTTATATCACTTATTTTGATTTATTTCTGGTTTCATGTCTTATTTTATAAGTGGCCAGGGTTGGAACTATAGTACTTAAGCGAGCATCTTTCAGGGTAAACAGGCTATCCGGTCGGCGTTGCGCAACATGACCTTGGCGAACCTCAGAACCTCTATAGCAACAGATGTCAAAAGGAAGTCCCTCTCGGCATGGCCGTCCTTCCAAGCGGCCTGGCGCCCTTATTCCGCCTTGGTCACTATCGGCGACTACCCGGGCCTCTGGCAATGGAAATGGGACTTGGCGGCTATGCAAGCGGCATAAAATTGAGCTAACGACTGACCGCCACTCTAAGTCAAAGGCAACACACTTGCGCTCGCATTCATTATAAAGGTCAGGTCAGGCATAGGGCTGGTACCGCTAGGACAACCGTTGGCGATGTGGTGAGTACGAAAACAGTTGAAGAAGGATGATCAGGGGCCTTTGGTATGGAGCTGGGGGGAGGGGGTGAGGATGGAACTCGGCGGAATTGGAAACCTGCCTTCAGTAGGTTAGAACTAAGCCTGGGGGAGACCATGGGGATTCGAAACCTGCCCTGAGTAGGTTGGAACTGAGGCTACGGGATACGATAGAGTAAGATCTATTTTGGCTGAAGACTGTACTTGGAATTCGTCTTTAATACGTTAGAATTCGGGCTGGGGGAACCCTGGGTGCTTAGGACTTATACTCAGTAGGCTACAACCATAGGCTGAGGGTTGTATTTGGTATTTGCCTTCAGTGCGCTAGAACTTAGGCTGGGGAAAACCCTGAGGGCGTACAACTTATACTTAGTAGGTTAGAACTGAGGCTAGGGGATACAATAGTATAAGGCCCGTTATAGCTGAGGGCAACGGTGGCAACCTGCCAGACGGGAAAAGACAAAGATGTAGCACTTTACTAGTAATGCATAACTGCAACTATGGTACCCTATTAGAAGCGATCAGAACTATTGAAACTATTGTACCTTACAAGGAGGAACACATGGTAAAGACTACACAACTTTGGGGGGAGTGAGGAGGAGACCCCATGCCTAGCATGAGGATCGTACCTGTCTGCCGTTCTTATGACTGGGTGCACTACATGCCTCCCGATAAGAACGCTCTTTAGGATGCGTATCCCTCTGATTTCGCGTGAGGCTGCCCTCTACCGCCTGCAGCCCTGTCCTAGGACAATGATGATACCCCCTTCCCTTTTCTTCCCCTCTCCCTTTCCCTTTCTGGGACGCCGGGCCCGCTTCCCGGCAGGTGATGCTCCCCAACAATAGATTGGAGCTGTTTTCTTAAAAAAATAAAAAAAAAAAAATAAAAAAAAACTACTCAAGTAAAAAGACAAGATGTTTTTCAACAACATATGATAAATCTTCAAAAGACTATCAAAAAAATATTCATTGTGATTTATTTTTTATTGAGTCAAATAATTTTATTTTTTTGGCACCTTTGATCTAGTGAGGGTTAACCTACATATGTTTTCTTTTTTTTTAAAGATATTTTGATATAATATAATTGATAATATAATTGATAATATAATTAAAAATTGAATAAGAAAAGATGCAAAAGATAAAAAATATAAAGTTGTAGGAATCAATGAATGTACATATTTAGATATTATAATGAATAATGGTATTAAATACAACCAACTCTTAAGTAAAGAATTAAAAAAAAAAACTTATAGTTCCAAGGATAATAAAAATGAATGAATTATAAAAACACCGTAAAGAAATAAATTTATTCTATGAACTAATTTTGTAGGTTGTTTATTAGACCATTAAGATTTTATCTATGTAATGGAGATAAGTTAGATTATCCTCAAACAGCGGTGTAGAGTGAAATCCTAACGAATCATTAAAAAAATACATAATTTAGGTTAGATATCATTCAAGTATTTATTTTTAATAAATAATTAAAAAATAAAATTTGTTACTTTTTTTATCAGTAATTAATTTAACAAAACAATTCATCTATAGATTTCAATTAGATTCTCTATTTAATAAATTACTATAGAACTATTTAGAGAATAAAGAAGAATTTGAAAAGAAGATAGCCTATATTTTAAATTTGATTCATATTCATATTGATTTGATTCATATTCATATATTCTCATTGAATTAAGAAAATTTTATAATTCTAATTTATATTTCTAATTCTAGTTTATCTATGTTTTCATGATATACAAAGGATAGAAAGTCAAATCTATAAATACAAGTTAGAATACTATAAAAAAATAGAATGAGAGTATTTAATAGTAATAAAATAGCAAGTAGGTGATTATCTTTTACTAATAAATTGATATTCAAAATCATTTCATTGTGTAGATATTTTTTTATTTAGTTTACGTACTTCTAGATTTTCATATGGTGCTCGAGGAATTGTTTTTAAAGCTCGTTGAATAATTTTTATTGATTCTCTCATTTCTCCAACACAAACTTTAGATTGAGCTAAACAATCTCCTCTCTTCTCTCATTGAAGTGACCAATCTAATTCATCATAACACTCATAATGATCTATTTTGCGTAAGTCTCATTCTATACCAGAAAGACCCCTGTTAATAGCTTCTTCCTTATTAATGACTTCAATTCCTTCTACTCTTTTTTAAAAAAAATGATTTTGACTAGAATTTTTTCGAGACAATGGAATGCACGATCTAATTATCTATGATGATCTAAGTAAACAATCAGTGGCATATCGACAAATTTCATTATTGTTACGTCGACCACCAGGTCGAGAAACTTTCCCAGGAGATGTGTTTTATCTACATTCTCGTTTATTAGAAAGAGCTGCCAAAATGTAAGACCAAGATGGTGCAGGTAGTCTGACTGCTTTACCTGTTATCGAAACACAAGTTGAAGATGTATCTACTTATATTCCTACTAGTGTAATCTCGATTACGGACGGATAAATCCTTTTGGAAACAAAACTATTTTATCCTGGAATCCGACTTGCTATTAATGTAGGATTGTTTGTAAGTTGTATAGGTTCTGCAACTCAATTGAAAGCTATGAAACAGCGTGAAACTACCGAAAATGAATATGTTAATGCAGGTTACAAATTTGGTCAAGAAGAAAGAACTTGTAACATTGTAGCAACTCATGGCTACTTTGGTCCTTTAATCTTTCAATATGTTAGTTTTAATAATTCTCGTTCTCTTCATTTCTTCCTAGCTGCTTGGCCAGTAGTAGGTATTTGGTTTACTGCTTTAGGAATTAGTACCATGATTTTTAACCTTAATGGTTTCAATTTCAATCAATCTGTAGTTCATAGTTAAGGTCGTGTTATTAATACTTTGACAGAAATTATTAACCGTGCAAATCTAGGTATGGAAGTTATGCATGAACGCAATGCTCATAATTTTCCTTTGGATCTAGCATCTGTGGATGCTCCTTCTATAAATCAGTAGTATTGATTGAGTAAATGGATTCTTTATAATAACATTGAGCTAAAGTACAAAGTTTGAGCAAAAACCCACATCTTGGAAAGCTTAATGGAATTGGTGGAAGCGCATTGGCACAACCCACAGTAGACACAAATTGCTGCTGATGCGTTGACCCGACTTGATACTAAAAAGTACAAGACAGTGCGCAAACTCTCCTCGGTCGTTGAGCGCTTGATTGTCGTTCCCGGGGTACGCTACGATCCGCAGGTCTTCATGACCATGTACTTGAGATGTCTTCCCACAGACGTCAAGAACTCGTTAGCTAGCGAGGCTCGCCTCGAGTATCACACGTTTAAGACCTTTAGCAAGACGGCTTTAGATTTGGAGGCCACGCTAGGAGGTGCTCAACAACCCTCTAGTGACGGGAGAAAAAAGAAGAGTCCACAAGAGTGGAAGAAGAAGGGAAGCCGATTCATGATGGTTGATGAAGATGACACTCGAACCCAGGTTAACAACTATTCTGACTTAGTGGACTGTTCAAAGTTTGACGGTGAGGATAACGCTGAGGATAGCAACCTCGCTGCATTGGTAAAAGTTAAGGCAAGTGGTTGCCGCAAGGGCGGTCAGCAGAGGAGTCAGCGGCAAACCTAGAACCCAGACAAGATTACAACTAGGGTGAGAGCGGGCTTGGATCAAGATGTGTGGCAGGACTGTTATACACGGGGTGCTTGCATTAACTGCGACGAGTATGATCATCAGCAGTTCAAATGCAAGAAGGCAAAGGTTTCGCAGAAGATATCTCCCAAAGGTGGGGTTCCTTCTTGTTCCCAAGGTGGGGTTTCTACTTGTGTTGAAGCGGGTGATGTACCCTCCCCGTTTCAAGAGTTGGCCGAAGCTATTGACTCCTTAGTCACCCCGCAGACGTATCCTAACCCAACGATACTTTGCTCATTGAATGTGTCTGGCGCCTTAGAGGACCTACAAAGTGAGTGGTCGACAAGGGACCCTCGTGAGTCCTGGGTAGCATTAAGTCGAGGTCCTAGAAGGGAGCACTTCGTTGTGGAGATTGGTGTAGGTGGCCACAAGTGTGGTGCCTTTGTAGACATCGGCTCCCCGCGAAACTTTATAAGTCGCAACTGCGTTGACAAACTGCACCTACAGGACCGGGTGTAGCGCCTTAGTAGACTGGTAGTATCTACTTTGGCCAACATATAGCACATGATGCTGGAGGACTATGTCAAGGACGTGGTTTGTACTTTCTCCTATGCAGGAGGGGAAATTAATCATAAGATTCTATCTCTGGTTAGCGACGACTTATCGTTTGACATGTTGTCAGGTATGTAGTAACTTGAGGTTGCCAAGCCCCAGTTTGACTAAGACAAAAAAGCGCTAAAGCGTGAGTTGCCTAATGGGAGAACCATTACGTTGGCCAAGTGTAAAGCTAGTAGGTCAATTAACTCCTACGGGTGTTTGTGCGCACCAACATTTTACAAGTATTACAAATAAAACCACGAGGAAGGTATCTACCTGGTTTTCGTCTCTGAGAAAGGGGAGGCCGTTAAATCACCCCCAAAGATAGAAAATGTCGTTGTTAAGTACCTTGTGCTCTGTTTGAGGAGCCTACAGGAGTTATAAACAGGGAGGTTGTCTACTCCATAGAGATCATCCCCGATAGCAAGATACCTAAAGGAAAAATCTATCAGATAGCTCCAACCGAGTTGGACGAGCGTCGTCGACAACTGAAAGAGCTCATAGAGAAGGGTTGGATATGGCCTAGAATCTTCCCCTTCGGCTCACCCGTTCTATTCATCCCGTGATTATAGAGGCCTCAATGTCATCACCGTTAAGAACGAAGAGCTATAAGATAGCTCCAACCGAGTTGGACTAGCGTCGTCGACAACTGAAAGAGCTCATAGAGAAGGGTTGGATATGGCCTAGCATCTTCCCCTTCGGCTCACCCGTTCTATTCATCCCGTGATTATAGAGGCCTCAATGTCATCACCGTTAAGAACGAAGAGCCTACCGCGCATCGACGACCTATTCGATAGGGTGCAGAAGTACTTTACCAAGATAAACTTAAAATTCGGGTACCATCAAATTGTTATTAGAACGAAAGACCAGCACAAAACCGCATTTCAAACTACGTACGATCTGTACGAGTTTGTGGTGATGCCCTTCGGTCTTTGCAATGCGATGGGTACATTCCAGCACGCTATGAATAAGATTTTTCATGATTACTTACATAAGTTTATCATCGTGTATCTCGATGACATTTTTATCTTTAGTAAGACCGTCGAGGAACATACTCAATATGTAGACAAACTACTTTCTCTCCTCCGGTAGCACAAATATAAGATAAACTTAAAGAAATGCAAGTTTGGTCGTACTACAATCTTGTCTTTGGGTCAAGAAGTTTCCGCGAAAGGGAGTAGGCCTGAAGATGCGAAGGTGGCTAGCATTCGAGGCTGGTCCCAGTCCGTGACCGAGGTCAGATCATTCTTGGGGATGTATGGTTATTATCGCAATTTTGTAAAGGACTATAGTACTGTTGCCTCCCCCTTGACTGATCTAACGCGCCTTGACACCCCATGGGAATGAACAAACGCATGTGAGGCTTCTTTCAAGCGAATGCACTGGAGGTTCTTCTATAAGGCACTTGTCCACTGGAGATACGATCTGTTGGGAAGGTTCTTCTATCTGAGAACTGACCATCAGACACTCAAGTGGATCAAGACACAACTTGTTCTCTCTTATGCACTCAAAAACTGGATTGAAGTCATAGATCACTAAGACTTCAAGCTAGACTATGTGAAAGGAGAGTATAACAAGGTTGTTGTTGCACTGTCATGTAGGGCGGACTACCTAGGTGGATCGATTACCAAGTTTGGTCTATCTGACAATGTAACCTTTGTGGAAGCCTACAAGGAAGCCCCTATCACGATGGACATCATGCACAAACTAGAGTCCCAAGACAAGGCTACATCCGACGAGTTTTTGATGGTCGATGGGTTATTCTTTCTTGAGAAGGCGGGAATTAAGAGGTTATCTGTTCCATCTAGAGAGATTTTGCGTAGTTTACTTTTAGGAGAGTGTCACAACGCAACGAGATAATTTGGCTACAAGAAGACTTCTGCTAATCTAGTACAACGATTTTGGTGGCCTAATATGCTTGACGATGCAAAGAAATATGTACATACTTGCCAAGTCTGTCAGCGGGACAAGCCGCAAACTCAAGCCCCGCTTGGGTTACTCAAGCCCTTGCCCATTCCCGCTGGTCTATGGACTTCATGGACACCCTCATGACCAGCAGTAGTGGCAAGTGGCAAATCTTCTTCATAGTTGATAGGTTTACTGAGTACACTAGACTAATCGCCATGCCAGAGACAACAAGGACTGAGCACGTCATCAAGTTGTTTATGGTCAATTAGGTGCATGATTTTGGACTACCTAAAACAATTGTGTGAAAGAGATGTCAGGTTCAACAGCAAAATGTGGAAGAAGGTTGCTGAACATTTGGGCAGTTAACTCCAGATGACTTCAGGGAATCGTCTCGAAGCTAACGGACAGGCTGAACAGATGAACCGTGTGGTGCAGCATCTGCTGCAGCATTATATTAAGCCCAGTCAGAATGACTGTGATAAAAAGTTACCTATCATCGCCAGTCTGGATAACAATGTTGTACACAACACCACCGACGTCAGTCCGAATCAGATGCATTTGGGGTGGAAGCCTGTATCTGTTCTAGACTTCCTTCTGCGTGAAAATCAATCCGTTGCAACTCCTGGAACCATCGAATTTGGTGTCAAGTACGAGAAGCTGTTGCAGCAGGCTGTCGAACACATCAAGAAGTCTCAAGAAGCAATTATTGCTTCTAAGCACAAGCGTCGACAACAGTCCACATTTCAGGTAGGGGAACGTGTCTGGGTAAAGGCCAGTAAGCTAGGACAGGAATTCGGCATCTCTAGGAAACAAATGCAGTATTTTGCTCCTTGGGAAGTCTTAGATATTGTAGGTAGTGATTTGGATGGTCCCTTGTATGTGGTTAGAATCCCTAGTCACTTGCGCACTTACCCTGTGTTACACGCCTCAAAGCTTGCACCTTTCGGTGAGACACGACAATTCCATTAACGAGATCAATGCTGCCGCCAACCATGGATGGTCAAATGGACGTCGACGCTATTATGGAATACAGAGACATGCCTGTTCCCAAGCCAGCTGGATCCGTATGATGCCTGAACTGAACCCGGTATGCCTGTTCCCAAGCCAGCTTAACGCATAAACCTATGAGAGAATACTGGGTTCGGTTCATGTCAAGCATCTCAGCGGACTTTCAAAGCTAAGGGGGATGGAATGCGAGGAATAAGCCCTCGCGGGCCCCTTATCAGACGTGCACATGTTCTGGGCAGAGGCCCTCAGCAAGCCTTGTGCCCGCCCTAAGTGAAGGTGGGCCTGAATATTCACAAGAGGCCAAAATTTGACACTTTTCCATATGTGGGAACTCAGGTAGTTGCAGCACGCCAGTCGGTTACAAGGAAATGTGAGCCCCCCTGCTCTTTCCAGAAAACATGTGCTGCGCCGAACAGTTGGGCCCAGGACCGGGTAGTTGCGCCTGGGCACACAAATTGGAAGGCAGATGCATCACGAAGTGGCGGCGGGGCTACGAGAAAGCAGCATTGTCGACATACCTACCCCAGGGCCTGTGCGAATGCAACAAACGACCGAAGTCTGGAAATCCGGGGTGTGCCCAACTATAAAGGGCCCATGCCCTCAACTGAAGAGAGGGTCCTGGGCGCAGGCACAGGGGCCCGACTCAAAAATTCTCATCCAGGCCCACACGCAGCCAAACAGAGGTTGTCACTTCGATATAGGAAGTAAGGCAGCCAGGGTCTGGCATTCTGGCCCACGCTGGCAATTTGGTCACGCTCGTGCGCTGCTGCCCAAGTGGCTGCTTGCTGCGTTATCGGCCACGGGCGCATGCGGGCGCTGGAAGGTGAGAGGGGTGCTGCAGGGCGGCAGTGTGCAAGCAGCCATAGCCGGGCTGCAGGGCGCAGGAGGGTAAACGACGGTCGGTGATCTTCGGTAAGGAGGCGAGTGTGGGTGGTCAGGGTTGATGAGGGGAGATGAGATACGTACCTGGTGCATGAGGGAGGTCCGCTATGGTGCTGACGTCATGTACATTGGTCTTCAAAGTCGAAGTGAGTCTGTTGCGTGAATGCGGCTGTAGTAGGATAGGCTAGGTAGAGTAGGAAGGGCGTTGGGAGCCATACAGTAGGAGCAAGATTGGATACTGCTTTGGTGTGGCCTGAAGGCTTGAACATTGGCTGATGAGTTCATTGTAATGCCCTTATGTGGATGGAATCTTGGCGCATTCATGCTCTGTGCTTGGTACATGACTACTTGGACATCTGTGTGATTTCGCAACTTCGCTTTCTGTATATCATTCTCACTCATATTCTTTGCAAAGCTGTCTTTCCATCCACATTGTGTGTGTGTGTGTGTGTGTGTGTGTGTGTGTGTATTGCATGTGCAAGGCTTGGCCCTAAGAGCGTGCACATGCCGAGGGATAGGTTTTCCACCAAGAAGGTTTGTCCACTTTTGTCACAGCAGATGATACAAGCAGCACAGAGGCTACGCGATGGGAGAATTGTGTGCCTCTCTCTTTTCAAGAAGGTGCCTTCCGTACCTCGGCGGACTGTGAAGGAGAAAATTTAAAACCAAAAAAAAAAGTGGTGGGATTTCGCCGCTGCTGTGTGACCAGTGGACAAGGCCAATCCCACAAGGCCACAACCATGTCGCTTGTGATTTGCGCCACCATTGCAGCCAGGGGAGGCACCAAAACTGCTTGTCAACCTGGAATGAAGTAGCAAGTTTTGTGATTTTAATAACCTTGTGTGAGTATGCCCTGAGAGGCATAATGAACTAGACTGATGGCCAAATGACGGCCAAATGATCAGCGAAGTCTAAAAACTGTCCTAGTACCATTTTCATTATCAGATGCCTCAAAACAGCCTTTACCCACAGCTGGGCCTTTACCCGTTAGGGGAGGCTTGATTGACAACAGGGACATCCGTGTGACTGAGGGCATCGTTAGACACTCCTCAGGGACACGAAATCCCCAAGGAATTGTTCGTTCCACCTATCCTCGGGTATGCAATCCGAAAAAAAAAGTGAAAACGCTTTCCTCGGGCAATAGGGATTTCCACAGCCATTTTTTCCTTTGCCCAAGAAGAGACCTCGCGAGGTCCCTTGGGCACAAGGAATCCGCGTTTGACGGAGAGGAGAGGTCACACAGGTAGATGACGTTACAGCCGAGCCTCTGGATTGTGCCTGCATCCCATTGGCTGAAGGCCTGAAGCACAACTGTTTTTTTTTTCTTTTCTTTTCTTTTTTCTTTCCTGACATCTGTCTTAGGAGATGTCCTCGGGCGACGTCCCCAAGGACAGGTGAACGACGGGCCCAAATTTCCTTTTGAGCCATTAGGAATCTTTCCTATTGCCCGAGGATTTCAATAGGAGTGTCTAACGACGCCCTGATTGATTGATTGCCACAAGAACAAAAGTGGAGGTGGGTTGTGCATCATGTAACAGCTCTTCCAGAAGTGATTCCTTCGTCTTGGTTAAGACAGGTGCAACAAAAATGAGCGACAGATTGCAAAATCAGTTGAAAGTCGGGTAGTCGAACGCTGTCCAGAAAGCAGAAATGCACTGCTATTTTGCAAATGGAGAACCTAAGCACCTAATTCAAATGTCAATGAAAGCATACTCTCGCCACCACCAACATATGTTTCCAGAGCCCATCCTCCTACTTAGCGCTCAGCGCCCAGACTAGGATCACACAGCTACTTCACCACACTACGAATTGACAATGCAACCAGTTGACGTCAGCAGGAGTCACCGAAGTACGTGCAGATGTCAATTATCCAGACCCCTGCCACGACCAGGTACGTGCCCTCACATCATACCCTTCATCTCTCTCTCTCTCTCTCTCTCTCTCTCTCTCTCTCTCTCTCTCTCTCTCTCTCTCTCTCTCTCTCTCTCATGGACGGCTTGGCTATGGCGCTGCCTTGAGCAGCGCCCTTCTTCCAGTGACCCCGCTTGCTCTCCAGCGCTAGCGCAAGCAAGCAAGCCGTGCACGAGCAAGTGACCCAGCAGCGCTGCCGCAAGCACTGCGTAGTGCCCGAATGCCTGCTTCCTTGGCAGGCACTTTGCTAAATGGGAAGTGCTCGCAGCTTTGCTGCCTCGCTGGGAAACGTGTGTGCCCTCTAGCCTGGAGTTGGGCCAAAATGTCTGCGGCCAGGCCCGTTCAGACAGTAGCCTGGGACCGAATTGGTTATGAATGCCCGCCCAACCACCCAGGCACAAACGTGTCGTGTTCCCTGCTTTCCCAACGTTGCTGGAAGAGGCTGGAAGGCTTACAAATATTTCAGATTCTCAAGTGCAAGGCAGATGTAACCAACTGGCACGTGGCAACTGTCTCGTGCCCACAAAGATTTGCAAAAATTCACGAATTCAGGGCTCATTGAGATTCAGGGGCCCGCCTTCACTCGCCAGATGCAGGGGCCTTATGCTGGTATGCCGGGGGGTAAAATCCTCGCACAGGCATGGAGGAGATGGGCTGCATACCATTTTGTCGTCCAAAACCTTCCTCTATGCCCTGTGGGATCATCACAACCTGCGCTCGGCGGCCATGTCCAATGAGAGGCAAGACAAAACCTGGTTTGCAGCTTTGGCGGTGGAATGGAATTCTGTGGCCGGTGCAGATTTGTAATCCACATTCTTCTTTGCATACTTGCCGGCGTTGCCGCCTCTGTCCAAAAGTGTCTATCGCAATGGCAACAGCTGGACATTTTGCATTTTTCTGTCTATGAGCAAAGTGCAGTGAAAGTTCAAACCCCCACTGGCCACGCACCTGTTTTATCTGATCGGCTTCTACCAACCCTGGAAGACCAAACCTAGCAATTTCAGGCCTACTCGGTCACAACAAAGGGAAGCACCCATATGAGTTCTGTGCCATCGACTTCTTTTTCTGGGAGGCAGCAGAAGCATTCACCAGTTTTTGTCCAATCGGCTTCTACCAACACCCTGGAAGACCAAACCTAGTTATTTCAGGCCTGCTTGGTCACACCAAAAGGGGGCACTCGTACAAGTTTTCGCCCCATCAACTTCTTTTTCTGGCAGGCAGCAGATGCATACAGCACCTATCACACATCTATGTTTTGTACTTTTTTCCCCAAATTTTCCTTTGAAGGAGATCAGAGTTAGCCAAATCAGGAAACACCCACAACTTTGTGCCCCTCCCCCCGACAGACATAACCTGCCTGCAAGGTGGTCACAGCAAACAGGTACTTCTCAACATGTTCTGACATTCATCTTTATGTTAACCACTCTTCGATTCGATGTCTTCTTCTGTTGTTCTCATAAACCACCCCTACATGAGAGGGTCTCCTTTTCTCCCGAAGTAGTGACCACAGCATGGTACCTGGACCCATTACTCTTGGGAGGATGGGTGTGGAGCTAGTTCTCGGGTGACGCCCCTGTCAGCCTCCACAGGTATTAATCAACATATTGACTTATCGGACCCAGTGCAGGTGAAGTTTCCTCATGCATTGGCGCATCCACCATTCAAAGCGATGGGTAACTTACGTATGGCAGTACTCTGATTAGCTGTGGACAATGGTTGCACTTTCTGTATGAAGCGTGCAGTCAAATGGGGAAGAGTGATGATTGATGGACTCTTGGAGTCCCACGAGTTCTGAAACTGAGCTGAATTCCCTCATGCACTGGCGCATCCACCATTCAAAGTGATGGGTAACTTACGTATGGCAGTACTCTGATTAGCTGTGGACAAAGGTTGCACTTTCCGTATGAAGCATGCAATGCCGCAGTCAAATGGGGAAGAGTGACGATTGATGGACTCTTGGAGTCCCACGAGTTCTGAAAATGAGCTGACTAGAGTACCCTCTGACACACCTCTGGAGGAAACAATACAACAGAGCACGGAAGCATTGAAAACAATTATCCTGTGGGGCATGGCATCCAAGCCTGCATCAAAACACAATGGTGAAGAACCATCGGGTTTTATTATCACAGCAACTTCACATTGTGCGAGAGCACTACAAAACCCACCTTATCCACTGCTCAAACTGTGAGCTCCCCTGAGTAACTCCATGATGTACTTTTACTATCCCCGGTCGTAACTTTGACCACAATGCACTGACCACCACCAGCAGGGTAGAAGATTTTTCAGTTCCCACTTCCAAAATTGTGCGCTCATGGCATATTACTTCCACAAAGCCCCAATCCGAATGTTAATTCAGCACCTACCTGCCATCTGAAGAAACTCAAAAAGAAGTTACAAAAAGATTTCCAGGAAATCTTTAAAGAATAGTTCAAAACCCTAGGTATCACTCGGCACTTGCTGTGCTGCTCCAGGTCATTCCCTATCAGAATATTCACAGTCACCTCGGGCCTTCAGTTTTACAACTCCTTGCCTGCCTTTCTCTGACCTAGCCCACCTGGCCTCATAGTCGTTCCCCTCACTGAACCTGAAGGTCAGCCACATGCCAAAACTGGGGACGAGCACGCCATAACACTCCTGCTAAATACTTTGCTCAACCTAGACAACTCCCTGCCTGCCGCAATAGAATTGAGGAGGAACACACATCTCGGTATAGGATCGATGTGTCTACCTGCAGCAGGAGCTCCTGGGCATACAAGCCGGTGCAATTATTTTCTCCTTAACGAGTATACCGATGAATGGCTGAAGAACACAGACCCTTCTGGCTGCGACAGGCCTATGTTGCCGGACAAGTGCTGGACTGTTTTCGCTCTTCTGCCTGTGACACTCAGCGAACCAGTCCTTTTCCAGCAGTTTCAAGCTCTGAGGCTCACCATGCAGTCCTTTACCAGTAGTTCCAAGCGTCGAGGCCCACTTCGGATCAACATTCACCTAGACATCCTACTAGGCAGTTGCATGCTGTACACTCTCGAGACATGTTCAGTGTATAATTGACCTCTGTTTTTCCTCAGCAGCCAGCACTACTACAGATCTGGTTAGACAGGGCATTTACAAATGTAATACGGTCATACTTGAATTCGAATACATCCCAGAACGTCTCAATATGAGTATCCCCACTTGCCACACCACTCGCACTGCCCAAGTTCGCCTTTTGGGATAATCTCCCACATGCATCCAGCTGCGTGAACACCATTTCACATCAAACAAGCGGAAACATAAGGAGACATTAACTTTGATGGAGCCCAAAGGACGTGCTGCAGCTTCAAGTGCCACTAGCGATCAGTTATGGTGGGCAGACGTTGGTAGCTGGCTGCAACAAAGGTGACAGCCCAGTAAGGATGACTAGCAGCAATCATCATTATTACCATCAATCACAATTCCCTCTTCTCCTTTCAAAGCATGTTTTCCGTGCTGACCATTTTGACAAGTCTCAGGTGTAATTCCTCACATCGACTTCCACCACACCCATCTGTGCAAGCCATCAGCACTGCCCATCCTGATTTACTCAGTGGGCAGCCACTACTTTGACCCCACACAGACATGAACTTCTAACTGAAATTGGCCAGAAGTGCAGTCGCATACATCCCATCCTGATTTACTCCTCAGGCAGCCAGTACTTCGACACCACTCAGACATGAACTTCTCCTAACAGAAACTGGCCAGAAGTGCAATCTCATACATCTCACTAGGCCTCCGTATAAGTTTCTCTACTTGTCACACTCCTGGCAGTGCCAAATTTCACAATCTTGAGGATCTGAATCTTTGCAGTGATGCAGGGAAAACAAAAACAGATACTGAGGGAGAAGATGGGACCAAAATATGACCGTTCATGATGCCCAGAAGGTGGTCTCCACACTATGATGATGACTTTTCATGATGCCCAGAAGGTGGTCTCCAGACTCTCCACACTATGATGATGACCTTTGATGATGCCCAGAGGGTAGCCTCCACACTTGATGAGGACCTTTACCCACCACGAAGTACAACTCGCGCTCGGCCATAACGGGCAGGTAGTATATCCTCCAGCCGAGTGTGAAAAAATGGTGATGGTACAGTGAGCATGACAGCAACGATCAATAGCAGCCAGTGTAATTCCCACCTCTCAGAGCATGTTCCCACGTTCTCTTCCTTCGAAGCATGTTTCTATACTCACCAATTTGCACAGACCTTGAACGCAGTGCCTCACATCCCATGACTCTATGAATACATCTGACCGGCCTCCCGTCCTGTTGGCCGCTCTCCAATAACTTCCTTGGCTCAGCTCTGACAGACCACCACTATGAAAATTGCCCTTCATCAGGATCGACATCTGCATCTTCTGCCTCCCTGTCTTCATCCTCTTCTGTGGCGTCTGGGTCAATACCTTTCATCAATTTCTCCAGGCGTTCCAGTCCCCTCCGTGCTGCCTCATTCTGAGCATTCATGCTGAGCGCTGCCTGATAGTGAGCTAAGGACTCCCCAAACTTGTTTGTGGAGGCCAACACCTGAGCTAGTTTTGCGTGGAGGGCATCAGTAGCTGTGCTTCGCAAATACCTCTGAAGGATGGCAGCCGCCTCCTCATTCCGGCTTTCCATATGGTTCAGTTCTGCCAGCGAAAGAACTGCGTCCATGCATGAGGCATCCAGCCTCAGAGCACTCTCATAGAACTTGCGTGCCTTGTCCCTGCTATCACTATGATGAGCGTACACATCCCCCACTAGCGCCATTGCCCACGCCGATTGCGGCATGGCTTTCATAGCCTCCCTTGCCGTACATAGGGCTTCCTTGTGCTTCGGGATGGACAAGTATGCCCTGACTAACCCTTGATACGCCCTCAAGTCTGGCTTCAGTGCCTGCGCCTTACGAAATGCGGTAACCGCAGAGTCTGATCGGTTCAATGCCAGCGACAGGTTCCCCTTTATGATGAAGGATGGGACATGCCGATCGTCCACGCGTACACTTTTGTCCACATAGGATAGCGCTCTGACTTTGTCGTCTTTTGATTCCCAATAGACAGCTGACGCAACCCATGCTTCAGGCCTCCTGGCATCGATGTTCAGCAGTTCGTGTGTTAAACGATTGACCTCCATGAGGTTCCCTTTCTGTCGCATAACGATAGCATATTCGTCCATGCAATCCATGTTGTATTGATCAACTGCCCTCGCCTTTTGGTACGTGTTGATAGCATCATCAAGCCTACCTGCTGCTGTCTCTGCCTTAGCAGTTTCAAGCAGAATATGCAGGTTTCCAGGGAAGCGCATTGCCAATGCAGTAAAATGCTCGATTGCACCTTTGGAATCGTGGGAAGCGGCGGCACAGTGTGCCTCTGCGAAACGCTGGAGCCAGCGTGAAGGGTCAAACTGATCGTTGGAGGCCCTTCCATTCTTCGTCTGGGGCTGCGGCAAAAGCAGTTGAATCTCTTTTGCACTGCAACCCAGTTGTGCTAATGCAACAATCGCCTCCAACACATACGGGCATTGCCTTAAACATTCCCTGTAAGAAGCCACTGCCGCTCGGTCATACCCCGTTTGATGGTACAGCTTCGCCAGTGTCAGGTTGATTCGCAATGTACGTGATCTTGATGGGATCGTTTCCAGCTCTGCCAACGCTGATCTCGTCTCCTTGACCGCCAAATGACAAAGCCCCATCTTAAATTTAACCTCTCCTTCTGGTATGCCAGATGGTGCTGCATATCCCTGCCCTGGTGTGCTTGCCCCTCCGCCCCCAGAACCGGCCAACTTGGTGCCACCACCTGCTCCTCTCGCAAAGTAACTACTTCTTGGTGAGACTCTGCACAGTTGCAAGGCCTGACGATAGACATTCAAGGCACGGCGGTATTCCTTTTTCCCAAACAGTGCATCACCATAGTACACGAGTATTTCCGCACGAGCAGACGGCAAAAGTTCATTGTTCGCAGATGAAGCACCGATCAAAAAGTTCCCAAGCATCTGTGCAGAATCGAAAAGGCCGTGCTCAATGAAGCCAGCCATCTGTTCACGCATACAGTCCATCTCAACAGCTTCTTCTTGCCTAGGTGGGGTGTTTAGTGTCCCCCAACCTCTTGGAAGGAACTGGTTCACTTCTGGTGCCCTGGATGTGGCAGCAGCGAATCAGACGCGTTGAAGCCAGCTGCAATTCCTTTGGGGTAATATGCAATCTCCCAACTGTTCCAGAACACAACATATCGACGATGAAGATTGCCTCAGGTTATCTATCACTCACTCCATGCCAACTACAACCATGAGAATGATGACAAAGCACGTCTAAAAACACCCTCTAAGGAGTGTACCCATCTTCATCAGCCGCAACAAATGCAGCTCACTCAGCAAACGACAAATCACTGAAGTAGAGACCATTTCAGCCCTGAAAGGAGTAGGGAACACAAAGCTAGGACAGGAAGGCATACAGATGACATTTTGAGTTCCTGGCCCCTAAGGAGAAGACAACCTACTCCTGCCACAAACTTCGCAGCAATTCTATGCAGTCAACACTACAACCAATGCTGCAGAATAGATTAGCATCGGTTTTCAGGTCATACAAAAGTAACAAAACCATGAAATCACCAACCCATTCCGCCGCACAAACTCTAGCCTATAATTAGCATCGGTTTGCTGGCGAAATTACTCTAGTCAATGTAATCATAGAAATTGCCTGCAAGCAAACTGGAAGAATTCACCCATCCATGCTTTTAACTGGACAACAGAAGTCTTATTTTGGAGACGGTTACACTACATTTATATGACATTAATATGGCCTTCAAATTCACGATATAAAATTGGAATACTACACATCTACGGTCGGCATTCGTCAGACTTCAGGAAAGTTTACAACCAGAGCAGGAACATACCCAAACCTCAGCAAGCATCAAAGACATTAAGGGCAAGTGTCGCATGCCTAATCAGCACCGATCAGAACCAAGAACTGCCCTCTCAGACAAATATAGCACACCAAGATCTAACTCAGCATCGACAGTGACAGGACCTGACAGCACTCATCATCACTCTGTGTGAGTGGACTCAGCGCTGCAATAATGGAAGGGCGCTGAGTCCGCATCATCCACAGACGAAGGAGAGAGGAGACACAAAGGGAAGAGGGAGATAGGGAGTATCAACTGCCATAGCCCGATGACCCAGTCTCCAATATACCCCCAATGTCACTGCTCATACAATGTCAAGTTGCAATGTCACTGGACTGGGCGAAGCCCGAAAGTCACCAAGTCCCAATGTCAACTCTCTCTCTCTCTCTCTCTCTCTCGCGCGCGCGCGCATATTGCAGCAGAAGAAAAAGAAGAAGCTCCAGAGGGAAACAGGAGGAGCGATGGAGGGCAGGATGAGAAAGAAGAAGAAGAAGAAGAAACTCTCTCTCTCTCTCTCTCTCTCTCTCTCTCTCTCTCTCTCTCTCTCTCTCT
>BFEA01000440.1:203849-219681 GCA_003427395.1 Chara braunii
GGGGGCAGCAGGGATGGCGAGGGTGGTGGGGGCAAGGGCGGGGTCAGGGGTGCCGAGGTCGAGGCAGGAGCCGGGGTCGATTGGCAGGGGAGGGGGTCAGGGATCCCCGCCGCGGGGCTCCTGGAGTGAAAACCCTAGGTGACAACCTTGGTTTGATATGCCCTCTCTGTTTTCCCATCCGTTTGGGGGTGTCGAGCCGAACTCGGTTTCATCTCGGTGTCGGATTCCTTCATGAGGGAGGTCCAATATGCCAACATGAATCGAGTGTCGCAATCGCTAACAATGTCTTCCGGAACGCTATGGTCGCAAATCCAACCTGTGTGCAGGAGTCTTGCGAGCTCGAGGGCCGTCACACGATACTTGCAAAGAAGAAACCAGGCGTACTTACTTGACTAGTCAAAGACAGTGAGGACACCGTCATGCCAGAGGCAATCTCGTGGGAATGGACCGGTGACGTCCATGGCAATATACAATCCAGGTTCCCGAGGAATAGGCAACACGCGCAACTCGCCAAGGGTTGCAGTTGCGGGGCTTGTTGCTTCGATAAACCTCGCAAGACTCGCAATACCGTGTGTCGTCGGTGATGACGTCGTACCATCCGAATCGTTGGCGAAGTCAAGTGACCATCCGGTTGACTCCAAGGCGTCCGATGAGCTGCAAGCTGTAGTACTCACCAAGGAGGCGAGTCCATACTCCACGTCACGTGGGAAGCATAGCAAGTCCTTGCCTCGCGAACGAAGAAGCAAGTACCCATCGTTGATGCAAAGAAAGTTCCTCGTAGAGGGTAGCATAGACGTGTATGCTCGTACGAAATCTTGATGTAGGTCTTTGTCGAAGTCGAAGGCATGGTGTGTCAATGCGCAAAGATCAGCTCTTTGTGAAACAACATTCGTCGCTCAATTGGAAAGACCCAAGACGTGCTTCGTTGTGAAGTCGAACTGGTCGATGAAGTACATCCATATCCCGATCGTGATGCTCACCATGTCTTGTCTCTTGTAATAGGTCAATGGGTTATTGTCGGTCACCCAAGTGAACCTACGGCGCCCGAGGAGGAAGTGTTGCCACCGTTTGAAGACCATGACGAAGGCCAACAACTCCTTCCTCGCATCATCAAGCGAGTTGATGGGGGGCACTTTTTGGCTGAAGTATTCAACAGGATGCCAATCTTCGTCGTCGTGTTGCTCCAAGACTGCGCCAATGTCGTAGCCGGAAGCGTCCATAATCACTCTCGTTGGCAAAGTCAAATCGTCAATGCTCAAAACGGGAACCAGAAGCACCGTCGTATTTGGCTCGTGGAACGCACTCCATACTTCGTCGGTTAAGTGGAAGGACACTTTCGGGGACTCAAGTTGCGACAAAGGTGCGTCGATCCGCTCATATCCATCAATGAAGCGTTGATAGTACCCGACCAATCCCATGAACGAGCGAACCTTCGTGGTGTTGGTGGGTTCTGACCAATCTTGGATGGTCGAAATTTTGTCCGCAAGCTAACGGATCCCTTGTGGCGTCACAAAGTGGCCCGATTGGCCTTGTACTTGGCCATGCGTAGCCTCTCCAAAACAGCACGTAGATGTGTGAGTTGCTCGTCCAAGGTTCGGCTATAAACCAAGATGTCGTCAAGGTAAATGAGCACACTTGGAAAGCAGTTGTGGCATTCGTGAGGCCGAATGGCATTACGACCCACTCGAAGTGCCCATACCGCATCTTGAACGATGTTTTGTATCGATCTCGCGGATGGATCTCGATTTGGTGATATCCCAATTTGAGATCCAACTTTGAGAAGTACGTAACGTCGTCCAAGCCCTCTAAAAGATCGTCGATGCGTGGGAGTGGGCCTGCATTCTTAATGGTTTGCACGTTAAGCTTGCGGTAGTCCATGCACAACCGCAAGTCCTTGTTTTTCTTTCGAACGAAGAGAACGTGCCACTGTAGGGCGAGCAGCTAGGGCGAATCCAACCCTTGGCAATGAAGTCGTCGAGTTACATACAAAGTACCTCAAGTTGCTCATGCGGTAGACACAACCGCGCGGCGGTACAGCCCTGTCCTCGAGGACGATCTCGTGACGAATAGGCCGATCCGAAACGATTCTAGCGGGGGCTTCGAAGAAGTCACCGAAGGAGTCAAGAAGCTCTACAATTCGTGGATCCGGTGGCTGTTTCATCGTCGGCACGTCAGGAGGAGGGAGGGCGTGCAATAATCAAGGACCAATTTCTTCAACGTCGAGTCGTGCGATGGAGTTCTAGTCGTGCGATGGAGTTCCAAATGCTCGCGGCGGAAACCACATGACAACCAATCGAAGGTTGAGGTGGACGATACATGGCACTAACATGTCGTTCCGATCGCGCACGTGAACGGTGCGATGATAGAAGTTCGTCAGGTGGTCCTCACTTTGCGGCCACGGCATGCCCAAGATCATGTCGAACTTGGTGTCCAAGATGTCGAAGGACACGGCCTCGCATGCGTGCGGGGCAAAGTACACGGGCACCTCGTCAATGTACCGGTCAATGGACTTGTGCATGTGACCGTCGGCCAATGTGACTTGTGTGGGCTGCAACTTCCTTCGAACGCACGGCCGGAGGCCAGCGCACGCCATGTAGTCTTGGCTGATGTAGTTGCGAGTATCTCCACAATCGATCAAGGCAATGCAGGTTGCCTTCCCAATCTCAATCCAGATGTAAAGTAACGGTGTGCCAATGTCGTTGTACCGTTGCGTGGAGTACTCATGGTCAATCTTCTCAAGGTACTCACGAAGGTCAACAACCGCTACTCCGTTTTTCGTCAACGGAGCTGATACTGCAGCATTGCAATTCGTTTTCGGCAAGGAACCGTGCGGGAGAAGAGGCAACCATTGGAAGTCTTCCGTAGTCAACAGGTCGAGGTCCTCAAGTCTCGACCAAACCGATGAATCCCTGAATGATAACGACGGCGAAGGGGTCAGACCGCTTGCCGACCGTGTTGAAACTGTAGATGCGCACGAGTCTTGCACGTGGAGAGACAGGTCCAACAGAGGGACCAGCTGGACAGAGTAGTCATCGTACGAGGTACGCAAACTTGCGACATCTGCATGCTCTCCAGACTGCAAGGCAACCATGTCCAATGAAATGGGAAGTGGAGTCGCCTCACTTCCCGCGGAGCTCAGTTTCCCGAGCTTGGCTTGGGCCGAACATCCTCCTTGCCCAAAGTCGGGGTATTGGGAGAGGGGGGTGCTTAGTGCTGTTGCACCAAAAACAACATCCCCACTTTTGCCAAAGTTTGAATTGATCCTCCGTGAGGTTGAACTTGACCCATGGCTTGTTCGGCTGTCCAACTTCCGTCGTTGGCTGATTTCGCCTTGTTCCTTCTTGAGTTGTTGTGTCGTGGCGGAAGGGCATTGACTTGGTTTCCTTCACTTGACGTTGAAGTCGATGTCGGGTCTTCATTAGGTGCACTTGATTGGACTGCAGCAATAGGCTGCACCCGTTGCCCTTTTCCTCTCTCCACAAAGTTCGGCTGCCCTTGCCTTCCGTTAGCGGCACGCCGACTGGTTTGGATGATGGAGCAAGCTTGAGTTACGATCAGGTCAAAATCGTCATAGTCCTCCACGAGTCCAAGTGCTTGTGTCAAGGAGTCGACCGATATCTTGAAGAATCCACGCCTGATGTGTTTGAACGGTAGGTTCAAGTCCGGGATGGCAACTATCTTTTGCCATCGGTCAATCACTCGCGCGTTGGTTGACCAAGATCTTGAAGAATTTGTGTCGGATCTGTTTGAACGGTAGGTTCAAATCCGGGATGGCAACTACCTTTTGCCATCGGTCAATCACTCGCGCATTGGTTGACTTCCTTGGAACATTGGAACACTTGGTTGACTCCCTTTGTTGTCGTTTCTTGCTCGATGAATCGTGCTTTCCACAAGGCTTCAACGGTGTACCAGTCCAACTTCGTGTGCAACCGGTCCATATTGACCTCCTCCTTCACTGCGAGGTGGTTGAGCCAGGTTTGGCATGCACCCGTAGTGTTGAGGTACAGTGTGCCGATCTTGAGGTGTTCGGGGGCCTCACGGAATCCCAACTCCATGGTAATACCTTGCCACCACGCAAACAGGTTTGTCTTGGTGTAGTCGTTGAACTTTTCGATGCGGAAGGTCAGCATCTTGTACGGATGCAGGGTGCTGCTGCTGGCTGGTTGCTGCTGCAGTGTGCCTACGTCGCACTTCAGCGCAGTCAGCTGCTGGCCGATTGTAGCTGGTCTCGCGACCGTGCCAAGGTCCCCGATCGTGGCTATGACATGGTCGATCCGCTGCCCCAGTTGTCGTGTCGATGGCTGGCTTGTACTAGGTCCTTTGACAAGTGTGACGACGCCCCTGTTCTCCAAGTCCTCGATGCGGGTATGAAAGCCGTGCTTGGTGCCATCTTGCTGGTCCTGGTCGTTGTCAATCACCTGCGCCAAGCGCAGCTGCTGTTGCTGCCAATTGCACGTTGCAATGAGCTGTCCAATCATCATGGAGATC
This sequence comes from Chara braunii, assembly GCA_003427395.1. NCBI lineage: Eukaryota > Viridiplantae > Streptophyta > Charophyceae > Charales > Characeae > Chara > Chara braunii. Next base: position 208,338 of record BFEA01000440.1, read on the forward strand.
TCCTCCTTGGTGTTGTTGGCTTCTGTCGGGTTGTTGTTGCTTTCCAACGGTGTAAAGTGCCATTTTCTGAGCGTTGCGGCATTCACCACCTCTTGCTGCTGCAGTGTTGAGCAGGCGGTCAACCGCAGTTGGTTGATCGCATCTGCGGCCTCGGCCTGTTGTCGTTGCTGTTCCACTGCTGCCTGTACGGCTGCACAGATGTGAGCGACCTCAGCTTCGTGGTGGCGATTCTTTTCCTCGATGATGAAGGTCATGAAGTTGGCCATTTGAAGCTGGAAGGCCTCGACAGTCTCGTTGGGCCCCTAGCCTTGCAGACCGGGCAACCCAGACCGGGGGCACCTTCAGCTTCTGTGCTCCCAGGAGGGCTCACGGCTGCTGCTCCCGCTGCCATACCTGCTTTTGCTGGCTGCGGGCACGGGTCAAAAGTCTGACGGTATCGCTGACGGACCGCAGCGGCAGGTGTGGGAGATGAAGAGCCCTGTCGTGCCACCACAATGTGCGCGCTATGACGGAGCATAGCCTGGCCTCAGGCTTGGTGCTGGTGTGGCAGTGTTGCTGACATGGAACTCTGCTGATGTGACACTCATGCTAACGTGGCACTTACCAAGCCATTGAGAGCAAGACGAAGGTAGGAAGAGAAGGGAAAGTTAGGCAGGCAAAACAATGAACCCAGACTGCAGTTCCCCGCTCTAAGGCAGGTGAGACACTAATCAAGAAACAATGCCCACCCCCCAAAGTGCAAAAACATTTGTTTGTTTTTATTTAGGAATGTGGGTTGGTGTAGTGTCTCTCCTGCAATGTCAATTTGCAGATAGGAGCCACAGTGACATACGGGTAGTAAAAGAGGAAAGAAGAAAAAAAAATTACGAAGTTGCAAAAATTTGAGATTTGGGAAAAAAAAACGGAGAATGCTATGAATCTCAAATCGGGCTTTCCGAATTTCAACTCCGTTTGCAATTTCATATAATAAAAAGATTTCGAATTTTAGCGCGTGCATGGGTCCTAGGGGACCAGATCACGCAAGAGTGTTCACACAGCATGCATTGTCATCAACCATATTGAGCAGAAGTCTCCACACACTTAACAAAGAGGAAGTAAGAAGAGAACCGAATTGCGCAGCTTATATTATCAAAAATATGATTACAAAGAGTGTCACAGTTTCCTGAGTCCAAGCGTTCATCAGCGCAGTACAAATCCCTCATCCAACACATCAATGTGGCTTCTACACATCAGCGCCACCTCAGCAGATCACATCCACCTCAGATAAGTAGCCACCATTGCCGAATCTTTCTTGAGCACTCCCCGTTTCGGTTCCTCCCTTCTACTATGCATGTACAATCTCTTATCTCTCAAGGATCTACTCTGAATGCTACTCATAGAAGACTGACTACTTACTAACTCTCTACCCTGCTACTAACTCGCTGGGCAGCTATGGCTGCTTCTCTTCCCAGCGCCCAGTCTACTTCTCTCATCTAGCGCTTCTTCATCCTCCAGCGCTGCTCCTCCTGGTTGGCGCACAAGTGCTTCAGCACTTCCACGCGTAGAAGGCCAGTAGAGATCTGCGTCAAGTGAGGCTGGCTGCTTCTTTATAGTGCTGGCCTCCTTGTGCTGGGTCTGCATTGACTCGTTCAGACCTTCCTCTGTCCCAGACCCTGCATTGCATGTGTCCCAGTACGATCCCAATGAGGTCTACTGCTGCTGAGGCCCTTCGGCCTGGATTTTGGACTTGGACGTCTGGATCTGGACAGTCTCTCAGACTTAGACCAGAATCGGGACTGTTTATTGACTTACCTTTGAACAGGCACAACTTTGGACGAACAGACACACTTACTACCTGAACAGACATCTATATTGTGTGAATAGACACTCTCTTTCTGCACGAACAGACACACTGACTGCACGTACAAACACATCCCTATGTGAACAGACATGACATGTGCATCCCCTGGCGAACAGGTGTGACCTTCGGTAATGACCTTTGGCACTGACTTCTTGCTTTAGGTTAGATGTGCCCTTTGACCAGAGAACTTGACCTTTGATCTGTTTCCTGGGTCCTGGCCAGATACCCCTTCACGCTGCTTTACTTTTACAAGGCATGAATCGGGTAAAGGCCCTTTTACTCTCACCGGCCTAGTTTCGAAGTCCTCTGAGAAATCATTTATCTATCAATAATACTGATTCCCTTCTTTGCCCTTTCATACGCAGACACAATATGAGGCGCAGAATCTAATAATTCTTCTCTTGTAAACCAGCGATCTTCACTGGGATCCTAGTATGCAAATCTGACCTTATATTGACGTTGTGGTCGGCCTCTACGACCAGTGTGAAAGGTACTTTCTGCAACAATCTTGTCCACGTCATATTTTCCATCCATACTTGGTGGTACACAAGGTAAGAGCTTTGATGCGTGGAACAGTGGATAAGTATGTAGATGCAAAGGAATCGCAATGACATACGAGGGACCATCGACATCTCCAATCACATCTAAGACCTGCCAAAATCCTCTGTAGGCGGGTAGAAGTTTTTGAGAAATGTTTTCTTCAGGAGCAAACTCCTTGGACTTCACCTAACCAAATCTTCTACAACAAATTGAGAGGGTCGTCTGTGCTTATTCGCCTGTTCAATCATTTGATGTTGGACTTTGATTATATTCTCTTTTACCTTCTCAATGTCTTTCTGATATTGAATCGCGAATTCACTCGTCCCTGGTGGAAGCTTATGCACTTGATCTGGGTTCAGAAGATCAATTGGTCTACGTGGTCGCCATCCCAAATGTAACTCCATAGGAGACTTACATGTAGACAAGCGTACAGAGTTATTATAAAAACTAGCAACTTTAGGCAAATGTTCGTCCCAGTCAATCTGGTCAGGACGAATATACATGCGCAATGTCTGCTGTAAGATCTTGTTCATTTGCTCAGTCTGGCCGTTAGTCTCAGGATGTCTACCTGATGACATAGTCAACTTAGAGCCGCAGACATCCATTAGTTGCTGTCATTGTTCACTCGTGAACCTCGTATCTCTGTCGCTCACAATAGTCAAGGGATGTCCAAAGTCTTTCACCCAGTGGTTAAAGAACTCCCGAATTACCAACTCAGTTCTTGCCTCCGAAGGTAAAGCTACAAAGACACCATACTTAGTAAATCTATCAACGATTACCATCACTTGCGTTTTCCCATTCCTGCTTTTTACCTTAGTGTCCATGAAGTCTATAGACACAGAGTCTCCGGGTCCTGTCAGAATAGGCAAAGGCTTAAGCAAACCAAGGGGAGATTGCGTAGTGCTCTTGTTTCGTTGGCACAATTGGCAACCTTGCACATAAGCAATGCAATCAGGCTTCATACGAGGCCAGGTGTAGGAACGTAAGAGATTCCCATAGGTCTTCTTCCACCCGAAATGGCCTTTGGTATCATGGCATTCCCCTAAGATCACACTCTTGATCTCTTCTTCCACATTCGGTATGCATAGCCTATCATGTACATCAGTCCTTTCAAACAATAGGCCCTGAGTAATCTTGTGATTAGGAAACTCTGTTGGCGCTTCTTGCACACGCTTAATGATTGCGCCATAGACAGGATCAGAGGGATACGCATTCCTAATCCTTTCTTGGATATCGGCACCAACATCTAAATATGTTACAATGGCACCGAAAAAGTCAGACCTGCGACTTAACACATCAGCAACGACATTGTACTTACCTTTAACTGGCTTTAGCTCAAAATCGTAGAGATCGATTTCAGCGGCCCACCTAGTCAACTTAGGTGTCATCCGGGCCTGTGTTTCGAGCCAGTGAAGTGTTTCATGGTCGGAGTAAACTTTAAAATGCCTTCCTAAAAGATAGTGTCGCCAATGATTCAAAGCTTCCAGAAGCGCGTATAGCTCTCTCTCATAGGTGGAAGCGGCGACCTTCTCATTAGGTAATCGACAAGACATAAATACCACAGGTCTGTACCCATGCCCATCATTTTGCTGGAGTACAGCACCTATGCCACATTGACCAGCGTCAGTAGTCACAACAAAAGGTAATGAAGGATCGACAACTTCCAATGCCGGGTAATTAATTAAACATGTGCAGCTTGAATCCCACTTCCAGATTGTTTCTTTCTTGAGCATCTGCGAAGGGGTGCAGCTATTATCGTGAAGTATTTAACGAACTTCCGATAATAGTTGGCTAACCCAAGGAACGACCGCAACTCAGTCAAAGTGCGGGGGTTCGGCCAATCTCTGAGGGCTGCAATTTTTGCCATCTTCCGGTTTGACTCCGTCTCCATCAATTACATGACCCAAATATAAGACCTGACGTTTGGCCCACTCACACTTCTTTGGGTTCAACTTAAGATTCGCTTCACGTAATTTATTTAGCACAAGTCGAAGGTGCTCAACGTGTTCTTTCTCATTTTTGCTAAAAATCAAAATATCATCCAAATATATTACGACAAATTTATCAAGCCACTCACGAAACAGTTCATTCATCCTTCTTTGGAAAGTGGCAGGGGCATTTGTTAGACCAAAGGGCAAGACTATGAACTCATAGTGCCCACACCTTGTCCTGAAGGCAGTCTTATCTTGGTCCTCCGATTCTACCTCAATCTGATGGTAGCCGAATTTCAAATCAATCTTCGAAAATATCTTGCATCCCTGCACACGATCTAGTAAATCATCTATTCGCGGCAACGGCTCGGCATTTTTCACTGTTATCATTCAATCTTCTATAATCTATGCACATGCGAACGCCGCCATCTTTCTTAGGTACGAAGAGCACAGGCGCACCATAGGGCGAGGAACTAGGTCTTATCCATCCATTCTTCAGTAGCTCATCGAGCTGGGTTCGCAGTTCGTCCAGTTCTTTGGGTGACATTCGATAGATTGGCCCCTTGGGAGGTGAATTCCCTGGACTAATGTCAATGTGATGCTTAATAGGTCTTTCCACTACACAGCTTGGGGCTTCTGCCACATCTGCGAATTCTTTCAGGATTTTTTCAATTTCTTGGGACATGACCTCTTCCTTACTTTCACCCTCCTTTAGTGGGCGCACATATGCAACAAAGACTTGATAACGCAAGATATATCTTTTCACATGGCGAGCGAATGCTGGGGCACTCATGCAACAATGAGCTAGGCTGCTTTCCTTTCCTGACTCATGATAGAGACGAATTTTCTCTTTGCCTCCTTGCGGACTTGGGAGCCAACATTCATGGTCCCCTAGCTTTAGATCTGCATTCGCAGCCTCCCCCCAATCCATGCCTAACAATACATCAAAGGGCAAGCTATCTTCCACCAAGAAGGTCAGAGAGTGGAGAACACGTTCCACCTTCCCCTATGCCTCGAGCCGAAAGTATGCTTGAACCCCCTCGACGTACGGATCCATGACAGTTTCACTACTATTAGCTAACTTACTTACGATGGGCTCATTCAATTTCTTAACCTTAAGCCCAAGACGCAGTTTCTGTAAACCCTTCTTACTAATATAACTGCGTGTAGACCCGCTGTCTATCATTCCACCTACTCTTCCCTTATTTATTTCGAGATCTGCAAGGATTAACTGTCCTTTCTTTTTCTTCATTTCAGTCCAGGCTTGGCGAAGCGGCCAACTCATCACCCACGCCAGCGAGGGATCCATCTAGAGAGATGCATACGCTTGCCACCTCTGGACACTGCACTAGATGGGGAGTGTCTTCCTCTTCAGTCTCTGCCAGTGGAGATTCAAGTGAGAGGATTCTGATTTTTCAACACTCGAAGCCCGGTAGAGGCAACTGGAACCTCTACTGGTTGTTCCCTTTTGCTCCCCTATAGTCAGGGCAATAAGGGACAATGTGGTCGGGGTCCCCACATTTAAAGCATTGGTCGGCAACTTTTCTTTCTTGCCAAACTTTTTCTGTTATTCCCAGTTTCTTCCAGGGTTCACCCTCAGGAAGACCTGGATGAGGCGGGTAAGGTTTATCCCATTTATTATACCAAGTGCCTCTTCCTCTACCCCAGGTGAAATAAGCACCACGACCACCTTGTGAGGGATCGTTTCCCCTTCCTCCCACGTAGTGGCTACCTTCGCTGACCCCTCTGGGTGCCTGGGCCTCTTCCACCACTGCCACGACCTCCTCTTCCTCGGCCGCCCCCTCTACCTTGTCGCCCTCCCCCGCGGGCTGCAACGGCCGCGTAGCTCCCCTCCTGAGCTACCGGTTCGTTGAATTCCTCAAGACCGTAATCCACTTGGTCCCAAGGGATGTTTTCCGCGCCTCCTCCCTCAAAGGTCAGGAGGAGGCTGTCCTTCCCAGGTATGGACCCTGCGATAGTACGTTTTTGCCACTTTCGTCCTGCTTGCAAATCTTTCCAATAGTGGCAGTAGTTAGCCTCGGTCAAGAAGCCAGCATGATCCAATGCGATCTTGCTGAACTTCTCGTAGGTCATTCCTTCTTCCTTTGTCCGGGGATATAGTTGGGAGCGAATATGATCGGGGAGTGCACGTGCAAAGCTATTCAGAATTTGTGCGGGGGTTAAGCCATGCTCAGTGCTTTGCTGCAGCAGTTCATCCATAGTGGACTTGAGTGCTGAAGTGCTTTTCCACTTCCTTTCAGGTAGATTTAACACTAACATTTCGGTTCGACGGGCCAAGTTCTTGTCCTCGAACCGTTCTCTGACGGCTTTGAGGAAGTCTTCAAGGCGAGTTTTCTGAGAATATTCTACTAATGACTCACATCCCGCTTCCTTTTGCAAAGAAATCGCAAAACTCATTGCGTCTCCCGCCATGCATGAACTGGCCATAAGCACTCTATCCCAAAATGGAACTCGTCGTCCATAACAATAGGATTCAATTGCCGCAATCCAGTGAAAAACACTTTTTTCTTTCTTACCATTATAAGTCCATGGCAGTTTAAGCTTTATCTTATTTATCTTCCCCGCATCACCTTCTTCATGTTGCACCCCTTTCTTCTTCTTATCGCCGTCGTCTCCATCATCGTCGTCGTCCCCTCCTCCACCCCCGGCTCTTTTCACTATCTTTTCAATTACTTCCGGTGTGAAGGTATTAGTAATGTGCTCATCTAGTTTTACGATATAAGACTGGATATGCTTATCCACATCTTGCGCTGACTTGTGCAGAAATGTATTCCAAACACTTTCAAACTCTACTTGATGAGTTTCCACCTTCTGCGGTGTCCGATTCATTGCTGCCATCTCCTTTCTTGTCAGGAGGAGAGATTCTCTGAGAAGGGTAAGTTGTTCGTCTGCCGCAGTTTCCTTTCCTTTCTGCGCTTCTAACTCCTTTTGCAACTTTTCACCCTCTGCCTGCAACCTCTTTTTCTCCTCTAATTCTTGTCTCTTTGCTGCTAACAGTTTGGCATGCAATACATTTCTCTTTTCCTCCAGCAATAAATCCCTTTCTGCTTTATCAGCAATAGTTGCTAGCCTGGCTATGAACACGTCTCTTTCCTCTTCCGATCCTTGAAGTTGGTCGCTGGAGTAGCCGTGCTGGTTGGCCCATTCCAATGGTGGAACCAACAGCAGGCGTGCCTCAACAGTACAACTACTCTCAGCCTGACCAATGGGTCGGCGTCGTTGCAAGCTCTCCCCTTCATTCTTCTCTTCTTCTTCTTCTTCGTCTTGAATACTTTTCATTTTTTCTTCTAATTCTCTTTCCATCTTTTCTTTCAACTTTTTCTTCAATTCTTCTTCTTTCAATTTTTTCTTGTCTTCCCTTTCTTTCTTTTTCTCTGCCTGCCGGCGATCAATCTCTTTCTGTTCTTCGGGTGTGGGGCCCGACTTGATGTTCCCTGACCTCAGCATCATTCGAGAGGCACAGGTCCTCCCAAATCCCAGTCAGAAACTACTACTCTTAACTTGCGGCAATGGGGATATGCACAATTTTTTTTATTTTTTTTCCAATTCTGAGGTGCTGCAACTGAAAAATAATAATAAAACAATATTCAGACACTTTTTGTACAACTTCTTACCGTCTGCAGGAGATAGTAACGAATTTTCCTTCTTTTTTTTTTTTAACTTGTTGGCGTGCAGACTTTTGCTGCCTGGTTATTTACTGGATCAGAATCTCGCTAACTGCCCTTCCTCCTATGATTACACTTAATTCCCCTAGTATATGTCTTTCTAACCTTGGTTATTATTTGGATGCAGGTCTGATGTTGCGCAATAGTACTTCAATCAAACTTTTCTTTCTCCTTTAGTTAGTCTTATAGATGTTCTTCCGCGGACTTGCATTGTCCTGCGCTTGCAATCTGACGTGGCACGGGGCCCCTACACATCGATTTCCAGCTTCCAGTGACCTTACGCAATCCTACTTATCAAGAGGGGGGGGGGGTAGAAGAGGCATCGCAGACTCTATCTGCAACACTCTGACCACTTCTGACGCGACCAGACTCTGACGAGACTCTACAGGACCACTCAGATTCTAACAACCAGTCTCTGACTCTCTTGGTAGTGGTCCAGATCCAGATCCGACTTCTGACCAGCAGCGGCAGTCACCTTCAAAGGGAGAGAGAGAGAGAGGGAGAGGGAGAGAGAGAGGTAGGGGACACACGCATGCATATAGGTCAGGGGGCAGAGGTGCTTCTCTCTTGTTGAAGAACCTTCGATGTCGCCCCTCGTCACGCAGCACGCTCCAAGTAAGTATCATAAGCCCCTTCTTCTTCGGCCTGCTCCCACTACTACTACTCCTTTCTCAAAGGCTACAAGTCCGATCCGACTTACTCTCAGCTTTACGCGGAGCTTTCATGGGATCACCCGCCGACTAGCCACTATCGGATTTCCGACGGGTTCCTTCTCCTTCACACGAGAGGAAAGGACTTGTTAGTTGTGCCCCAAGATCGCATCTTACGGACTCGTCTTCTCGGCGAATTCCACGACGCACGACTTTCGGGACACCTTGGCGTGAACCGCACACTAGCACGCATCCGCCAGCGATTTCACTGGCCCGACGTCCTTCATGACGTCACGAGGTACATTGAGTCATGTGCAGTTTGCCACCGAAACAAGGGTCGATCTCGAGTCCCCTTCGGCGAACTGAAACCGTTGCCGATTCCTCGGGCACCACGCCTCTCCATTGCTATGGACGTGACAGGCCCGTTTCCCCGCRATCGCCACGGCCATGACGGTATTCTCACGGTCGTTGACCATTTGAGCAAGTATGCTCATTTCCTTCCTTCCAAGTATCATGCTGCAGCGCCTGAGCTCGCACGACTCTTGCACACCGGGTGGATTACCAACCAAGGTGTTCCGGAAGACATAGTGAGCGACCAAGATACTCGTTTTATGTCAGCCTTTTGGACTTCCCTCATGGCTGAGTCCGGTACGACAATGAAACCGAGCTCGGCTCGGCACCCGCAGACGGATGGTCTAACGGAACGAGCGCACCAGACCGCTCAGATGATGTTGCGTACGCTCATCCGTCCCGACCAGAAAGATTGGGTTGACCGGCTTCCCGACATCGAGTTCGCCTATAACACTTCGGTGCACCCGGCGATCTGCGTCACACCATTCGAGTTACATCATGGTAAGGAGAAAGCACAAATCTTCGCTGATCTCCTTTTGCCACAGGCTCCCCACATAGACGTCCCTTGCTCTCCCGCTTCCGTCCGGAAGTACCGGGACTTGCTGATCAAAGCCCACACAAATATGCAAAAGGCTCAGATCCGCATGCACCAGCAAGCTAACCGACGTCAACTTCCATGTCCTTTCCGCGAGGGAGACCTTGTTTGGGTCCTCTTCGAGGAATTTGCGCTCGAGCAGGACGTTTCGCGCAAACTCCTTCTGAAATGGTTCGGACCATGGGAAGTCACTTTTGCCGTTGGAGACGATCCCGCAGGCCCTTCCTTCGTGATCAACATTCCACCGCACCTGACAGTGCATCGGGTCTTCCACGCATCGAAGCTGGCCATCTACACGCCACCTTCAAATGACGAGTTTCCCGGACGTCGATCACAGGATCCGCCCTCCATGGACGGATATCAGGAAGTGGACCGAGTCATCACGCACCGCAAGTATGGCAACAAGCCAAGGCAGTACAAAGTCACATTCAAGCAATGTGCGCCTGATGACACTCGGTGGATCTCCAGTACAGATTTGCARACTTYTGCACCCCTTATCTTCGCCGACTATGAGAAGTGACGCCTTGCTAAGGACGCAGCTCGTCCCACCCGACCCATCCCGGTATCGGACAGACAACTCCGCCCTCGCAAGTAGCTCGGTATTTTAAGAGGGGGAGTGTGTTACATCTTCGACGCCACACGGGTCCTACCGGACCCGACTTAGGGCTAGAGGGACACATCAGGGCCTAATGGCCCGACCTTGGGGTACTACAGGCCATAAAGGCCTCACCTTGGACCAGACCCGACGGGTAGGCCCAAACGACATTACCGTTTGGGCCTGGCGGCGCTCTTGAGGCTGCCGCCCGCCGGTTGGGGCTGAACCGTCCATCTGGACGGTTCAGGGCACGGCCAGGCCTCGCATCATTGAGGTCGGCCTCTGCCCAACGGTATATAGAACCGGTCCAGCCTCAGTCCACGATCGACCTACCGGCATTCTACCGGTACGGTATGGTACAGCGCGATACAGCGCTGGCGCTAAGATTAGCGCAGGAGCAGCAAGGAACAACGCAGCGCAGATTAGCGCAGCAGCAGCGAGCGGAGCAGCAGCAGCGGCGACTGGGTTACCGGCAGCAATAGCCGCCTGAGGTATTGGGAGTTGGAGGCTTCTCTCCTCCATCCCATCGCCAGTCCCCTCTCTCTTTCTCTCCTCCTCGGCTCCTTCTTCTTCTTCTTCTTCTTCTTCTTCTTCAGATTGGAGACTTATACTAGTTGGACAGAGATCGGTGTTGGACTTCGGTGGTATGAGACTATGGTACTTACCGGATTGGAGACTTGGAGATCGTTGGGGTTGATACTTGGCGACATCGCAGTTCAGACACCGATTACATTTGGACTCTGTATCCCCGACATTGGTGACCTATGGTCCTCSACATTTTGATCTTGTTGGATGACATTTTGGACTACCATATCGGTGACCTATCAGATTCTATTTCGGTGACTTTCGGTGTTGTCTACCTTCCCCCCCACCTCTTCGTCTCTCCTCCCCCATTCATCTGTGTATGCGTGTACGGGGCTGAGCATCTTCTATGTATGGCTCAAACCCCACCACCTCACGATTGTATGTGAGTGGAGTGATGCTATGTGAGCCAGTCTATGTGAGTCTGTCTATGTGAGTCAGTCCGTTCATCAGACTTCCGTTGCATACATGCTCATCCTACATTGGTTGATCCTGGTTCTGCCCATACTCATTGGAGTATGTAACACTCTCTCTCTCTCTCTCTCTCTCTCTCTCTCTCTCTCTCTCTCTGTGT
>BFEA01000440.1:248697-266251 GCA_003427395.1 Chara braunii
GGAAAAGAGACGAAACGCTAAACAAATCGCGTCACGTGCCACATCCACGTGGTCCAATCTCAAGGCCAATTCCCAGCACTGCAGTTCTTTCGTTCAGACATTCATGTCATCATTGCTGCTCCAAAACATGTCCCCCCACCACCACCCTCAAATCAGCCTTCGTGGGCCATTCCAACCACATCAAGGCCAATTCCAATGCTGAACAGAGGTCGAAACCATAATCACCACCATTGTGACCTCAATTCCTGTGACAATGGCGCAGTCATCATACTTTCGTCCTTCCACAGCCTACCGAAGATCAYAGAAGCAAACACCACACCCCTTGACACATCATTTTTCTCATTGACAGAGAACCCCAACACAACGTTCCTCTTTCCACTGCTCAAGAACTTTAAACCACACAACTCACCGCCGATTCCAGGCGCCCCAACCATCAGCCCTCCCATACCCTACAGAAAATCCTGAACWAGTCCTGACAGCCAACACCCTCTAGTTGGCAGAGCAGTAGACCAACTGAAGTCAGGGTTTGCAGTATCTCASCATGAACCATTTCTCAACATCTACAGGGGTCCCATTGAGCTATTTACTGTGGAGAGCATGATATGCAGGTCTTTGGGCTTTAGCATCACCACAAAATGTGTGAGGGCAGTTGTGTTTGCACATCTATGATGTTCTCAATACCAAAGCAATGAACCAACGACCACGACTGATGAAAGCTGCTCGACAACGGTAATTCTGCAAATTTTCATTTCAGCCAGTCAAGTTCAGAAGTGTGCATTCATATGATGCACCAACCATCGACCTTGCTCGTCAAACCATAGTGATATCTCAATAGTACTCGTATGTCTCCAACCCATACACAAAGAGAGAGAGAGAGAGAGAAACCAGTCCTTGCTGAAGAGAACATAAATATTGTAAACCCTACACAGCCAAAAAGAATGGACAGGGTTCCTTACAGAGTAATTCCCTGATACATGCTCAGTTGAGCAATGTATATGGAGCCAAGGATCCGCAAAGTGATGACAAGGACTCAAATGGACAATGCAGCGTCAGCAAAGCATCAACAAGCAATGTACATCCAGATACATATGAAAATAGCACAATGTARCGCAGCGGAAGACTCAAAGATATGACCTGACCTGTCACGTACTGACGCGACATTCCATCATACACCACACATGTGAGAGAGGGAGGAGGGACCGCATACACACACGAAAGGTCCCTAATTGCACACGYGCATGGGGGGGATACCACGGATGAGAGATGGGGGGAGAGGCGAGAYGAAAATGGAGGYGAGGGAGAAGACCAAGATCGCAATAGCGCAGTCCAAAAATAGACTCCCTGCCGAATGTCCAATCAATGTCTGCCACAAAAATGTCAAATCAGATCCTGGCCCTGCCGCCCAATTTATCCTCTGCCGGTAATCTCTCCGAAGAAAAACAAGAAGAACAAGAAGAACGAGAAGAACAAGAAGAAGGAGGGAGAAAAGATGGAGGGTGAGACGAAGAAGAAGAAGAAGAAGAAGAAGAAGAAGAAGAAGAAGATGTCGCCCTCCTCGCTATCTCACCTGCAAGTAACTGCAGCCATGTACTGACCATCGTCGTGTCCCTGTGCAGGTCGCTGACGTGGATCGCAGCTATGGCGCCCAGATAGGGACCGCCGACACAGCTAGGCCTTCGCCCCTCTGCTTACCTACACCTCTACATCTACCTCCAGCCCAGCACTGTAGTGTTGCAGCGTTGCTCCAGCAGCGTGTCACCAAAGAAGTGAGCTACTCGAACTGTGTCCTCCCCTGGTCTGGCCCAGCTACTTGTAGGGCTGGGCCTCGCTGGTGTTCCTGCGTGTGCCTCTGGTCCTGGCCTTAAACGTGGCCTGCCCGGGTCCCTATTGGACGTCCAGTCCCTCCCTGCTGATGCAGCAAGGAGTGTCGGCTATCGRACAAACGCGGACCTGGCCCGAAARGGCCTGCTTGCGTTCGTCGTACCAGGCCCGAAGTGTGGCCTTTGTCCGAACAGACACAAGGTCTGTTCGGACGTACTGCAAGTCTGAACCGATGCCTGAACGGACAAAAATAGGACAGCACATAAATAAATAAATAAWTAAWTGAATGCTGTCTCAAATGGAAACCTACGGCCGTCAGGCCGGCCGCGGGCCTCTAGGGCACGCGCCTRAMGTGTAAGCGGCCTGGGGGCCCCCAAAAACCGTCGGGCCCCCAAMATGGGGTCGGGCCAGGCTCAGCATGTAACACCCCCCCMTCCTTATGAAGTCGGGTCGACGGTGAAGTTGACAATCCAAAGGTGGAACCTGGACGCGAGTACGGCATGGAGCCGAAGGTGTCGGCTTGCCTTGCTGTTTACGTTTGTAATGTGCGAGAACATCGRAGGCTGTAGCCTGAAGCTCCGCACGGGTCAACCAACGGTCAGCGTTATGGCTACAATAAGAGAAATGTACTAAGTACTCTGTCGGCTTGGTGCCGTAGCGCCGCTGCGAAATGATGTCGCTAACCTCTTGAAAATCATCCATGGAGGGTGGGTCTTGCGATCGTCGCCCAAGAAAGTCGTCGCRTTCCAGAGAAACAAAACGAGCCAACTTTGAACCATGGAAAACCAGCTAGACGGGCAAGTGGGCAGGCACCCGAACGACAAATGATTGTCCTTCGGGTGCTACAATGCGCCAAGGCCCCATCCATTTCGAAAGGAGCTTGCGAGAGATATCTTGAATTCTGGGGCGGAGACCCAAACAAGGTTGTTGGCGAGGAACGGACAAGGAAGACGTTGACGATTGGCCTGTTGGCTCATGCGTTGCTGCGTCTTCCAATCTGGTCACGTGCCTTGACAAGGAGCTCTTGCATCCGTCRAATAAACATAAGGYGGTCATCGCTCTCGGTCGCTCGTGGGATGATCGTGTCCAACGGCCATGTCACCGATGAGCCACGCTAGAACTCAAAGGGCAATATCCAGATARCCGGATGAATGGACGAGTTGTAAGCCAACWCGACGCCCGGCAACCACTCAACCCAATCCTTTTGTTTGGATCAGAGGAGGGGGAAGAAGGACCTGTGCGGTTTGATGCGCCCTCTCCGTTTAGCCATCGGTTCATGGGTGGCGAGCCGAACTCGGCTTGAGAGATGAGCCCCATCGTGCAATGAGCGCCAACCAAAAGTCGACATGAATTGAGTGTCGCGATCACAAACGATTTCCTTGGGGTAACCCTCGGTTCGAATCCAACCACCGAACAGAACTTCTGCCAACTCTGGTGCCTTGGCGTGCTAGCGACAAGGCAAAAACATGGTGAACTTCGTGAGTCGATCGACCACCGTGAGAATCCCATCCATACAGGTCTTGTGCTTGGGGAACGGCCCGGTGCTGTCCATGGCAATCGATTCCCCTCGTCCTAAGGGGACCGGTAATGGTCGCAACTCGCCGAACGAACGATGATTGGGGGATTTGCAACGTCGGCAAACCTCTCATGCCTCGTAATAACGTTTGATGTCCCCGAAAAGGTCGAGCCACTCAAAGCACTCGCGAAGTCAGCAAACCGTACGATGGATTCAAAGTGTCCAGTGGAGGGAGGGTCGTGGAACTCGCCAAGAAGCCACGTACGCAAGTGTGGATCACTTGGCATGCAAAGAAGATCCTTCCCCCGCAAGTGGACTAGCAAAAAGCCCTTTTGGATCCGATAGTGCGATGGCGCCGAATTCGAAGAGGAGCAATTTGCATACTTGCAAGTTGTTGTTAATCTCRAACGTCGAGTAGACCGTGGTACAATGGCACGGACGTCGTGAAAGGCATCCGCAAAACAGTACATGAAATTGAATAGCTTCAAGTATAGCCATGCAATTCTGATTTGCATTCACTATCACCAAGCAATCTGGAATATCGTTTGTAACAATTCCTTCAAAGCATTTTTTCATTTTTTTTTTTAAGCATGGCACCTTGCGAATATGTTGTGTTGTATCTRAAGCTTYSAGTGATAAGTTTTCATAYTGTTGAAAATGAGCTTRTACATGAAAAATGTACTTCCAATTGRTTAAAAAACCTCCAATCCAKTTATGATTTATACTACTTGACTTTYCTGGAATTTGATCGGGGAAGAAGTCAAACTGGTCGATGAAAGCCAGMCAACAGGCGATGGTGATATTAACCGTGTTTTGGGTCTTGTACAAGACCAACGGATTGTTATCCGTTCCGTTACCCATCGAAATTGACTTCGACCAAGAAGAAAATATCGCCACCGCTTAAGCGTGTGTACATAGGCTAATAACTCATTCCGTGCATCGCCAATCGAATGCACAACGGACACTTTCKTMMTGAAGTATTCGACCGAGTGCCAGTCCACGYCATCGTGTTGCTCGAGGACGGCACCAACACCGTAGCTGGATGCATCGGTAGTGACACGCGTCAGCAAAAGCGAGTAGTAAATGTGTAAGACCTCTGCGGATAGCAAGGCGGCCTTGAGGGCTAAAAAGGAAGTTCGCGTATCGTCACCRAAGTCAAACGGTYGATCCTCGCATTGAAGCTTCGTCAAACGGGCCGTGATCTTCGAATAGCCTTTGATAAAGTGTTGATAGTACCCGAGTAGGCCACGAAACGAACTAGCATCCGTAACGTTCTTCGGCCCCACCCATTCTTGGGCGGCTTGAATCTTGTYCGATAACGGACTAATGTCGTCTACTGTGACAAAATGATTCAAGTACTCCACCTCTTACCGTACGAATTCACACTTGTCGCGGTTGGCTTTGTAATTGGCGCGGCAAAGCGTCTCCAACAAGCGTCGAAGATGCTCGAGATAGTCCTCCAAGGTCCGACTATAGACGAGAATGTYGTCCAAGTAGACCAGCACAAACCGGTCCAACATCGCGCGGAACTCGCTAGTCATCGCCGCTTGAAAYGTCGTTGGGGCATTGGTGAGGCATGACAACCCACTCAAAATGTTTGTACCACGTCTTGAACGCGGACTTGTAGCGATCTTGCGAGCATACCGAAATYTGATGATAGCCCGACTTCAAGTCCAACTTGGAAAAAAACTTTGCGCCGCCCAARCGCTCACTAATATAGTCAATACGACAAAAAGGCCCCGCATTCTTGACRGTTTGCTCGTTGAGCTTGCAATAGTYGATGCACAAGCGAAGATCCTGTTCTTCTTCCGTACGAARAGAACTGGCACACCATATGGTGAGCTACTAGGGCGGATCCAACCCTTTTCCAACAAGTCATCAAGTTGGGCGTRGAGAAGCGTGAACTCCTCGCTCACGCGATAGTTGCATCCTTTCGGCGGCGCGGCACCAACATTRAGAATGATCTAATGGGGGATTGGTCGATCYGGTACCACACTGGTAGGAGGCTCGAAGACATCGGCGAACTCGTCAAGCAACCGCACCACGCGGGTGTCCGAAGACAAGTCCATAGGTGAAGAGTCGATCACTGCGATGGTCCTAAAAAAACATAGGTCGATCTCGTCGGTCCGCTCATRAGCACAAGTGGACCGAAAAGACTTTGGYCGTCACAACTTGGCACCAGATSGAAAGGTACACAAGACGGATGATACACGGCACCTCGGCGCCGAAGGCATCCCGAACGGTAAGCGTCCGCAGATGGAAGTTGACCGTGTAGTCCGCACTTACGAGCCAAAGCATCCCCAAAATAATGTTGAAGTCTGTGTCCAAGACGCCAAATGTAACCGGCCCACATGCATGAGGTGCGAAATAAACCGACACAGCTTCAATGTAGCGATCACGAAGTTGTTGCATCCAACCGTCCGCCATCTTGACCGTCGTAGGATGTGACTTCCTTCGAACTTGTGCGCCAAGGTCGGCCCTTTGTATAAAGGACTAGTTCATGCTTGCCGGTAATAAGCAACCGGACTGCTGCCCCCCAAAATAGATGGGGCGTGTTTAAAAAAATAAAAAAAAATAAAAATTGAGTCGTGTCACTATCTAGCAAAGCGCTGCAGGATGTTTGCCCAACTTGGATGCGGACATAAAGGAGTGGTGTGTTGTTGTCATCATACCACTGTGTGCGAAACTCGTCGGCCACCTTGGTAATCTATGTGAGGAGATGGGCGCATAGTGTTGCGCATTGCAATCCCAGTAAGCGTCCCGTGGAAGGGAGAGGAAGCCATGCAAAATCCTCAAACAACAACGGGTCCAAGACCTCCATGTTGAACTCGCTTGCCGAATCCCTTGAAGAACCACTTGAAGACGGTAAATTGTCACCACTTCCGGGCTGAGAAGAAACCGCAACACAAATTTTGTCCTTGAGCTAGAGAACCCAGCGATGGAACGAGCCGGGCAGCGAAGTCCTCGAAAGAATGAAGAATGAGAAGGACATACGACTTTCGCATGTGCCTCAAAACTTAGGGAGGTCACTCGCGAAGCAACCGGTTCCGAAGGCGTCGAGAGTGCAGCCGTATCACTCTTGGGTGCGCTGACTTTTCAGAAAGGGACTTTTCCTTGGCTCTTGCGGTACAGCTGGCCGTTTCGTGAAGGTCGTTGCTGCACCATAGACAATACAGGTATCTTGTGCGGATCTTGTAAACGCCCTCCGACAGACCGTAATGTGACCAAGGTTCTTGAGCTGCTTGTCCGGGCCCGAAGGATGAAGCGATGTTTGTCCTCGATTTGCCGCATCCTCGACCTTTGGCGGGGCGGCCACCATCCCCGGCGGCTGCTAATCTTTCTCCCTCATTTGATGGAGCAGCCTCGTTTGAAGAATTGGTTGGGGTTGTCGCTGCAACCACGACCACTTTCGGCCGATGCTGATCTCTGTCCCGGCCTGCATAAGACGAACGACCAGCATTGCAGGCCTCCGTGTTCGTCACAATTATTTGTGAAGCCTTGTTGATGAGTTCCTCAATTGTGGTGAGAGTCTCCGCAACTTGCGTCAATGCATTCTGCAACGCCAGGCACGACCTCGAGATGAAGCGTTGGTACTCTGTGATCCAGTCGAGCGTGGATGCCAAGCGTTGGTACTCGGTGATCCAGTCGGGCGTGGATGCCAAGCGTTGGTACTCGTTGATCCAGTTCAAGCTTGGCAAGGTGTTCTGATAGAACTTTTGGAGTTTCTCCATTCACCTGAAGCTCGGGCGGCTCCACTTGGAATCGATTGTGCCATGCTGCCTTGAGATCCTGCCAGCTGATCTTCGTGTGCAGCTCGGAGACTGTGATCTTGTGAGTGGACAGCATGTTGTCCAGCCATGCTTGGCATGCGCCCCCCAACTGGTGATATAAATACGCGTGTCGGCGAGGGTCGCTGGTCTTGTTGATGTGCAATACGAGTTCAAACTAGCGCCACCAAGGAATAGGCTCGGTCTTCGCTGCGTTGCAGAAGATCAGAAGGCCATCGAACTTTGGTATGCACTAGGGAGGCAACAAGGTAGGTTCGGCGACTGCTGCACAAATCTGCTGTTCAAGCTGCTGATTTGTTGCCCGCTGCCGCTGAGCGAGGTCCTTTAAAGTGCCTACATCATGCTCCAGAATGTTGATGCAATCGACGAAGTTGGAGGGGCCAGCATCTGGAGTGGCAGTGGGTCATTGTTCCAGCAGCTGTATGCGGCTGGTCANATGCTCCAGAATGTTGATGCAATCGACGAAGTTGGAGGGGCCAGCATCTGGAGTGGCAGTGGGTCATTGTTCCAGCAGCTGTATGCGGCTGGTCAACTGTGCGACCGTCTGYTTGTGGCCATGGACCGCGTGGTTGAGGCAGTGGATGTCCTCCTCATGTGCAATGCAAGTATCCAGGAGGGGTCCGTGMRGCGTGAAAGCGCTTTCCTTCTTAAATACCTTGTCACCTTGTTGTATGTGTTCCTCATCGGCAGCCTTCGCCGCTGCTTCGTCTTGCTTCTGGCGTTGTTCCTCCGCAAGACGACGTTGTTTCTCTGCCTCCTCCTCCTCTTTCTTCCATCAGGCTGTTGCCGTGTCTGCCCGCTGCTTGATTTCTGCCATCAAGGTCAGCATCCGGGCCTCGTAGGCCTCGGTTGTTTCCCCTTGCTTCTGGGCATCTGCCACGGGACTGCTGACATGGCACTGACTACTGTTGGCGTGATACTGATTGACTGCTGACGTGGCAAGGCTGTAGGCCGACGTGTCGCTGACATGTCACTGCTGCCATGGCCTGTTGATGTGGCCTGCTGATGAAGCAGAAGACAGGTGGGAGGAGAGAGAAGAGTAGAAGAGAGACACAGCAGCGTAGATGGGGTGGGTGGGAGAGGGGAAAGTAGGAGAYGTAATGTACTAGCACTTCCCCACCCCCATGGGGTCACACTGATCACCCAAATAAGGAGCCACTAATCAATTTTGAAAAGTTAGAACTTTGCTTAAATAATAATAATTTCAAAAATAAAATAAAAAAACAAAATCGCAAGTTCGRTAGGTCTCCMAATTGCAAGGAATATGAGCGAGAGCGATAAGACAGAAAACCAAGTTGCAAAATCACACAGAAGTCTAGATAGTCATATACCAAGCAGAGAGCATAAATGCACCAAGATTCCATCCACATAAAAGCAATACAATGAACTCGTGAGCTAATGTCCAAGCCCTCAGGCCACACCAACGCAGTATCCAATATCGCTCTTACTGTATGGCGCCCAGCGCCCAGCCTACTCTACTCAGCCTATCTATCCTATCTACATTTGTGCAACAGGATCACTTCGCCGTCGAAGACCAATGTACATGWCATCAACACGAATGCCGACCTCCCACATACACCAGGTACGTTCTATGTTCTCCCCTCATCAGACCCCTTGTCCACCCACTCATGCGCCTCCTTCCCTGAAGACCACCATCGCCCATCACCTGCCCGTGCCCCTGCAGCCCGGCTATGGCCGCTAAGTGCCCCGCTGCCCTGCAGCACCCTTCACCTCATAGCGCCTGCTTGCGCCCCAGCCAGCATGCACTAATGCAGACACCTGCACAGCAACACATCAACGTGTCCGCCTTGCCTGACTAGGCCAGAATGCCAGACTCTGGCCGGCCTCCTTCCTATATGGGAGTCGCTGCCTTGCTGGGCTGCCTGGGCCTGGCCGAGGAAGTTTTAGGTAGCTTCCAGTCGGGCCCCAGTGCCTGCGACCAGGCCCACTTCTACAGTTAAGGGCCTCGGGCGCTTTGCAGTTAGGCTCATCCAGGCCGACGTCCAGGCACAAATGTTTGCTGCATTCTCATTGGCTCACGGCAGTTGTGTGACGACAATACTGCTTTCTCATTCGTCCGCGGCCACTGCGTGATGTGTCGGCCTCACAATGCATGCGCCCAGGGCGCAACCACCCGGCCCTGGGCTCAACTGTGCAGCACAGCCCTTGTTTCTGGAAAGGGCCTGTGGGCTCGTGTTTCCCTCTAACCAACTGGCGTGCTGCAACTGTCTGATACCCACATTGGAAAATGCTGAGATAAGGGCCTCTTGTGGATATTCAGGCCCGCCTTCACTTAGGGCGGGCACGAGACTTGCTGGGGGCCACAGTCCAGAACATCATGTTGGCCCAAYGAGCCTCGCACAATCCCCAAAATCCCGAAATTGAAATAATTAAAAAAATGTCAAATTTCAGACTGCAGRTAATCAGAGAAACGAATAAAATAATTGAACTGCCAAAAAAAAATTATCAAGTTCAGGTAATTCAGAATTTAGAAACAAATGAAATTCGGAATAATTCAGATAAGGACCAGGGAAGGTCCCAGCGAAAAAAACATAAAATTAATAAACTCCAAAAAATCCGGAAAAAAAAAACTATGTTACGCAGAAAAATAAACTGAACAACTTTTGCCTCAGGGTCGCATCGAAATTCTTCACCAAAATTAGAATAAAAATTAAATTTAAAAATATGTTTTTCATTTTTATTTTCTTATTTTTTTGGCCTGGCCAGGCAAGTGACCCCGGGCCACTCCGGTAGCCTAGAAAATTTCGGAATGTTATAGCAACCTGAAAATTTTGAATTCCTAAGAAATGMAAGAATTGAAACTTCAGCTACTAATTAATGCGTAAAAAAGATTTGAAAGCGAATTAACGCAAGGAAAGGATTCCGAAACTGAAAAAAAAAAATCGGATTTATCAAGCAGTAATTTCAAGAGAAAAAGAATCAAAATTTTCAGCTACTGTGCAATTTCGAATTTACAACAATTTCGAAAAACGAATCTACGCCAAAGAAAGAATTCCGAAAAAAAGAAACAAAATTTGGAATTGGCAGTTAGGTCATCAATCGCAAATGGGAACTAATTAGGTTAATCTAATCAATCCATCAATCAATCAATCAATCAATCAATCAATCAATCAATCAATCGATTGATCCTTCCCTTCCGCGCGTCAGTTGAGCAATGTATAGGGAGCCAAGGATCCGCAAAGTGATGAGAAGGACTCGAATGGACAATGCAGCGTCAGCAAAAGCATCAACAAGCAATGTTCATCCAGATACATATGAAAATAGCACAATGTAGCGCTGCGGAAGACTAAAGATATGACCTGACCTGTCAGATACTGACGCGACATCCCATCATACACCACACATGTGAGAGAGGGAGGAGGGACCACATACACAGAAGAAAGGACCCTCGTTGCACACGCACATGGGGGAGATACCACAGATGAGAGATGGGGGGAGAGGCGAGACGATGATGGAGGTGAGGGAGAAGACCAAGATCGCGATATCGAAGTCCAAAAATAGACTCCCTGCCGAATGTCCAATCAATGTCTGCCACAAAAACGTCGAATCAGATCCTGGGCCTGATGCCCGACATAACCTCTGCCGGTAACCTCTCCGAAGAAGAAGAAGAAGAAAGGAGGGAGAAGAGATGGAGGGCGAGACGACGAAGAAGAAGAAGATGTCGTCCTCCTCGCTGTCTCACCTGCAGCTAACTGCCACCATGTACTGACCGTTGTCATGTCCCTGTGCAGGTCGCTGGCATGGAGCTCAGCTATGCCGCCCAGGTTAGTACCCCCGACGCAGGTATGGCCTCCACTCCTCTGCCTACCTACACCTCTACCAGCGTAGTGTTGTAGTGTCTCAGCGCTGTTCTAGCAGCGTATCGCCAAAGAAGTGAGCTACTCCAACTGTGTCCTGCCCTGGTCTTGCCCAGCTACTTGTAGGTCTGGGCCTCGCTGGTCTGCCTGCATGTGCCTCTGGTCTTGGCCTCAAACATGGCTTGCCTAGGTCCCTACCGAACATCCAGGCCCTCCCTGCTGATGTCGGACAAACGCAGACCTGGCCCCAAAGGGCCTGCTTGCGTCCGTACCAGGCCCAAAGTGTGGCCTTTGTCCGAACAGACACAAGGTCTGTTCGGACGTACTGCAAGTCCGAAACGATGCCTGAACAGACAAAAATAGGACAGCACATAAATAAATAAATAAATAAATAAATAAATAAATGAATTCTGTCTGTTTCGGACAAAGGCCACACTGTGGGCCTGGTACGGACGCAAGCAGGCCCTTTGGGACCAGGTCTGCGTTTGTCCGACATCAATAGGGAGGGCCTGGACGTCCGGTAGGGACCCCGGCAGGCCACGTTTGGGGCCAGGACCAGAGGCACATGCAGGCACACCAGCAAGGCCCAGCCCGCCTTGGGCCTCCAGGGCGCACGCCTGAAGTGCGTGCGGCCTGGGGCCCCCCAACAACCGTCGGGCCCCCAAAATGGGGCCCGTGTGCAGGCTCAGCATGTAACATTCCCTGTACATAACCCTTCCCTCAGCAACAAATCAAACAGCAACTCTGTCAAAACTTAATAGTCGCCGAAGTCAAACTACGCCATTGAATTCTTCTTTACACTGTCAGATCGCTATTCTGTGAGTTCAAGAACTGGCTGCCACAATGGCAGGTTGCCAAAGGAACTGTCCAGACAACATGGTCACTGCAGAGCCAGGTTGCCAGAGTTCTGGCTGTCAGGATTAATGATTTGCTGCAGTGATGGCAGTCGGAGCTGTTCTGTTCCTGAGACAAAGCAAAACAAACCAATTGACATCCAACTTCTCCTGTCCATACAAATAAGCAATACTTAGGGCCTCACTCCACTACTCACCAAATGTGCAACAATCGTTTTTGTCTTTTCTGCATGTGGTGAGTAGTGGAGCGAGGCCCTTAACCAGCACGTGGCCGTTGTTTATGCCCCCATAAGAGAGGCCCATCAACAAATTGTTCATTTGTCAGAAAAGTACTGCTCTGGAGTTTGTAGTTCCACGTTGACTTTTGGTTTACGGAACTCAAGTCAAAACATCTAATMAAGTGACTCGCGCATTGCCACCTCTGTTCCAGAACAATGCTCAGTCTCTTCCGCATAGTTCCAGCTCAAAGTTCTCCATTGCAAACAAAACAGGCGAGTTGCAATTTGGACTTTCTTCCTTGTTAATTGTGAAAACAAGCTCATGGTTTTGTCTATTCCCCTACATCTCCTATCTTGTATCAGTAAGCATTTATCTTTTGCTTCAGCAATTGCAGAGAAACTCACCTGACATTGAGCTGCCTTCATCGGAAAACGGAAAAAGCTCTCAAGGAGCGCCAATGTGGAACTGAGGTTGCTACGCCATCAGCAAGGTCAAAATGGGAGGGTGAAGAATTGCAGTGCGTTATAAATGCCCATCCACCAACAATCTCCATTCAACCATTTAAAGCACCAGTATTTCAAAGGCTTCTTTTATCAGCGCTCGATTTGCCCACCCTCTAAACTCCAAACAGGCACGTTTGAGGGCCGAACAATGGGTGTCGCCATCCTTTTCGGTCCGGTAGGCAGAGCCTATCCAAAGCACCAGGGTAGCTGAAGGGTGTGCACGGCCTAGCTGGTCCGAATATTGGTGGTCTAAAGGTGCAAGCTGCATGTGTCTGTGTGGTTGCATTGGGAGTGCCCACACATCCAGCTGCCATATGCACACTTGCACTGTAATACTGGGCAGCGTCATATATCTAAACTGACACACTGGGGACTGTGGCTGAAGCCTTGATCTCTACCCGCATCACATCTAAACCCRGACATCTGCGCCCCTGTGGCCGAGCCTATACAAAGAACTAGGATGAACTGAAGGGTGTGAATCGCCAGCGCAAGAAGTGGGACATCCCTGTCACTAGGATCCTTGCCCTTCCCTGAGGAAATGTGGCAGAGCACAATMGAGCGCACGACCTGTTCCTTCGACTAACAAAGCAAAAAACTCACTCGCTCCATCCTTRAATCAGGGTTTCGATTATCAGACACTTTGCTGACACAGTTCAGTTACACGTGATTACATGACATGCCAAAAGCCATTAGAGAGAGTAGGCAAGAATTGCTCAGAAACATCTTCTGTCGGTAGCCTCCAAGAACCATCTAACATTTTTCTTAACAACCTGCATTACAGATTCGGTTGCCTAACCGAATGTCTAACAAGGAGCTCCCCTAGCTGCAGGGCGGGAAAATGAAAGAAGCTGCACACGAGAGCAGGAAAATGAAAGAAGCTGCAAGCGAGGGATCAGACAAACGTATCGCTCAGCAAAATTTGTCAGAGCATACACATCTCCGGACATGTACAGTGCTTGCACGCTGCTGCATCAGCAAGTAGTTCTTCCACGCTTCAAGACAGCTCTGTGGGAAAGACAGCCTCCTACAGAAACTTCCACTGCACAAATGAGACCTCTTACGGATGGCCTTCAGAGAATGAATGACTCAGCAGGTATATCACAGTATACAAGGACTTTGAACCCCTCGGGCTGCTTCTATGGTTACAGCTGCATCAACAATGCTCCTTGCACTCTTCAATTCCTTCTACAGAAGCATCGCCCTCTGATTCAGAAAGCAAAGACCTCAGGTCTTGAAGAGCATTACCAAGCCTTCTGCGGCAATCAGGTATCAACATTTGGGACTCTGCAAGCACGTTTTCCTGCTGCTTGATGTCAAAGGGATCCCTCCCTCTGCTTTCATCTTGTCTACTTTCACCTGCTCTCTTGCGACTTCCTTATCATATGATTGGAGCTCTTTCAACACCTCTTGTGCACATCCGTCTTAAACTTCAGTTGCTTCTTCATATCCATCCCGGGGAAACTTCAGAGACCACGGTGCCAGACAGAGCAAATGTTCACACAAGGTGACAATGCTTCCTTTCCTCTCCCCCGATGCGCCGTCTCTAACCAACCCACCTCTCGGTTTGTCGCCTGCACTGATTCCATAAATAAAACCAGCAGCAACAAACAGCAAGAACACCCGTGGTGCTGAGATGATGAAATCACTGCCAGTTAATTAATAGAGACAAGTTGCTTACATGACCTGGAATGGGCGTTGTAAAAGACAATTCGACTTAGCATGATCCTTCACTGCTGCCTTCAAACAGAAGAGAGTCCGGCTATCGCCTGCAACAATTTGATAATAACAACGAAGGGAGCAACATCGACGAACATACACATTTGTCTCCCAACTCGTCATTTCGAACAGGAAGCAATCTAGAAGCTACTTGGAGTAACCAACCATCGACATCACCACCAGGAAAAGAGAAATTCCTAATCCTCTCACGACAGAGAAGGATAGCAAAGAGCATTTGAAGACCAAATCACCACGGAAATGGAGATCGTCAGTGCAGAAGACAAAAAAAAATCACTCATGGCAATTCCTGCAGAAAACGCCAGCCGCTTTACCACGCCACCAGTGACATGCTCTCATACTTCACATCAAGGCTTCCACTACAAAKCCCGTGGCGTGCGGCCTCCAGATTCAAACGGTCCACATCTCTGTTCCACCTAGAGGAACCACCTACTACTACCAGGGCCTCATAAATCGAACAGGGATCAGCTGACTGTCAAGGGTAGACTTGGAACCCCAAGACATATTATCTAACATGACGAGACATCACACATCCTCCAGGTAACAAGATCGCAACACTGTGCCATGCACGACATGCTGTGAAGAATGATGTCATAGAAACCTCCCTGGGCACGAAATTCGGTGCACACAGATACAACAGAAGTTTGTGGAGGTGCACAAATCCACAGCTGGAGGGARAAAGCTGGTGCCTACCAGGTTGGATCGATTTGGAAAAGCATGCCCCTAATACTGACTATCTCTATTCTGGAGAAGAAAGAGAAGGAGAGCACCTAAAGACCCCGGGGGCACCTTGTTTTCCAACCAACAGCATCCAATATGCACAACCACTCTCATTGAAGAAGAAAGAGAAGCAGCACCTCAAGACCCTGGGGGGACCTTGTTTTCCAACCAATGCGGCAGGATCACTCCACTCTGTTCCATTGCAGCGCATATCCTGTCACCACAAGTAACCGATTGTCAACCCATTTCAACTTTTGTGGAAAGTAATTCTCCCCGGTATTTGATCTAAACTTCAGACTCCATACACACCCCTGAAGAAATAGTGACCAAAATGTGCAGCCTTCCATGCATTTCGTATGGAAACTCTTCGAACTCCTTCGGGATTCCGCTTCGGCTAAAAATGTCACAACTGTGACCTCAAGAGACTAGTTCGTCAGAAAAGCRACTAACGCTGCAGGATGACTGTCGAAGCAGCAGGCAGGAAGATGGACATGGTCGAAGATGGGTGCCCAAGAAAACACACACAAAGCATCTYATCTAGCTGCTGCATCAGAGAGCACTGCCGACTTGGCATTATCGATRAAGGACTTGACTTTACTTAAGTCCTTTCGCACACCATCTATCCCAGCAACCCCACTCGAAACATCGACCAAATCCGGAGAAAGAATCCGGACCGCTGTCCTCACATTACCAGGGTGGAGACCACCTGCTAGCCACCAGCCATACTTGGAGATATTCTGTGGAACTTTCAGCCTCTCCCAGTCAATGCTCACACCGCTTCCTCCAGACAGACCACATCAATCAGCACCCAGTCAGCACGTCGATTAACAAGCACACCATGACCACCACCTTCTTCAGGAGTCAGCGACCCAGTTAATCCCAACAGTGAAGCTGGCTGCAGTGTCCCATGTTTGTCAGCGTTCAAAACATACACCACTTGCAGCCAATCTGGCAGATCACCCAATGCACGCATTGCACCATCTCCATGGAGTTGAGCAACGGCTATGCCAGCGGACGTACACGAATTAACTATCTCTTCAACTCCCTCCTCCACAAAGACACCCACAGGAACAGCTCCATGTTCCTTTGCAGCGTTGGCCACATCAACTGCTTGCTGACGGGAGATTGAGCGCTTAGACTTCGGCCACAAAATCATGCCAACGAAGTCAGCACCACACCTTGCCGCCCACGTGGCATCCTCTGGATAAGCTACACCACAAATCTTGACAGAAATCTGGGAATGAACAGACGACTTCTGTTCCTCACGTTCATCAGGCAATGTCACACCTGTTGTCTGCTGCTGGTGCTCTGGAACAGCACATGCCGCAACACCGATGCCCACACGACTTCCATGCCGTTGCTTCATGGCGCAATCCATGCCATTCTCTTCTCCTTTCGCCAACACCTTCACAGTTCTGTTATGGCTTATAAAGCGGCGATGGGGCACCATTGTTGAAGTCATCAACGTTTGACGACAGAAGCCCTYAAAAGACTTAGGAAAAGAGGTCCACCGTTGACAACTACGTGATGTTGCCTCACCGAGAATGATGTTCCCACTTCGCCATCTATCCCTATGAGAGGGGCGGACATTAGCGAATAAGCACCTGCTAGTCGTGACCCCAATAACACTRTCCATTCTTGACGTATAGACTACAGAGTTTGAGCTTTCCAAGACGGTATTTGTAACCCAGGTTGTGACAGGCACCTGCGCACCATTCCAGAGGGGGATGGGTCACACAATAAACCCCATCCAAAAGCCATGCTTGATAACAAAGACTCTCACACAGCAGAACCATTTATTTATTCCTTTGCCAGCTCACAGTCAAAAAACAGAAGCAAAGAATGAATTCCAGTAGGGCTATAGCCTAGATGGAGCCCACGTCGCTACCCCAGTGACTTGTCATATACTTTCACCCACACACACCGTGCATATCACAGGTAAATAATTTGTATGTGTTGATATAACATGATAATAATCAAAGCAAATGAGAGAACACTCCTATTAACAAGGCTGCACAGCAAGGGGCAAAACAAGAACGAAAATCTAGGGGATGAGAAAGGTGGAAATATACAACAGGTCACCACGACAACAAGGAGAGGAAAAGCGAGACACAGGTTGGCTGCAAGCAGCGCGTTGAATTAAGCCAGCCAGCCAGTTCTCAAACGCAGATGTACTAGATAACCCGTCGCAGCTTCGCTTGCAAGAAAAAAACAGGTGTTCCATGGGAGGAACGTTATTTTTCATGTGCTGTGTCCAAAGACCCGCACAGTTGCAGTCTGAGAACTCAGCACTTTTCTGAGGAAATGCTGTCCTGTTGATCCGTTTGGTGAGAATTCCAATCCCCAGTCTGTTTGCWGTGTTTTTTAAATATGAATGTGATCAGCCAATGTTGTATGTATTCCTGCTTGCCTGCTCTCTCTCTCTCTCTCTCTCTCTCTCTCTCTCTCTCTCTCTCTCTCTCTCTCTCTCTCACACACACACACACACACACACACACACACACATAGAGGTAGAAGGGTAATCGCGACTCGTTTAGTCGCATGCCATGGACAGGACGTGTTTGCTGTGATAGTAAAACCT
>BFEA01000440.1:333627-345962 GCA_003427395.1 Chara braunii
TCTCTCTCTCTCTCTCTCTCTCTCACACACACACACACACACACACACACACACACACACACACACACACACACACACACACACACATATCTGTCGATGGTGCGGCGTCACCGGGACGCTGGACCATCGGAGGGCACCTGCGGCGGGGTGTCTGTCTGCCTCTCTCTTTCTCTTTCTCATGTCGATGGTCCGGCGTCCCGGGGCCGCCGAACCACGGGAGGGTCGCGCCCCGCCTGTCTGTCTGTCACACTCCCTCTATCTGTCTGCCTGAAGCCTCTCTCTCTCTCTCTCTCTCTCTCTCTCTCTCTCTCTCTCTCTCTCTCTCTCTCTCTCTCTCTCTCTCTCTCTCTTTTGGAGGGGCACATAAGCCGTACGTATTCAACTGCGTGCTCATTTTCTTATCGGATGTCGTGTCTTTGTAGCTGGGAAAGAGACCTCATCGGGTGCGTCGACGCCAAAGGTGATTGACAGGGCTGCAATGTTCCACGATAAGTATTGGGCGCCCGATTGGCACATGGGCATCAAAGTCCCCTATTGCGGCCCGGTCGTTTTCTTGAGAGATTCCAGTGGGGCTTACTACCCCTGCGGTGGAGTGAAGAATTACGCCTTCGACAAACTGGAGGTTGCTGAGGAGTACATGAGATTTCACCTCACCACTTGCTTCGACGCTGATGGTAACGAGGAACCGGACAACTACAAACAGGTGTCACTGCATTTGCAGAAGTTCGTCGGGTACGGCATGCGGGCCACTGATATGCCTCCTTTCGATAAGTCGCGGAAAAAAGACGGATCGCAGGTTGTGATGCTCCGACCTTTCGACTTTCTCAAGAGAATTAACTGCCACAAGGTGTCCAACCATGTGTGCACTGTGGACAGCAAGTTGACACTCTCGACACCCCTCATACCGTTCGATATTCAACTTAACGAGTTCGCATCGAAGCTTCGGTCTTATAAACTGCAAGCGTTGGGCCAAGCTATTCTACACAGTGCGATATCTGTTGGGTCGCCACATGGCGGTGGGGACCCTGGTGCTCGGCAAAACAACTCGGTGAAAATTACCGAACGTGGCAAGGTCGTGGAGAAGTCAGAGCCTGTCCAAAAGTCTGATATTGCGCCACGTTCGCTGGCGAATACGGTGTCCAAGCGGTCTGCGCCGGGTCTGAAGCGAGGACAAGGTCCAGCGGAAGTCTCCTCTTTACGTCATGCTGGTGCCAGCGAACTTCCGGAGTATTCTGAGAAGACGGAGGCGGACTTCTCGGCTAAGCAACATGTGCTTGAGAGAAATGCTGAAGGGAATGAAGGACATGACTACGAAGCAGACGAAGAGTTCGCTGGCTACGACGGTGGTGACGGTGACGAACAGGGAGTCGGGGACGGCGAGGAAGGGGGGGGAGACGAGGACGGAGGGGACAAAGATGACGGTGGGGATGACGAGGAAGACTGTGACGGTCGTCGTGCCCTCGGAGACGACGATGACGACGAGGGAACTGGGGGTGGGGGGGCGAAGGACGAAGAAAGCTACGAAGGGGGGAGCGAAGGGGAGCAGGACGAAGCCAATGAGCACGGAGTGTCTGTCAATGAGTCTCGCAAATCCGCCGACAGTTAGAGGCTTCGCTCTGGAGACGAGGCCGTCCTCAACACACAGAGATCAGTATGCTCGCGCAAGAGAAAATCGAGAGATACCGGTGATGAGGAGTAGAGCCGAAGACAGTCGAAGTTGATAGGTTTGGCAGCTTTGGAGGAGGCGTATAAGAAGGCATTGGACGCACAGTTGGCAAAGCCGACGAAGGAAAAGCGCGAACGACCATAGTTTCCCAACGACCAAAGAAGAAAGCGAAGACAGACGGTGCAAAGGAAGTTGCAGACTCCAGGGACGAGGCAGTCCGGGTTGATCCTCAAGGTAATACATCCAAATCGGAACAATTGGTGTCGGATGCTATCGACACAACGAGATGTTTCTTTCTGGAGTATGATGCCGATGGCAATGCAATCGACCGGCCTGCCCAGGTGTTCGTGGATGTCCGCAAGATTTTGCCAAACCCTGACGATGGGGAGTTCCAGTACAATCACAGACCCCTGAACGAGATGTTGGTTGCTTCCATCAAAGACGCAATGGAACGGCCAGAGAAACAGAAAAAGTGGGACAGAAACACATTCATTCTGACTCCTGTTGTAGAAGTCGTGCGGAATGGGCAAAAACAGTGACAACGTTTGAAACCCAAGGACTGGAGGGACGAGGATGTCAGTTCGTACCGTTGGTACGCCGTGGCAGGCCAACACACGGCGGAAGCTGCGAAGAGGTTGGAGGCAGCGAACTCTCCAACTGCCAGGAAATGGGGCGTACGTTCATGGAAAGCGCATGCGGTGTACTTCGATGATGACCATCTTGACGGGTATGCCTACATTTTCATATTTGACGACACGAGGGAGACGCAATCTATCCCGTCGTCGTTCAGAATGACTGTCACCGCAATAAGAGGGTTGTGGCGTCATATGAAGTGTCCGAAGGGTGACTGGCATCTGGCGAAAACAAAAGAGGACAAGGTGGCGCAGCAGCAGAACTATCACGCTTTCCTGCACAAAGCGATACAGATGACACCGGACACCGAGCTCTGGAATCAGTCGTTGAAATAAATTTGTCCGTAATTGGTCCAACCTCTTGAGGCCATTCATGTGCGTTCAACAGAAAAAATGTGCCAAATTTTTTGCCACGTTGGACCTATGTTTACACCACATTTCATTTGTTTATAAACTGCTGGCCGGGGGGGGGTGTGTATGTTCAACACAAAATGAAGGAAACCAACACTGGCCGTATATTGGGGACACTGAAACTTGTGTGTTCAACTGTTGGACCAACTGTTGAAAAACAGTTGGTCCAACTGTTGATCCATTGTTGGTGGCTTGTTGAAATGTTGTTGAAAGTTGTTGGAATGTTGTTGAAACTTTGTTAAAATGTGTTGAACCGTGTTGAAACTGTGTTGGAATTTGTTGAAGCAGGGTATTGGACCGTATGCACTAGCAGTTTCTACACAGGTCATTTGCGTTGTCCGGGGGTGGGTTGTGATTGTGTTTTCCTCGTTTTGTGGTGAGCACGTTTTGGAGTACGAAGATCACATGGGCAAGCGTTGGGTGTGCGCGCGCCGACCTTGCACGTGATGATTGCACTGACTGATGGAATTGAGGGATAAAAGACTGATGATGAGAGAGAGAGAGAGAGAGAGAGAGAGAGAGAGAGAGAGAGAGAGAGAGAGAGAGAGAGAGAGANTTTTTTTGTCATTTCAGTCCTTTTGCGTGAACTAAAGGCAGCGCTGCTGCCGGCCACGAAGCCCTGGCTATGGGCAGGGGACAAAGGTAGGGGGAGAGACCTCTCTCTCTCTCTCGCTTTTATTTTGATCTCGATTCCATGTTGTTGTCAATTCGCAAGCGGAAAACAATTTTTGTTCGGAGGACTTTTTTTTTTGTCAACTCAGTCCTTTTGCGTAAAAAAATGGAGCGCTGTTGCCGGCCCCGAAGCTTGGCTATGGGCAGGGGACAAAGTCACAAACGTAGGGGTCGAGATCGAAACTTTCTCCCCTCTCTCTCTCCCGATCGAGAACCAGTTTTTTCCAAAGACCTTTTTTTTTTCGTGTTGTTTCATTCCTTTGGCATGAAAAAATGGAGCGCTGTTGCTGGCCACGAAGCCCTGGCTATGGGCAGGGGAGAAAGGCAGGGGGGGTGATCGAAACTTTCTACTCTCTCTCTCTCTCCCTTATACACATACACACACCCACCCACACACCCACACACCCACACACCCATATCTGCCGATGGTCCGGCGTGATTGGGACGCCGGACCATCGGAGGGCACCTGCGACGGGGTGTTTGTCCGCCCCTCTCTTTCTCTCTCTGATGTCGATGGTCCGGCGTCCGCGGGACGCCGGACCATAGGAGGGGCACACTGCTCGGTGTCTGTCGGCCCGCCTGTCTGTCTGTCTCTCTCTTTCTCTCTCTCTCTCTCTTTCTCTTTCTCTTTCTCTCTCTCTTCCCCCCCCCCCCACACACATGTTGAAAGTCCGCCGTCCCCGGGACGCCGGACCATAGGAGGGGCGCGCCGCTCGATGTCTGTCGGCCCGCCTGTCTGTCTGTCACACTCCCTCTCTTTGTCTGCCTGAAGTCTCTCTCTCTCTCTCTCTCTCTCTCTCTCTCTCTCTCTCTGTCTTTTTCTCTCTCTCTCTCTCACACACACACACACACACACACACACACACACACACACATATCTGTCGATGGTGCGGCGTCACCGGGACGCTGGACCATCGGAGGGCACCTGCGGCGGGGTGTCTGTCTGCCCCTCTCTTTCTCTTTCTCATGTCGATGGTCCGGCGTTCCGGGGACGCCGAACCATGGGAGGGTCGCGCCGCTCGGTGTCTGTCGGCCCGCCTGTCTGTCTGTCACTATCCCTCTATCTGTCTGCCTGAAGTCTCTCTCTCTCTCTCTCTCTCTCTCTCTCTCTCTCTCTCTCTCTCTCTCTCTCTCTCTCTCTCTCTTTCTCTTTTGGAGGGGCACATAAGCCGTACGTATTCAACTGCGTGCTCATTTTGTTATCGGATGTCGTGTCTTTGTAGCTGGGAAAGAGACCTCATCGGGTGCGTCGACGCCAAAGGTGATTGACAGGGCTGCAATGTTCCACGATAAGTATTGGGCGCTCGATTGGCACATGGGCATCAAAGTCCCCTATTGCGGCCCGGTCATTTTCTTGAGAGATTCCAGTGGGGGTTACTACCCCTGGGGTGGAGTGAAGAATTACGCCTTCGACAAACTGGAGGTTGCTGAGGAGTACATGAGATTTCACCTCACCATTTGCTTCGACGCTGATGGTAACGAGGAACCGGACAACTACAAACAGGTGTCAATGCATTTGCAGAAGTTCGTTGGGTACGGCATGCGGGCCGCTGCTATGCCTCCTTTCGATAAGTCACGGAAAAAGACGGATTGCAAGTTGTGATGCTCCGACCTTTCGACTTTCTCAAGAGAATTAACTGCCACAAGGTGTCCAGCCATGTGTGCACTGTGGACAGCAAGTTGACACTCTCGGCACCCCTCATACCGTTCGATATTCAACTTAACGAGTTCGCATCGAAGCTTCGGTCTTATAAACTGCAAGCGTTGGGCCAGGCTATTCTACACAGTGCGATATCTGTTCGGTCGCCACATGGCGGTGGGGACCTTGGTGCTCGGCAAAACAACTCGGTGAAAATTACCGAACGTGGCAAGGTCGTGGAGAAGTCAGAGCCTGTCCAGAAGTCTGATATTGCGCCACGTTCGCTGGCGAATACGGTGTCCAAGCGGTCTGCGCCGGGTCTGAAGCGAGGACAAGGTCCAGCGGAAGTCTCCTCTTCACGTCATGCTGGTGCCAGCGAACTTCCGGAGTATTCTGAGAAGACGGAGGCGGACTTCTCGGCTAAGCAACATGTGCTTGAGAGAAATGCTGAAGGGAATGAAGGACATGACGACGAAGCAGACGAAGAGTTCGCTGGCTACGACGGTGGTGACGGTGATGAACAGGGAGTCGGGGACGGCGAGGAAGGGGGGGGAGACGAGGACGGAGGGGACAATGATGACGGTGGGGATGACGAGGAAGACGGTGACAGTCGTCGTGCCCTCGGAGACGATGATGACGACGAGGGAACTGGGGGTGGGGGGGCGGTGGACGAAGAAAGCTACGAAGGGGGGAGCGAAGGGGAGCAGGACGAAGCCAATGAGCACGGAGTGTCTGTCAATGAGTCTCGCAAATCCGTCGGCAGTCAGAGGCTTCGCTCTGGTGACGAGGCCGTCCTGAACACACAGAGATCAGTATGCTCGCGCAAGAGGAGGACTACATTCTGAGGAACATCTTCAGGTGGGGGGGTGTGAAATTTCTTCCGGGCCGCTGGCGGCGGCATCATGGCACGCAACCATCCTCATGTGTCCCCTTGGGAATCTTCCATTGAGGAGCCGCGACTCAATGTCGATTGTGTTGCACGACACGGGCAATGACTTCAAAAAAGTCACCGTCCCGTCCAAACGTGATAATGTGTTTTTTGACACTAACTACGAGGAGGATATGTTCGTCCGTTGAACACAACAGCACATTGGCGTGACCGGTGAAGACAAAGTTGTTTATGGGGTCTGGGAGAGAGAGCCARCAAGAATCAAGGAGTTGTGTTCATGGTTTTCGAAGGAGGGGGAGGGTGTGCTTCTTCTGGGCAACGTCCAATCTGGGTCAGTTTGGGACTTGCTTCGATCCGGCCGTCATGTGGTGGCATGTGACGGCTCGACCACCATGCTCGAATTTTGTACGGCATTTATTGATYGCCTCGTCCATAATYCTGAAAGTCGTTGTCACTTCGAGCGTCCCAAAACTCAKCATCGGCCGGGCCGAGACATGTTCCTGAAACTCGAGAAGAAGAGAGAATCTTTGTGGAAGTACTTGTTCTGCAATGCTCCTGATATACGAACCGAGACAGATTACGTTGCGTGAAAAGTCGTTGCTCTCCAACACCTCCAACGGTACCACGACGCCAAAATTGGTGCAATCGAGATATTCCTGGCACGTTGCGAGGACCTGTGGTTCGACAGAAAAATGCGCCATATCGACGCAAGGATTTGTAACGAAGCGTTGGAGCCCAAAGACCGTTTCGATATAATGGACAGTGAGGAGGATACTGATGATGACGACATCGACCTGCCGCAGCCTGATGCAAGAAACCACGCAGTCGACGAGAACATGCGCATCGGGTCCTTATCGGGGGGGGATCCGATGGTGGTTGAAGTCGGGAGACCGAAAATAGCCAGGTGCAAAACCGCCCAGCTCACAGAAACGCAGACGTCATCCCCAGGAGATGGGACCGAGGCAAACACTTCGAAATGGAAAGACAAGCGAGGCACCCCAGGGTTTCCAACGATGATGAGGCAAATGTTCACCCGCGTCATGGAAATGCCAACAGAGAAGCAAACTCGTAGTCATCATGACGACGCAGTCCCCGGGGAGGATGACATGGATCTGGAGAACGAGCCGTTGTTCCGCATTCCAGATGACGAGGACAAAGATCTAACTCCTGGAGATGAAATTGAAAGTCACATGAAGGAGAGCAAAGGAGGACCTCACTTTTTGGACACCAAGTTCACAGAGACTGAGGTGTACAAATAGGGCCATCACATCATATGGCATCCGCGTCTTTTCGAGCCATGTGTGTTGGATGGCAAATGGCACATGGTTGTCCGAGTCGGAGGGAAGTGGATATTCAAGAAGAGACTGAGCAGGAGTAAGTTCCTTGACACTGCGAAGGAACAATCGTTGCTACGCGTGCTGCAGGCAAACAAGGGTGCACGAGAGCAAGATATCAGCGAAAAGGTGAACTCCGTATTTGAAGCGTTGTTTGAAAACAATCTTCTGGAGTATTGCGCTGCTTTCTACGAGAGAAAATCGACCCCTTCACGATGACACATCAGATGGACATTGGAGTATCGTCAGACGGAACAACTGTACGACAGTGACATATTGGTGGGGTGCAGTCAAGCCATGGAAGAGAAGATGAGACAGTGTAAGAGTTTAACTGGGACTGGCCAAGGAACCGTTAAGACGAGTGTTGCTGAAAAGGAAAGGCATGAGAGGAAGGACGTCGAATGCAAAGAAGAGGGAACTCACAAGGCATCACATGATGAGCTACAGAAAACACCGTGTTCTGAGGGCGTTGCCGCGGTGCCAGGGAAAAGGCGGCAGGTCCGGCATGCGGTGGGGAAGGGGCAGAAAATACAAAGGAACAGGGGGAAAAGGAGGCCACAACCAACGAAGATGCGGGAGATGCGGGAGATGGGGGTGCCCAGCGGGTGCCAAGTGGACTGGGAGACCCGTTGTCGGCAGGCGACAGAGGCATGTCGTCACATGGAGGACGGAGTGGGGGGGATCACGATGCGGAAGGTGCACTAGTATTTGGGGAAACAAGTCCGCCGGACACTACCGAGCCTTTAACGGATAACAGAGATGAGGGGGACAAACTTCTGCACATGGTATGCACTCGCTCTGGCTCACAGATAGCCCCAGACTCAATGGAGAGGGAAGATGGTGGTGGTATAGAGGGAGTTTGTATGGCTACTAGTCGTGAAGTGGGAGATGATGATGAGGAAGCTGACGCGGATGCGAACCTCGAACAAAACATGGACGTGGACAAAGAGGATGGATTGGGAAAGGAAGCTTCTTGTCGTGGCCGATCCCGGTGGCGGCAGCGAGCATGTGATCGACTTGATCGAGCAATCATGTGAGAACGGTGGAAAGTCACAYAGTGAGGGAAGAACGTTGTCATCTGCCGAGCCAGAACGAATGGACCTTGCTTTGCATGATGGGAGTGAGGGAAGGTGCAGTCCGAAGTGTGAAGCAAGAGAGAAAAAACAGGAATGCGGTGTGCGACGCTCAAAGAGAGGCAGGGAGAAGAAAGCATCATAGCACACATGCGTGTGCATGTGTGTATGTCTTACAGTGACATGTGTGTGTGTGTGTGCATGTGCATATGCATATGTGTGTGAGGGTATGTGTGGGTGTATGCATATGTTAGTATGTGTGTACCACAGTGTGCATGCGTGCGTGCGCGTGTGTGTGTATGTGTGTGCGTGTGTGCATGTATGTGTGTGTGTGTGTGTCTATGTGTGTGTCAGAGAGTGTGTCGCAGAGAGTGTGTGTCAGAGTGTGTGTGTGTGTGTGTGTGTGTCAGAGAGTGTGTCGCAGAGAGTGTTTGTCAGAGTGTATGTGTGTGTGTGTTTGTGCATGAGCATGAATATGGACAGAAGGGTGTACAAGAGGTTCGGTTGTCAGTGCTCAATCGACAGTTTATTAAGCGATGACGTCGATCGACAAAAAGTGCTGGAAATTGTGTAATATTCCATTCAATTTTCCAACGATCCGTTTGAGGAGGAAAAATGACAGTTTATTAATTAAGCAATATTTTAATGGGAATAGGATAGTGGNAGAACCTTCCGTTCCACCGTTTGGTCGTTGCCCAGCATCCTCCCTTCCATGTCGAAATGTAGCCAAACTGTCCCTAATTTTTCAGGGTGCGGCGCACAGACTGTCGGTGCGCGCCCCCCTGCCGCCGGCTGGTGTACTCTGAGGGAGAATGTATTCGACGTCGTAATCATCATCCGTTATTGTGGTGCTTGGGAGGCCAGGCCTGTTGACAGACGACGTGCCACAGCGAAAGAGGGTTGCTGCCTTCTCAGCCACGGATACGGATTTGTCCAGCTTGAAGACGGAAAAACTTATTACCGTGTCGCGAGCTCGTAGAGATGAGACGATTGCCTGCTTTATAGATACCAATTTTTCTATCTGCTCCGCAGCTCGTGTCGTCTTCGTTGTCTGTTCTATCTCACATTGAATGACCATCTCCGCGAAAGCGAGTTGCTGCAGGGTGACGCCAAGGTTTCGTCCTTCCTTCCTCATCTGGAAAACTTTTAAGAGTGTCGTCTTGAAGGCGGGGGCGCCCCACGGATCGTCGTCGCTCCGTCTCCATGTCTTGTTCTCTTTCATCTCGGCGCGCATCTTGTTGCAAGCGGGGAGGTGGTGGTCCGATTGCTGAGATCCGACCAGCGGAATCCCTTTTTTTGCCCAGAACCAATGCTTCAGCTGCCAGGTAATCTCTCCGCGGATCGTCGTCATAATTCTATTGCATTCCCCTATGACAGCTCGAATCTCGCACTCTGCAATGTGAGACCGCAGCCCTTCCTCTGCTGTCCCCCCTGCCAGTTTGACCGTCGCTTGCACCGCCGCGAAAAACGTGTCCTCTGTAGGGTACAGAGTTGCGTCGTTCGCCGAAGAGAACGCAAAGGCTTTGGCGACGGAACGCAACAGCTTGCCCTTCATTTTCTTCGCTAATACAGCGCCCTCCTCGTTGGGTCCTTGCGCGGCTATGCCCCTTGCGCGCGCTTTCGTTCCTGACGTTGCGCTGGGCAGGGAAACACAAGACACAACGCACAGGATAGTGTTAGCAACTCGGCGCCTTGTTCTTAATACAACACTTGGTAATTGGAAGATTCGGCTATCAACAGTGCGTTCACTAAAACCTTTTTCTGTGCGTGAAGGCTTGCGCCCCGTGGGGGCACGGGATTAGCTGCTCGTGAGTGGGAGGGGAGCGAGTGCGACGCGGGTTTTTTACCTTTTCCAGTGGCGCTCACGTGCTGCACGATTTGTCTGTCACCGACAGGCTCCTCGGTGTCGCTGCCATTGCGTGCCTGCCGTTCTCCTTCGCTGCGCAGCATCCTCGAAGGAAATGGCGAATCATCTCCTTCCGAAGCGGCGCTCCGGTCTTCGCCGGTACTCTGGCTGGCCGATTTGCCGTCGCTGTTATCGTCCTCGTCGGTGTCTTGCGACTGCCCGTGGGAAGGACCGCTGTCGTCTCCCTCGTTTCCCCCCTCCTCATCCTCCGCACCGTCTGACTTCTCTGGCGTGGAACGGTCGTGTTCCTCCTCTTCTTCCGCTTGGGGTGTGTTGTGCCTGTCGTTAGACCCTCTAAGATCGATTGTCTCCACTGGTCTCTTGTCTTTGTAGGATATTCTCTTCTTTGAACTCCGGTGAGTAGTCGCGCTTCTATCATCCGACGATTTTTTTTCTGGGGCCCTCGGCGGACGGTTCTCGGCGCCTCTTCCGCGCTTTCCCCCGACAGGGGTCGAGGGGGGCGACTCATTACGTTCTTTCAGCGTTGAAATGTCCCGCTCACTGGAAGGGACTGTAACTTTCGACCCGGATTTACGCCTGCGTCTGTGCACGGTTTTCGCGTAGAGGCCGGCACCGCTTCTGCGATGCTCTTTCGACTCCCTCTTCTCAGCCCCCGATTTCTTCCGGCACTTGTCCTTCTTTCCCGCGGGTTTCAAAGACCTGCACAGATCCTTGTATTTTCGCCTTGGAGCCATCACCCTTTTTTCCCACAGATCCTCGTATTTTCGCCTTGGGACAACAAGCAGCATCGGTACACACTGACATGGCACGCAGCAGTCAACCTCACCCAACTGGAAAAAAAAAATAAAAAATTGTGGCACCAGCGCGAGGTTGGCTACTGCGGGCCAGAACAAGTACAACCAGCAGCGGTGTACACGTACATGGCCCGCAGTAGTCAACCTCGCCCATACAGGCAAACATACACTGCGTTAGAGAGCTAACAACAACTGCGGGCCATTGACACAACAAGCAGCTTCGGTACACACTGACATGGCACGCAGTAGCCAACCTCACCCACCTGGGAAATCAGAAAACAATATGGCACCAGCGTGAGGTTGGCTACAGCGGGCCAGATCGACAACAACCAGCAGCGGTGTACACTTACATGGCCCGCGGTAGTCAACCTCACCCATACAGGCAGACATACACTGCGTTAGAGGGCGGTTGGCTACTGCGGGCCATTGGCACAACAAGCAGCTTCGCTACACACTGACATGGCACGCAGTAGCCAACCTCACCCACCTGGGAAATCAGAAAAAAATGTGGCACCAGCGCGAGGTTGGCTACTGCGGGCCAGATCGACAACAACCAGCAGCGGTGTACACTTACATGGCCCGCAGTAGACAACCTCGCCCGTACAGGCAGACATACGGGGCCTTAGAAGGCGGTTGGCTACTGCAGGCCATTGACACAACAAGCAGCTTCGGTACACACTGACATGGCACAGAGTAGTCAACCTCACCCACCTGAGAAATCATGAAAAAATGTGGCACCAGCGCGAGGTTGGCTAATGCGGGCCAGATCGACAACAACCAACAGCGGTGTACACTTACATGGCCCGACGTAGTCAACCTCGCCCATACAGGCTAGACTACAGTGCGTTAGAGGGCCGTTGGCTACTGCGGGCCATCAGGACAACAACCAGCGTCGACAAACACTGACATCGCACGCAATAGTCAACCTCACCCAGCTGGGAAAAAAAAAAAGAATGTTGATTGCGAGAGGTTGACTACTAAGGGCCAGAACGAGTACTACCAGCAGCGGTGTACACTTACATGGCCCGCAGTAGTCAACCTGTCGCAGAGATGCATACATACACTGGACAGACAGAGAGGTTGGCTACCGCGGGGCGATGGGACAACAACCACCAATGGTACACACAGTCATGGCATGCAGTAGTATACCTATTGCAGCGTGGAAAACAACACTCTGCTTTATCGACACGTTCACCAGTCACCGATGCAACACGACGCCAAACGTGACATGCGAGACCAGAATCGGCCTGCAAGGGGGACAACTTCGTGCTGTCGGACAGGTAGACATGCGTACGCACAGATAGAAAAAGAGAGGGGGAGAGAGAGAGAGAGAGAGAGAGAGAGAGAGAGAGAGAGAG
>BFEA01000440.1:352933-363474 GCA_003427395.1 Chara braunii
CAGCGAGGACACGGCCTTCGAGGGAGACGTCCTCACCTGAGGCGCGATCAACCATCACGAAAAAAAAAAAATCCAAAATAAAAAAGGGCGACATGGGTTCCGTCACGTTGGGTGGACCAACCACAGCGACGTGGTTCCGTCACGTTGGGTGTGCGCCTGCGTTTTCCCATCGCCTACCCGGTTTCCTATTTTGTTTTTTTTGTTTTGTTTTTTTTGTTCCTTTTGTTACTCTTTTTTTTTTCTTTTTTTTCTTTTTTCTTTTCTCTTCACGATTTCTGCTGACATGCACGAAGGAGGAAGGGCGGGCCGCAATTCCTGAACCTGAGCACCCTCTCATTCCACACTTAACAGATAACCGCGTCGCGGAGCGCACCCAACGGTGATGCGCATCACGCCGCGTGCAAGAGGATTCGGAACCATCTGCAGAGAGAGCTCCGCGGTCTTTCAACCAGGACCGGCTTCATCTTCCTTTCGTCTGGGGTGCGACGCTGTTTCGTGCGCTCCATCTTTTTGATGTGTTCGCTTTCCGTGCGCAATTGTCAACCCGCGCACCTCGTCCAAGTCCATAGTTGACTACCGCGGGCCAAATCAGGTGGATTCAATGTGATTGTGCCTAAATTGACCCGCAGTAGTCAACTTCTGTCATGGCAACCTGACAACACTTTAATTTCAACACAGACGTGTTGGAAAGACGTTGGATCAACTTTGAACAGTTGTTGGACCAACGTTGGCCACGTGTTGATCAAAATGTTGGAAACACACAACGGTGATGGTCCAACGGTTGGGCAAGGCATTTATCGTCGTTCCAACGCTGGTCCACCACGGGCACCGAGTTGGAAACTCGATGGATTTTTTCCACATTTTTTCTGTTGTTGCCAGCACTGGCAACAATGTGTGGCAGTTGGTGAACTGGTTCTTCGACATGTGGGAGAAAGGGGAATTGCCTGGCCAGGATGGAGTTAGGCCGGTTGATCAAGAGGGGAGGCCGGGCGAGGCGTCCGGTCCAAGTCCAGCTGCCAAAACAGTGAAACGGAAAAAAGAACTCGTGCACTACGTGCACTTGAAGTCTGAACAGGTACTATGTGTGTGTTCATGATCCTTCGGCGAGCGCTTGGAAAGTGTTCGGGGATTTCACTGCTAGGGAAAAGGAGATGGCATTGGAGTTGATTTTGGCAGGGAAGGTTGTTGTCACCACTCGCAGGACTTTCGTGAAGAAACTGATGAACATGAACGACCTCTACACAGAAGTCCGCAAGGAGAGATACATGGTGCGCATGTTCAACTATGTGCTCTTCAAGTCAGAACGCAGGGGACATCGTGAATGGAATGACGATTTCTTCATCGGGTACGATGATATTGTGAAGAGATTTGAGCCGCACGGGTTGACGAAAGAGAAATG
This sequence comes from Chara braunii, assembly GCA_003427395.1. Taxonomy (NCBI): domain Eukaryota; kingdom Viridiplantae; phylum Streptophyta; class Charophyceae; order Charales; family Characeae; genus Chara; species Chara braunii. The sequence goes on from BFEA01000440.1 coordinate 354,333, forward strand.
GGAGAAGAAGAAGATGAAACTTTCAGTTGAGAAAACGAACAATGTGCCGAAACGACTGGGGGGGGTGGACGAGGGGAAGTTGAGACAGGGGAATGTGGGGGGGTACAAGGTGACGACTGAAATGTATATTGAGTGCCCGTACTTCCTCAAACTGTTTCTGCATGAGATAGTGGGAGCGGTGAGCCAGTTGAAGGACGAGCTTCAACGCGTCAATGCAAATGCGCAGCATATACTCTGGGATAAGCGGAAGTGTAATACAACGTATTTGCCTGTGTGCATGACGCCGTTGGATGGGCTGCAACCGACAGAGGATTTCACTCGTGCTGTGAAGGGTTGTCACCTTGCGGTATTGGACCTGGCTCTCCACAAGAATTTGAATTCATGGACGGAGCATAGGTTTGTGGAACTTCAGCAAATGATGATGGCTCTGTGCGGGACACATTGGACACTGATCATTTTCAGTGGATTGAAGGGCGAGGACTACATTCTGAGGAACATCTTCAGGTGGGGGGGTGTGAAATTTCTTCCGGGCCGCTGGCGGCGACATCATGGCACGCAAACATCCTCATGTGTCCCCCTTGGGAATCTTCCATTGAGGAGCCGCGACTCAATGTCGATAATGTTGCACGACACGGGCAATGACTTCAAAAAAGTCACCGTCCCGTCCAAACGTGATAATGTGTTTTTTGACACTAACTACGAGGAGGATATGTTCGTCCGTTGAACACAACAGCACATYGGYGTGACCGGTGAAGACAAAGTTGTTTATGGGGTCTGGGAGAGAGAGCCARCAAGAATCAAGGAGTTGTGTTCATGGTTTTCGAAGGAGGGGGAGGGTGTGCTTCTTCTGGGCAACGTCCAATCTGGGTCAGTTTGGGACTTGCTTCGATCCGGCCGTCATGTGGTGGCATGTGACGGCTCGACCACCATGCTCGAATTTTGTACGGCATTTATTGATYGCCTCGTCCATAATYCTGAAAGTCGTTGTCACTTCGAGCGTCCCAAAACTCAKCATCGGCCGGGCCGAGACATGTTCCTGAAACTCGAGAAGAAGAGAGAATCTTTGTGGAAGTACTTGTTCTGCAATGCTCCTGATATACGAACCGAGACAGATTACGTTGCGCGAAAAGTCGTCGCTCTCTAACACCTCCAACGGTACCACGACGCCAAGATTGGTGCAATCGAGATATTCCTGGCACGTTGCGAGGACCTGTGGTTCGATAGAAAAATGTGCCACATCGACGCAAGGATTTATAACGAAGCGTTGGAGCCCGAAGACCGTTTCGATATAATGGACAGTGAGGAGGATACCGATGATGACGAGATCGACCTGCCGCAGCCTGATGCAAGAAACCACGCAGTCGACGAGAACATGCGCATCGGGTCCTTATCGGGGGGGGATCCGATGGTGGTTGAAGTCGGGAGACCGAAAATAGCCAGGTGCAAAACCGCCCAGCTCACAGAAACGCAGACGTCATCCACAGGAGATGGGACCGAGGCAAACACTTCGAAATGGAAAGACAAGCGAGGCACCCCAGGGTTTCCAATGATGATGAGGCAAATGTTTGCCCACGTCATGGAAATGCCAACAGAGAAGCAAACTCGTAGTCATCATGACGACGCAGTCCCCGAGGAGGATGACATGGATCTGGAGAACGAGCCGTTGTTCCGCATTCCAGATGACGAGGACAAAGATTTAACTCCTGGAGATGAAATTGAAAGTCACATGAAGGAGAGCAAAGGAGGACCTCACTTTTTGGACACTAAGTTCACAGAGATTGAGGTGTACAAATAGGGCCATCACATCATATGGCATCCGGGTCTTTTCGAGCCATGTGTGTTGGATGGCAAATGACACATGGCTGTCCGAGTCGGAGGGAAGTGGATATTCAAGAAGAGACTGAGCAGGAGTAAGTTCCTTGACACTGCGAAGGAACAATCGTTGATACGCGTGCTGCAGGCAAAAAAGGGTGCAGGAGAGCAAGATATCAGCGAAAAGGTGAACTCCGTATTTGAAGCGCTGCTTGAAAACAATCTTCTGGAGTATTGCGCTGCTTTCTACGAGCGAAAATCGACCCCTTCACGAGGACACATCAGATGGACATTGGAGTATCGTCAGACGGAACAACTGTACGACAGTGATATATTGGTGGGGTGCAGTCAAGCCACGGAAGAGAAGATGAGACAGTGTAAGAGTTTAACTGGGACTGGCCAAGGAACTGTTAAGACGAGTGTTGCTGAAAAGGAAAGGCATGAGAGGAAGGACGTCGAATGCAAAGAAGAGGGAACTCACAAGGCATCACATGATGAGCTACAGAAAACACCGTGTTCTGAGGGCGTTGCCGCGGTGCCAGGGAAAAGGCGGCAGGTCCGGCATGCGGTGGGGAAGGGGCAGAAAATACAAAGGAACAGRGGGAAAAGGAGGCCACAACCAACGAAGATGCGGGAGATGCGGGAGATGGGGGTGCCCAGCGGGTGCCAAGTGGACTGGGAGACCCGTTGTYGGCAGGCGACASAGGCATGTCGTCACATGGAGGACGGAGTGGGGGGGAKCACGATGCGGAAGGTGCACTAGTATTTGGGGAAACAAGTCCGCCGGACACTACCGAGCCTTTAACGRATAACAGAGATGAGGGGGACAAACTTCTGCACATGGTATGCACTCGCTCTGGCTCRCARATAGCCCCAGACTCAATGKAGAGGGAAGATGGTGGTGGTATAGAGGGAGTTTGTATGGCTRCTAGTCGTGAAGTGGGAGATGATGATGAGGAAGCTGACGCGGATGCGAACCTCGAACAAAACATGGACGTGGACAAAGAGGATGGATTGGGAAAGGAAGCTTCTTGTCGTGGCCGATCCCGGTGGCGGCAGCGAGCATGTGATCGACTTGATCGAGCAATCATGTGAGAACGGTGGAAAGTCACAYAGTGAGGGAAGAACGTTGTCATCTGCCGAGCCAGAACGAATGGACCTTGCTTTGCATGATGGGAGTGAGGGAAGGTGCAGTCCGAAGTGTGAAGCAAGAGAGAAAAAACAGGAATGCGGTGTGCGACGCTCAAAGAGAGGCAGGGAGAAGAAAGCATCATAGCACACATGCGTGTGCATGTGTGTATGTCTTACAGTGACATGTGTGTGTGTGTGTGCATGTGCATATGCATATGTGTGTGAGGGTATGTGTGGGTGTATGCATATGTTAGTATGTGTGTACCACAGTGTGCATGCGTGCGTGCGCGTGTGTGTGTATGTGTGTGCGTGTGTGCATGTATGTGTGTGTGTGTGTGTCTATGTGTGTGTCAGAGAGTGTGTCGCAGAGAGTGTGTGTCAGAGTGTGTGTGTGTGTGTGTGTGTGTCAGAGAGTGTGTCGCAGAGAGTGTTTGTCAGAGTGTATGTGTGTGTGTGTTTGTGCATGAGCATGAATATGGACAGAAGGGTGTACAAGAGGTTCGGTTGTCAGTGCTCAATCGACAGTTTATTAAGCGATGACGTCGATCGACAAAAAGTGCTGGAAATTGTGTAATATTCCATTCAATTTTCCAACGATCCGTTTGAGGAGGAAAAATGACAGTTTATTAATTAAGCAATATTTTAATGGGAATAGGATAGTGGCGGATCTCTCTCTCTCTCTCTCTCTCTCTCACACACACACACACACACACACACACACACACACACACACACACACATACACACACACACACAGAGTAGACGCTAAAGTGCACCATACAATTAGGGAGTGTTCGATAACCACGGTTGTAATGGATGTGCTGCAAACAGACTTTAGCAACAAACAGTTCAAATTGTTGTTCGATGATGCAGTTAACCAGTGCAATGAAGGCAAACGCAACTATTTACATGGTTGGACTATTCACTTAGCAACGGACGCCCTCAACGGGATCGAAGAAGAGGCATTATGTCACATGAGCTGAATAATACGAAAACATTGACAAGCACGAAGAATGTCGCTACTGGAGAGCARCTGTTATTCACCGTGCATGATTTCAGCGTCCTCATGAACGAGAACGAGTGGTTGAACGACAACATTGTGAATTTCTATATAAAAATGACTATGCATGACAACAATTGGAGAACATTTCATCGCGAATGTGACAATCCGTTTGACAAGTCCAATGTATATAGCACGAGGACAATCCCCGTCACAGATGCATATAACTCATATTTTTTTACTAAACTTCTAGGCAAGAACATGGAATATAAGTACGATAAAGTTGCTAGATGGTTTCGGGATGTCATCATAGCAGACACGGAGTTGATTCTAGCGCCATATCACGATACGAAAAAGAAACACTGGACACTTGTTGCAGCTGAMCGTCGACGRAATGWGATAGAGTATTACAATTCAATGGATACGAACACGAAGTTAGCTGCACAGGTGACASGCTAATTCGCGTGATTTTTACTAGAGCGCTCAAAGYAGCAGGGCCGACCAATAGACTTATCATGCTTCGAACACATTTTGGAAGTGAAGGGCATTCCGAAACAGGAGGACGCGAGTCAGTGCGGAGTGTTTATGCTCACTTACGCATCTTTTTTGGCAAGMGGYAAGGTGCCACCATTCAATTTCACAATGGGTGACATACAKGRCATTAGACGAAGGATCGCAATAGACTCAATAGCTKCGTGATTTGCAGATTTGAAATTGCATCGTATTCGTYCAGTRTTGTCGTAACTAATAACAGTTTAGAGCCTTCGATAGRTTGTGGGTATCCTCTYATATTATTATACTCTGAAGAARTCGGAGACGAATTGGAAAGCCTTTGGCGAAATTCACRAATGRCATTGGCATAATATCAATTGGACTCACACTGCTCATTGATGATGCATGTTGTATGATGGACTCGTACGCTAGAGGATATACCGTACCATAGTTGTGRTGTATGTTTTTTTTCTTAAGGGATATGGTATACTAAGAACATGTRATGATAGYCATYACTRCAAAGAAGGAAGTCACTCAAGCATAAGCGTRGTTGTGAACTGGGGGTACCATATGATGATGTATGTTGTATGATGGACTCTCACGGTAGAGGATATACCATACCATAGTTGTGGTGCATGGTCTGTGATAGATGATCCTACCATCTATTGGGATATGGTATACCATCACAATGCGATGGTAGCCATTACTGCAAAGAAAGAAGTCACTCATTTCAACACAAAAACATAGACGAAATTGTCAAAGTTCAATTTCATGAAAATACTAAAAAATGTCAGTTTTAACGAAATGTCAGTTGGCCAGCTTCCTATAGTTAAGGCTACCTCCGTGTGTGCGTGTATCTAGGGGTTTTTGTTGCGGGATAGGAAAAAAAGGAAAAAAATGCGTAAGTGTGGTTGGTGATTTTGTTGTGATTTCTTAGTGTATGCGAATGTGTTAGGGGTTTATGTTAGGTGGTAGGGGTTGTGGTAGCCAAGGTTGTGTTAGTTTTAAGAYTGTATTGGGTTCTTTAAGTGTTTTGGGGTGAAGAGKYAGTACAGGAGCGTGTGAATAATTTRTTTTTCTTGGTGTTTTTTGTCAACGRGTGAGTGTGTGTGTGTGTGTGTGTCCATGCTCATCGCCAAATTTATGATATGCTCCRGTAGCATCYCTCCCGGGGCCAGAGGAAAAACTGTCAAAGACTGTCAATGTCAACAACGGYCACAAGGGCTCGCTGGAAAGATGGACGGTACCAATAAGGGCACATGGAAAACTTTTATGCTGGTTCTCAACGGTCATCCGGTAGGGGCATACTGAAAATTTGCTACTGGTCCCAGTAAGGGCATATGAAACATTTTCAGACCCAAACGACGCCAGGGTTTTTTTGGAAACATCATTCGTCGTCAGAGGGGCACGACAAGGTAAGTCAGYCGTGAGAGGGGCACGCCGCAAATAAACGCAAACTTCAGGGGCATTTTGAAAATTTTCCCTAAAAGGAAAAAGGAATTTGAAGGGAATATGGAAGGGTTTGAATCCAGCGGCCTAGCACAGTTGGTAAGTCTCCCAAGTGGCATCCAGGGGCCTCGCCCCACATGCCATCACATAGTTTAGTATACTAGTCTGTGTGACACAGTTAGGAAATCTTGATTCTATTTTATAGGGACGGTGGGATGATGCATGATGCATCCCGCCATCTAGGGTAAGGAGCTATAAGGCTCCTTTTTCTCATTGGTTTAGAGTTGCTTTAGGGGTACCGTGCAGAATGGATGGAGAGGCAATACGGTGTAGTTTACTGACCTTTTTTTTGTGTAGAATACTATTCCTTTTTTGCCGCCTCACTCCGCTGGTCTGTGGACATGCACAAAGGACAAATATCATGGCAAGTCTCATGGAGACCGTCGCGCCGATGACCTGGATTCGATGTTTGTTGCGTTATTGCAGTCGGGTCGGGGCTGTCCGATGTTTGTTGCGTTATTGCGGTCGCGTCAGACTGCAGACAGCCCCGACCCAATTTTCCCGYTGCATTATAAAAAGAAAAAGGAATTTGGAAGGAATATGGAAGGGCTTGAATCCAGCGGCCTGGCACAGTTGGTAGGTCTCCCAAGTGGCATCCAGGGGCCTCGTCCCACATGCCATCGAATAGTTTAGTATACTAGTCTGTGTGACTTTGTGGCACAGTTAGGAAGTCTTGATTCTATTTTATACGGACGGTGGGATGATCCATGATGCATTCCGCCATCTAGAGCAGGGAGTCGTAAGGCTCCCTTTTCTCATTGGTTTAGAGTTGCTTTAGGGGTCCCGTGCAGAATGGATGGAGAGGCAATACGATGTAACTTACTGACCTCTTTTTTTTGGCGTAGAATACTATTCCATTTTTGCCGCCTCACTCCGCTGGTTTGTGGACATACACAAAGGACAAATATTATGGCAAGTCTCATGGAGACTCCAAGGGCCTAGCTGCACTACTCTCCAAATGTGCAAAATGAGACTGAATCCACCACCAGAACATGGAAAGATACATTGTGTTTTTTTTTTTTTTTTTTTTTTTTTTTTTTTTTTTTTAAGGTAAGGTATATTCTTCTCTCATCTATCTCATTTTTCTTGGTAGTAAGCATCTATCTCATCGTCTCACTATTGACATTTTTTCTGTCTTTTGCACATGTGGAGAGCACTGCAGTCAGACCCCAAGGGTAGGGGGGGGGAAGGGGGGGTTCCACTAGTACGTCCGAGCTTGTTTTTTCCAACCTTGAATTTCACTGCGCTCCCAGTTTTGCCAAGCCAAGTCCCACTCCATTTTCTTTTTTCTTTTTTCTTTTTAATGTGGTCCAATGGACCACGGATCAGAACAGATATTACACTTGTACTCTCACGGGAAGAAAAAAAAGAAGAAAAAAAAAAGGAACAGGAAAAGTTGCGGTCGTGAAACTCACAAAACAAGGAAAAGAAAACAAAGGAGAGGTCCCCCCCGATGACTAAGCAAGAGGTGTTGAACCAACTTCTCTTCGATAATCCGCTGATCACACATCAAGATTGTTCCTTGTTTGAGGCGGCTGATTAGGCGGGGTGCTTTGGGAAAGCCTGAACCAAGAAAGGAATACTCCAAGTCAGGGATATTTGGGATGCATCGAAGTCTGGTTACATAGAGGTACAGGATCTGATAGTAAAGCTCCCGAGACTTCATAGTGTTGCGAACCACTTGAAACAACTTATGGAGGCTATTCCTACAACATGGACGCAACTGCTGCACGAGGATAAAAAAAATGTGGTGGGTACCTGGTTGAGGGACCCGGACCTGCCAAGTCAGATCTTACGTGTTATGGGGTTGGCTTTACCTTCAAGGGTGATGATACAGTCCTGGCGAATAACAGGCGGAGCAGCCCCCACAGGGCACCTGAGGTTGGAAAAGGGGGAGCGCAGCGTAGAGGACACCAGAGATTTCCCGAAGGTCAGAGTCCATACCCGGCTCTCCAGACGAGGAAAATTGGAAGCCACATTGGGCAGAGATGCAGACACTTATAGGGTGGAGACTATGTTGGTGGGCTGGAAAGTGGAGGATAAGGAAAGCAACCGGCTTCGAGATATACCTTTGCTTCAATATCGGCCAAAAGTGAGAGTGTTCTTTCAGCAGGCCAAAATGGAGAAGACCCCTGCAGCGCTGACCACGAAAAAAGMRGCGTCACACCAGCTACAAGGGGTAACGGTTYRAAATYTGCATAATCTKTGGAAGGGCCTCACTAAAATGCTGGTGCAAAAACATGCAGGATTAATGTGGATCCAATCTCTGYTGGTCATTGCTTCGGTTATGTGGCTGRCTTCTAAGGGAATGGAAATCCCCATGACCTGCTTGCGCTGCAATTGCGGATGGGAAAACATGGTTCACSTATGCCTATACTGTCCGCGTGTTGATGAACTTATGAARWGGTGGAAGGTTCATTGAAATCGTATCACRCTTGGATTGTTTGATTGGTCTGACAYATGRATGCGTACGGGCATCCTCCCACAAGGCCGAAACTAWAACGCAGGGATGGRCTATGWGGCATTGGTATGTTGAGGTATCCTGATGGATWCGATCTGGGTTACCAGGAGAATGCCAAGGTGTTTAAAGGGGAAGAAATGACAATCCATCCCCAACAACAACGAATCAAGAACAACCATTGGAACCGGAAAAGCATTATATGGTTCCGGAAGGCTTGGGCCAAAGGCAACAGACTCTCTTCGGTGACCCAGGAAGGAAGATTTTCTATTTGCATTTGGTTATCRGATACACATGAYTAGGRCGATACAARAGGAAGATGTAGACCTGTCCTTGTGATTATTTTCTCCTAGGCAATGATGTCCGCCTTAGGCTCACTGCTTGTTTGGCCTTTTTAGGCTAAACCACGAGAGTAGATGTTGGTTAAGGAATATAGTATGTGACCAATCCACTCTGGCTTGAATTTTATGCGCTTCAATGACGAATTTTGGAGAGTAGCTTTATGCCTCTGGAGAGGCAGAGACGCTGAACCCGATTTTCAGCAAGGGTTACTTCGGGTTGAATTGTGAGGTCCTCGACCTCCCCATGTTTTATTTTGAATGCAAAGCTTCAACTTTCAAAAAAAAAAAAAAAAAAAAAAAACAAAGGAGAGACTCACGTCGTGATTGCAGTTGTGTACATTTTTGGAAGTGGTGGTCTCAGGGCATACTCACACGAGAACCAAAAGACCCMRAAYMWYA
>BFEA01000440.1:367701-382924 GCA_003427395.1 Chara braunii
GAAGTTGTTGTGTTTTTCACATAATACTTCAAGTCACGAAGTAACCTCCGTAGGAATTATATTACATGAACGTGTGACTTCGACTTGTTATCATGGCGTCTAACCTACCTACTTYTACCATTGTTCGTATGTGTTTTAATTGTGGTGATCCCAACCATTTTGCTAGATGGTGTCCTCATCCCCGTCAACCTCATAATAATGTTGTTGTTCCTGCATGAGCCCCCTTATTTACTTTACCCTCTAGCTCTGCTCCGTCGACCGCTATTGTGTCGTATGTTTCTKATCCTACTSGTTCCTATCAAAGAGACAATGGATGGTACCAAGCCCGCCARCGCTTGGAGTACCTGGAAGGAACGGTTGCCACTATCAAGGTTCGATATGACGCCGATGTTGAACGAAAGAAGRCTAAATAAGYTRAAAATGAGAAAGCGAAAAAAAACTCAGAGGATGACGAAAGGAGGGCTAAAGATAAAAGGGAGCGTGAGGACTTTCARAGACAATTGACTGGGTCCATGAATAGTAAGYTTGGTGTTGTTTGCTTGSCGCTATCAGGCAAGRAGTTGGAGGATATGGAGGCATCACGTAAGGGTGCGACTCCACATGGCGCAACAGTACAAGCTCMTGTCTCCCACAACAATGATGACGTGTTGGTTAAATTGTTGCYGGATCAGGAGAAAATGAAGATTCAGCTTRACGAARCGATGGCCGCAAGGCGGCGGATGGAGATTTTGSAGAAGGAGATGACGACTATTCGACTTACCARGGACAAAGCACGTGCCRAAGCTGACGTATGGAGGCAAGAGGTCATTCGACCTGGCTCCAAACGTGGMTGTGTGACACTATCTACTCCAATATCTCAGACCACTGCTCTGCCATCTGTTAAGGCTCCTACGGTTCGGGTTGAGTACAAGGATCTGAAGCAYWTGCATCAACTTGGAGTTGACACCCTTCAGGAGATGCGCCTGCATGAGTTGARCARCAGAAGGGAAGCGGAACAAGAACTCGAGGTTGTCAAGGAGAGAATTGCGCAGCTGGAAGCAGAGAAGGTTAGCAAGAGTCCTCTCTCGAATTTCAGAGCTTGGTTGGATGAAGTTGGCGTGAAGAGCTCCGCCATAGGAAAGAAGAAGAYTGTGGGCGAAGTTGAATGATCGGRAAACTTTCATCAAGGAAACACACAAATCTTTGCCAGTAACGAAGGACAAGTCGACYGCAATCTGCGTCMAGGAAGACWTCAAGTACACCACTATTCGGCAAACGATCGATGAGATCGTGGCGAAGCGGATATTGGAMGCTTTCCMTCCGATCAAAGATAACCCGGTGGTTGACGTATCATAAGACTCGGGTGGGGACGGTTCAGCCTGTGCCAGTATTGACTCCGCAACTTCTTAAGGCCTCTCCCGGACGTGGCTGTTCTATGGTCACTAGCGCAGCGTTCTTGTAAGTTGAGATYTTCTTCTACCTCCCGTCTTCGATGTGAGGCGTTGAATTTTTTTCTTCAAGCTATGGTGATTGCTTTCATCCTCTGCGGATGCATTCCTTGGGCTTCAAAGTTTGCCRATTGTATTGTTGATTCATGGCGTGCTGGGGATGATTATAACAGAGGTCCGTTGATATACTTATTGGTTTCGCCTTGGTGTAGACACGTGTATGTGGGTAGTACTGGAAGAGATCTTCATTCTAGGTGGTGTGAGCATGTATATCAGGCTTGTAATGATAATTTGATTTCTAAGGGCAACAAAAATGAAAGGTTGTATTGATGGCTTCGACGTTGCGATATTCAACATTATGTGGCGATTACAATTTGTTTTTGCTCCTCAAGTGACCTGCTCTCGGTGGAGAATTTCTTTATTCGGCAATTTAGCCCGTCACTTAATTCGAGGGGTATTCCACGAAAGTGTAAAAAAAAATATCTCGGCAAAAAAGAACGTGCCAAAAATTTGCTCGGTGTACGTTCTCTGATACTGTCCCTTCTGCCTTACCTCTTTTTTTTTGTCATGCTCTTGGCTCGTCTTCTTCTTCCTCCTCCTGTCTTACATCTGTCCCAAAACCATTCTGCTTTTCCCCATTCGTTTTCTGTTATTCAAATGGAGTCACCTCGTCCAGTCTACTYGAAATTCTTAATTCTGCTTCTAACGTTGACTTGTCCACTTTGGTCATTGTTTGCAAAGGAGACCCATTCCTTGTTGATAACTGGAAAGTGCTTAAGCGTTGTTTCGGTAGTTCTGTTGTTTCGTGTTCTTTTGGGCGGGATTTCCTTCGACGGTTAAAAGGTTGGTTGGTCGACGGTACTGTTATCTCATTCCACTCTATTATTCCCTTTTGTTCCCGTTCACTGTCTTTAAAACCATCTCTAGTGGGCTTCTTCACTAATCCTGCTTCTAGGCGATAACTTCGGTCGTGGTCGTTAGAGCACCTTGTGAATGCTTTCTCTGTTATTCGCTGTTTTTATTWAAAAAAATCACCATTTCGGATGAGTTTAATTCTGTCTAAAGCCATCGCATCTTGTTTTGGGCTTCCAATAAGAAAGAGACTGACAATGAGAATTGTGTTTGACCATAGTTTTTATAAGAGCGAGATTYGTAGGCTCTATGTTGAATTAGTGAGAAGTCTRGATATCGYCGATGAGTGGAAGTCTGTGCTCGTACGACGCATGCGTGTTGTTTGGCCAAAAAAACGGACAATAGGTAGTTATTTGCACAATTTYCGTACGTTCGCTAAGATTTCAGAGTCTGTGTGTTGTTGCCACTCTCTTGATAAAGACTTGCCACGAGTGGGTAATCATGTGGTCTTCCGTCTTAGTGATGTTGACTTCTTTCCTGGATGGATGCGCAACTCTCGTAACATCATTCATTCTTCTTTTGACTCAATCTCCCGTCCGCGTGGTCAGATTGCTAAATCCTTCTCCATCCCTCAGCTCAATTTTTTATCGTTCCTCCCTCTGTTGACTAATTCTTCGTTTTTTAGATGTGTCTCCTCKTCTTCGGCTTCCCTTGATTCCTCCTTGTTTATTGTTTCCTCTGATCCTCACGGTGAGTGGAATCTTGATGATCTTCGATCTCAACTATGGCGGCTTGAAGGTCTAGTCCGYTGTCCCATCGACCACAATCCTAGTGATACTTTTGTCTATTGTCCAATAATATATTCCAATGCTATGAAAAAACTCTTCTTCGGTAATCCTTCCTTCTTTCATGTACCTGATAGTCGATCGAGTGTTCTGAGTTCGTGCCGCAAGAAGTTTGGAGAAGGGAAGTTTGAGCGCTATGGGAAATGGGATAAGCAGGGTGATATCGGCAACGCTTATTCCCTTCCCAAACATAAGGATGTTGAACGTTGGCGATCGATCTGTCCTTCATTTGCTGAAGGGGGCAATGTTTGTGGCCGAAGAATGACTTATGCTACCAATGCATTGTTGTGACATCTTTTGGATAATTTTCATTTCAATCTGCGGTGTACTATGGATTTTGTGCCTGGAATCGTCTCTCTGAATCAAAACTTACGAAAGGGTRAGACATTCGTTGGGGCATCTTTTGATATCAAAGAGATGTCTTCCAATCTTCCATACCCGTCGATTCTTAATGTCGTTCGATCGGTTACAGATTATTGGGAATAGGAGCAGTTCAAGAGTGTTTTGGTAAGATCACATGGGAAGCTTGCTAGGTTAACAAAGAGAAGAGGTGAGATTGGGTAGTTGTTGATTGACTTCAAGGACATGGTTCGGTTCGTGGCCTTTGAGTTATAACATACATATGTGATGGCTTCTGGGCATCTGTTAAAAAAGACTGTTGGTATTCCTATGGGCAAGACAACTAGTCCTGCTCTTACCTGTCTACTCTGCGCTTTCAATGAGTACTGCTTCCTGACTTCACTTGGTCATAATCGACAGTTGGTGAAAGGTTTTTGCATTGTTGACGATGTCTCAATTTTTGTCAGATGTTCTACTTCGACACTGTCGTCTGGATTGTCCGCTTCCGGTATACTTGAAAGTTTTCGACAATGTTACGACTCCCATTTAACTCTTGAGCAACCTAATAATGACGACAACTGGGATTACATTGGCTGTGTGGTTCAGATCTTTCACGATATTGCTCGGGTGGCCTRTTTTGCTACCCATAARAATCAGTGGTTGCTWTTGGATCATGACCTKGTCTTGCAGTCTYTCAAGGACTTTTTTTCGTACTCTAGTAAATAACAAAAAATAGCTGTCATCATCTSCTTTTTGCATCGGRCTATGATTTTTTCTTCACTTTCGGGTACYGAAGTTGCTTTCTTGCTGACCTTRAAACATGAATTATGGTTGAGGGGCTATCCARATTCCTTTTTTGATTCTGCTATTGCCCATTTCTCGCGGAAATTCTCTGGCTGTTAGGCCCATTGGTTGGGAATCCTGACGAATYGGCAACAGATGTGGAAGAGGTAGAAGTATGCAAGTGATYTTTATTTTTTMTTTTTTTTATTTTCTATTGTTGCCATGCGTTTACCGGGGCCGCCAACATATGATYATGGTAAGGCAGGTTGGTTGATAAACGGGTTAGCTGATTGTTTATGACAAGGGAATAATGATGATATCGTTGTTGAGAACTGTTCGGCTTTTTAGAATTTGACAGTGTCTGGCCTCGAAACTGTGCCSTGTTCGACTTTTTCGTGAATAATGACGATATTGTTGCTGAGAATTSTTTGACATTGTAGACCAAGACCCATGATGAWSGCTGGTTGGCAGRCSAACCRAAACTAGTTGGGTCCATGCYGCTGTACTWYATCGTTATATTCTTCGAAAAATCRCKTTCAGGAAAKTTTTTACTATGCGTATTATCCTTCTCTCTTTTTGTGTGTTTGCCTACTCCCTTTGACCCTCTACCTCGGTTTGGCTTTGCTTTCATTGGTCTTGGTCTATCTTCATTCTGATGACGTCATTATTGAATGCGTACCAATGAAGTTGTTGTGTTTTTCACATAATACAATTCCCAAGATCGTCTGCTGCTARCTTTGCGATCGTGTTTTGAAGGGTCCGGTGTCCGCTTTCCACGGGGCGCATTAGCCTCCGRGTGGTATGACCCAATTAGCTTAATGAGCACCCTGAGTGTTTTGCAAGTACTCAATACTTCCTGATTTACGAACTCTGTTCCATTATCAACTATAAATCTCCAGATGAATGAGTGCGTTAGGTGGAAGTCCTCAACCTAGCCTGCCACTGTCATCCCGGTTTTCTTCTTGAGAGTTACTGCTTCCACAAACCCACAAAGGTTATCTCTGAAGTCAAGTATGTACCGATATCCTTTCATAGATACGGGCCTACCCGAGAGATCGAGGTGAACCAAATGTCCTAGTCCAAGCACCCACGTAGGTCTCAAAGGCTCAAAAACACGGGTCGTACTCCGCTCTTGACAGATCAAACAAATCTGGCAGTATGTAGCAACTATGCTCCTCATTCCCGGCCAGAAGTAGAGTGATGCCATTTTCGTCAACGTCCCCTTCGAGAAGCGATGTCCCCCTGCCAATCCATCGTGCATTACTTGAATTATATCTACCTGCCTGGATTGTCCGCACGCAACCCTTCTAGACATTAGACCTTCCTCCTTCTTGAATAGGTGCTCATTCCTTAGTACATACTTATCGGCCTCCTCCCTTGCCTTGGAGCTAACTTCCCCAACCTCCTTATTTCCTATTAGCATTAGACCGATTTYCCTAAAAATCTCGTCTTACATCTGAATAAAGAAGAATTCCTTCTGATCCTGACGATCCTCCTTCCCATTTTGTACCTGGTTCACTAAGTACTGTTGTTGCTTCTGTTCCCATGACTCAACCAGACTCATAACTGCTTTCTGTCCCTCTTCTACAGTCATTGCCATCAGCTCTTTCTGAGATCYCACAATGTCTCCCCATGCGYCTTTCTCAACCTTACGATTGACCCTTATAACTSCTCCTTCCCTAAGTTCTGCCATCACGGAGGGAGGTCCCTTTTCCAATGCCTTAATCAATAACTATCYTGATGTACAGGYTGGCTCTACCATCTCGTTGTCTACTACAAGGCCCCCCCCCTCGTAGTCGAGGAACGCATCRATRGGTTCCACRTCCTTTACTCCTTCCGGCGTAATGCAAACCCTKCTCAAGTCATCAAACCTATTCCTAAGGTTGACAATGYGCTCGATCTTGTAATCGAACTGCCATATGRACCCTACYCATCTTCCCACTGCCGCATCTATGGGCTTGTAGTTCTTTAGTGCTCCCGCGACGTTCGTCGRGTCGATCCTCAAGATGAATCTTCTTCCRAAGAGGTAGGCTTGAAAGGTCTTGAGGCAGTRGAGGACGATCAGAACCTCCTTCTTGAACTGAGAGTAGTGACGCTCCGCCGAATTCAGCRTCCTACTCTCGAATCTGATAGGTCGTTCTCTCCCATYTTCACCCTTTGTATCAKAACAYYTCCCATAGCTAATGGTCCCCCGTTARTCTCAAGCTYAAAAGGACGCCCTACCTCATCGTTAAAACACGGAGCAACACGGGTGACCWGCTCGGACGTCAATATGTCTGYGGGAAMCWGGACGGYGGCTTCTCGCTCCTCCGTCCAGTCCATTKTACCTTCTTCGTGAATYATGGCCCGAATGGGTTCCGCTATCTTAGCGAAGCCTTTGATGAAATTTCTCCAAAACCCTACAACCCTAKGAGACCCTTACTTCMGTWGTGGTACGTAAATGTGTTGGTCATTGCGAGATTTTGTCGGTATTAGCTGGATAAGGCTTCCTCCCATATGACCCGCAACGAAATCCTAAGATGGTCACTTTTGGAACTGCCAGGATACTCTTGGGGTCGCTAGYAGTGATGTACACCAGGAATCAGCAGAGAWGCTCCTTGATGTCTTGTAAGTGATCCCATACAAATTTTCGCACTTCRGGTTGAACTGYCGTCTCATCCTTTTCTCRGGCGCCCTTAATTGGGTTGTCGTYAGTGTAAGGTTTGCACTTTGCAGGGAACATGTCCCCTGCYACTRCGAGTATCCTCCTCTGTGCTTTTGCMACRACATTGGTGAAACCCATAGGAGTCACTTGCATTTGTAGTTGACCTACCGGGGTGTGCATGGCCGTATAGGAYCTATCCGGGCGTCCAGCGAGAKMYGRTCGTATCCGGAATAGAGATTTATSAGTGAGTAAATGCTTCACCCACTTGAGATTCTGCCAACAAGTCTGYTYGAGGCAGCAACCCCACGTCTCAGATGGTGAYAACATTTAACTTTTGCAGATTTTGGATCCACCTARGTGTCTTGTTAGGTTTYCGAAACATGAACCACCTGTTTGTGTACGGCGATGTGGTGGCTTCTGCTACAAAGGAATTCATCTTCGCTCTAAGCAATTCTGTCACTTCTCCTGCTATTCCGAAATCGTAGGCGAGTCCCTTGTCATTCCAACATTCGTGCTCGACTGTGTGAATCCTGACGGGASGTATCAACTCTGCGTCCAAACGCCCCTTCTGATGGTAATTGAAGGCAAAGGCCAGGTGAAATTCTTGACACGTTTCCTTGACCAAGCACGCTTCCTGCTCCGTCAGGAATCCCTCGACTCCTATCTTCATGGTCTCTGTTACTTCATTCATTATTTGATGCCCCCAGTCGCCATTCTTTCTTTAATCACTCGAAGAACTTCTTCCTCGCTTTCCGTGACTTCTTATCTTGTTGTCYCTAGCATAACCGAGACGGRYTTAGCCTTCCGGKATCTTTTGMCTAAAAAATGAACAGTTGGGACTGCCCGCGGAACTTCAGCAATTCGAGGCTGGTTGYTAATCAATTTGTCATTTAGACAGTAACCTTTTCGGACTTCTCCCTCAAATCTGGCGAGTGCAACCGGATCCATACCTACCTTATGGTACCTGATAGCCTTGACAAGGTGCAATAAGTTRGAGACTTCAAGTGTTATCCCCGACTCCTCGTCTCAAGCCTCCTTCGGTCTAGGCAAACTGACCCCCAATTCGACCTTTGTTTCCTTTTCTATCACCATAACGCCCAAGGYATCCTCCTCCTGTCTCCGCTTTTTTGCGGTAATCCCATYTTGACCCACTATTTCTTGCTGAATGCTTCCTCGATCATGATCTGTACCCTTTTTCTCACCCCTTGCAGTCGTGCGAAGGCCCTYTTTCTGRCGCTTTCCTCGAATGATGACRACCATATTGCTASTTTTCCCTTTGGTGTGTCACCCCCTGTTGAGATGAGACGGAGCAACTCTTCACATCCCATCACTGAGTCTTCTATATCTACCATGTACGTCACATCATGCAGGTGCATCCCTATCATTTCTACACTTGCACACCAAGGAATTCCAAGGATTATGTCATGGTCCATCTCGTCCATGACGGTCATCCGBTRGAATGACCAAATGGACTCCCTGATGCCWGCCTTTACGACGCACTTAGTAACATACYCGAAGAAGGGGATTTYCCCACCTGCCCCACAGATGCTTCCGTGTKTCTCTTTGYTCATTGTACATCCTGYAATCTTCGCAAAGTTTTTCCTAATGAGCGTGATTTCAGCCCCTCCGTCCACCAATGCATCTGTGTGACGGMTTCCTATTTGCACYTTCAATTTCCCTACAGGCAGCGCATGAAAACTCARCTTTGTTCCGGGTGGCGCCCTYATAACTTCGCCACCTTCGCGGTCTGGCAAACGGATGTCTGYGAAAGCCTTTTCCAGGTCTTCYAGGTCCCCATGAACCCTTTGGAGGTTGGCGACTTCTCGCGGTGCCTCCTGAWCCCTCCTCCTTCTCTTCTTCCCGTTSTTCCGGTCTCTCCTCCATCTCTATTTTTCGCCTAGTCAGCAACTRTCTGAGGTCTTTCAGGAGCCTAGGACTTCMCTGCAACATRGTCTGGAATGAGATCGACACCATGGTCYCTAGCGGCTTGCTAAGGGCGTCGTCRATCTCAGGCACAGTTAGAATAAGGATCTAGCATCGAWTKWTTTTTTTGGTCGAAGTTGCTTTGTCTATTGGGGSATCCTCTCTAGGTTTTTCGTAAACCCTCTCTTGCTCTTGTGCCTCAACTTCTTGTGGCGCCTCTGGGCCATCCCCTGCGTCTTCCATAACTRCATCCTGTACGACCTTCCTYTMTGTCGCTTGCTGCCTTGTGGTCACATTTACCCTATCTCGCTTATCGTTTTCTACAATAAAGTTAGCSCSCGGCCCATGCGCTCTCGCCTGTTCCTAGGYAATTTTTGCTWCCGGCTCTATCGCGGCGACGTCTAGATTGTTGAGTGCAATTATAGCTCCTCGCATCCCTCTCGGGRAGTTCCAATTCACTTTCTYTTCTCGGTGACCTATGATTTYCCCTCGTRGCGTCCTAGAGCATSTCTTTTGCATGATATCATGGTTGAGTTTTGGACATGCTCGTGCAAAATATCTGAGCATCGTGCAATATCTGCATTGTCCATTAGCCGGATCTCTCCTATTGAACCCTTGATTAACTATTCCAGTCGGGACCACATCTTCTTGAGGTGGGAGGGGGGGTCGGGCCACGTAGGCTTGTGTCACCTGGGCTTGCATTACCATTAATGCATTTTCCACTTTTTCGATCTTGCCATCTACTCCATGTACGCCMTCATGCACCTTATCCCCTGTTTKACTGGTWAGGTCTATRACATCTCCCTCCTTCAGYAGGGCCAAAGAGTCGGTTACAACCATCTTTTCGRCAATGTCCGTTACTGTACTGAAGTCTACGTCCCTTGTATTRATAAACTTTGTGGTTTKCCARTAGGCTGATAGGATCTTATCTTTGTYAAACTCGGTAAACTGGCTAAGGAAATACTTACTCATTCTACGGTCGGTCACCCCCGGGATCCGCAGYGCCACGAGGGTGAATTTTTTYAGGAAATCGTTATACGTTGCAAAATTCTTCTYTTGCACCGCAACCAGCTCTATCTCAGTAGCCATTTTCTCGGCTGCCGGGTACTTCCTCATCATTACGTCCCRGATTTCCTTCCAGAATCCGTTGCCCGAGACGATAGCGATTATGTCCCTCCATGAGTTCAACGACACATGCKGCSCTAGGTGGTCCATTTTCTCTTCCTCACTCCACCTCAGTAGTGCTTCCRAATTCTYGTAATCCATCAAGAACTTCGTTATATTTACCMCGTCGAACGTCAGCRTCTTCTTGGTATCTACCWGGTACCCCTGGTTTTTATTTAGSGCCCGCATGAGGAACGACAYCATTTTTCTAAGYCCTCCTTCCTCYTGCCTCGCCAGCGGCGCCGGATCCTTGCCCTTCTTTATCCGTCTCCAATCCCTCTCCGACTTTCACCRTTCCTTCAGGGTCAAACCATCCCAACACCCTCTCTCTCAAGATCCAAAGCCCTTCACATCCTCTTGCGATTATGGACGAGGTTTCTGGTCGGCTTGCCCCGCTGTCTATAGCAGGTGGATTAGCRACCTTCTCCGCMTCCCTTCCTTGAGATCCCGTTCTCTCTTTTCCTTTCTTAGTCGGYGTCTCTCTGCGCTCCCCAGTCCTATCCTTTCTTCTTTGTATGATATCATCCYSGCCTCCTCGACCCTGGTTTACTCCTTGCTCCTCGCTCGGCCTTGCCCCAACGGAATCCCCCTCACTTTCATTCATCATTTCCTCCATCAATTTTGCTTTATATTTTGTCGTCCTCCTTGCTATCTCGGCTAATTTTTTTCGAGCGTYTGTTAGCCTCACMTTTTTTGATAGTGCTCYTTCCAATGCTCGAGGCGCTGGACTACCTTTATCCCTATCTCCCCCAGTTTCGTGGGTCCCTCGTTTRTTCCGTCCGTCTTTTCCTGAGTATTTTCCTGTTGCAACTTCCTTTCCCCYTTCCTTAGTACCCTCCGGGCTTGTCRACCCCCCGTCCCTCAAAATCCTCTTGTTYTGCTCTACATCCTCTCCTATGCTTTGATCTCCCCTGCTTCGCTGATTCCCCATCTCGTCCTCGGTTGCCATTCTTCTCTAGTCCTGCACRTAGGAAAYTTTTTTAAGGGGTGGCARACCGCCCAAGGTTCTTAGGGTTTCTAAGTCCGAAGGCTTACTGTCGGCCTYATAGCCTCTCCATCTTTGCCATTTCAATATTATATTTTTATGGTGGCCGTAACTAGTCTGTCCCCTTTTCYGATTTGCGAAGTATCGCTTGCCTCCCCTTCGAAAAACCCTTTGATCYAGATCRATATTTTYGACCCAACTGCGCACCTGATCTCAGGCGGCGTGTCCATSCGCGGAGCGGGTCCTTATTTWGGGGACGACCTTTTTCTTTCCTGCCCTTGGACACTCCTAGAGATCTAAGTTATGGTGGCCATCCCAGTCCTGTCTCGACCCATCCTTAKATAGAGTATGACTCCAGTCGCTATCTYATGGAGAACGTTATCCTTACTTCTTCTTGGTAGTACCTTGTTATTCTCTCCCATTACGCCATTTTCCCCTCGTTTCTCACACATTCCTCATGTTCATCCTGGTCGACGGTGTCGGACCAAATACCCTTACATGGGTATTTGGCCATGCTTTTGTATTCGACACAGCGACGACACCGGCTACCATGACRGGGCCGGTCTGAAATAAAGAGGGTGTGCGCRCTTTAAMGCGACACTTGAAACGATTCCTYGGCCATTGAGGCYGGGGGGGGGGRSTAATCAGGTGAGAAAATTTCGAGAGTGTGCGCGTGTTGTCATGACGCGCGATGTGAAGGTTAAAGATTAGTAGTAATACCCTCGGACCGAAAAGGTCGAGGGGTTGAGTGGGTTAGTGTGGTGTCGGGTAGATCTACGACACACCTTGAGATTTGGACTGGTACCTGTTTGCCTACCGGTATTGGGCCTCTAAAAATACCAACTTTGTCTTCTTTGCTCGGCCTCGACTACCCGGCGCATCTACCTCTACTTGGCGTGGTACCGACCTAACCGCCACTTGAGTTTTTCCGCGGTTCTCAAGTGTCGCGGACCTCCTACCCCGCCACTTGAGTGTTGTCCCGCCTCGACCCTCAATATCGCGGCCAAGGCTAAGTACCGGCCGGCCCGCTACCTGAGTGTTTTCCCGCTGCAAACCCCAAAGTCATGGCCACAAGCAACTATCGCCTATTGCGGGGCCTCCCAAACAAAACAAGTAACCTTGCGGGTCACACACACACACTCACGCCAATGAACTTTACTTATACGAAGACAGCTCCTTGCCATATCATGATAAGAGTTAGCCCAGTAGGTAACAGGTTGGAATTGCATACAGCAGATGGATGGGTCGAAGCCCGACGACCACTGGGCTAGCTTTTCTTTTTTGGCAAGCAACCCGAAATTCGACCCCGGTCCACTACTGTCGGCCGGGACTTGAACTCGTGACCTCTGGGTTAGAATAAAAAAGAGTTAGTTAGTTAACTGGTCTGCACGACACTTGGCAGTTTAGGGTGGTTAGTAGTGAGATCTCGTTTGTTTTCTTTTATTTTCTTTTGTTTTATTAGTTAGATTTCGTTTTCTTTTATTTCATTAGTTTTTTTTTCTTTATTTATTATTTTTTTAATTTTATTTTCTTTCAAAATCCCGTGATTTCTCTTTGTGGATTCACTTTTATGAATCCACCGCTAAAAACCGGGGCAGATTCAGTAAAGGAAAGTGAGGACTGCCCTTTACTGCCAAGTTCATCAGACCTCGGTCGAGGCGAGTACGCTTACGATGCGGAGGAAATCGCTGTCAACGAAGACAGGGACAACGCACGCGGGGTGTAGTGGAGATGGCCGCGCGAAGAAGGGGGGGGGTGAACGCGTGGGGAATGTGGTTGGAGAAATGGCGGAAGAAGTGATCAAGGGAGGAGTAAGCGCGATGCAGCAAAGGAGACTGCGCTGTGGAAAGAGCGAGATGGCAACCAAGGAGAGATGGAGCGCGGTGCAAGCAACAGGGTGGACCGCGCGGAGGAGGAAGAAGAAGCGCTCGCGCAGAGGGAGAAGGCGCACAGGAGGGAGGATGGAGAACGGGAAATGGAACACAGCGAGGAGGAGAAAGTCGTGGAGGTGAGGAAGGTGCGCGGAGGAAGGGGGAGTCGAGCAGGGAGTAGAGAAGATGGTCGCGCGATAGAAAAGAGGTGCGAGGGGAAAGAGACGGCAGAGCGGGCGCGAGATGGGAAATAGCGGGCGAGTAGGAAGTGGTGTGGGGGGATCAGCTACGAAGATGCGCGGTAGAAGGTATGCGCGGGGAGCAGCGGAGGTGACGAGCGGGATAGCGGAGAGGAGGAAGATGGCCGTGCGCGCAAAGAAAGTAGTATAGGAAGAAGAAGAAGAAGAAGAAGAAGAAGAAGAAGAAGAAGAAGAAGAAGAAGAAGAAGAAGAAGAAGAAAGAGGAGGGGGGAAGAAGTAGAGGGGGAAAGCACTTACCTGACCGTGCGGTCAGATGATTGCGGCTCCGACGACGACGACGACAACGAGCTAACGACGTGACGACGACGACGATGACGATGGCGATGGCAAGGGAGCAAGAGAGAGAAAGCGGGTAAGTCACCTACCCCAACGCTAGCCGCACGCTACTTGGATCGGAAGAATCATTCCGTTTTGCTCCTCCTATCGTGGAGTGTGTGTGTGAGAGAAAGAGAGAGAAAGTTCTTCTTCTTCCTCTTCTAAGTCCATCATCTCTCCTCACCCTCTCGCTACCTAACTTCTCTGTACCTGCAGAATACGAGAAAGAGAGAGATTGGTGACTTTGGAACTTAACGACATTGGATTCAGGCTCGACATTGGGATTCAGACATTTGACGGGGGATTATTTGGGACCTGTGCGAAGACTTGGTGTTGACGATATTCCCATCTTACTCTCTCCTTCGTCTGATCCCCTCCTCTTCGTTCGTGGGTGGCGAGTAGCTGGCGCATCGTCTTGTGTGAGCACCAGACTCCTTCACACCAGGGAACGATGGTAATGTATGTTGGGGCTGCATTGCAATATTGATTGTTCGGATCATTGCTATCTAAGTCTTCCGCTACGCATCTTATACTTTGTATAAGAGGACGGTTCCTGTTCTGGTCTGCACTTTTACAGGATGCAACAATGTGTGTGTGTGTAGGAGAGAGAGAAAGGGAGAGAGAGAAAGAGGGAGAGAGAAGGAGAGGAGAAAGGTCGGAGAGGGAGAAAGGAGGAGAGGAGAAAGATCGGAAGGGGAAAGAGAAGAAGGAGATGAGAAGAGATCGAAGAAGGAGAGAGAAAGAAGAGAGAGGGGTGAAAGTGAGAGAGAGGGAAAGAGTACTCCGGTCGATTCATTGCGCCACGTACTGGGCAACAGGTAAGTCCAGAGGCCGCGGCTGGCCTTGCGCAACATCCATCGAAAGGATGACCAAAATCGACAAATCTTCCTCTACAACGTCGATATATTCACTATACATGTGTGTATGTATGTGTGTCTTTGTGTGTCTGTGTGTGATCCGAGGGGGGGGGTTGTCTGAGGCCGTGGCTGACTTCGTGAAGCTTTCCTCGAAAGGATGAGCAATATCAATCGAATCTCCTACTACAACGTCGAAATACTCACTAGTACATACACATGTGTGTGTATGCGTGTGTGTGTGTGGGAGTGTGAGAGTGAGCACCTCGATCGATTCGTTGGGCTGCGGTAGCGGGCCGGCATCGCGCAGCCTCCATCGAAAGAAATAAAAATGAATAAATAAATAAATAAACAAATAAATAAATAAATAAAAATAAATAAATAAATAAATAAATAAAATCGATCGAATATTTCCCTAGCACGTTGAAAGATTCACTATACTACACGCATGTGTGTATGTGTGTGTGTGTGTGTGAGAGAGAGAGAGAGAGAGAGAGAGAGAGAGAGAGAGAGAGAGAGAGAGAGAGAGAGAGAGAGAGATTTCTGGTAGAGAGAGATTTCTGGTCCTTGACTACTACCGAATTCTCTGCCCTTGACTACTACCAATCGTGGGCAACCGCCTTCGTCCGAAAGAACGGACGGTTATTGTCGCTGTATCGAGACTGAAATTTGCCCCAAGTACAGCTATAATGGTCGTGCATAAAGCCGAGTGATGATGATAAGGACGTTTACTATGTTCCGGGATATGCCACGTTTACAGCGATGAGCACACATTCGTATGGAACGTGTGCCCATTACCGAATTGCAGATATTTCTCTCATTCCCATGCTGGTGTGTGTGAGTGTGTGTATGTGAGTGTGTGTGTGTATGTGAGTGTGTGTGTGTGTGTGTGTGTGTGTGTGTGTGTGTGTGTGTGTGTGTGAGAGAGAGAGAGAGAGAGAGAGAGAGTTCTTCTTCTTCC
>BFEA01000440.1:411514-435742 GCA_003427395.1 Chara braunii
AGAGAGAGAGAGAGAGAGAGAGAGAGAGAGAGAGAGAGAGAGAGAGAGAGAGAGATGAAATGAGAGACAAAGACACTCTATTTATGGATGATTTTGACATTAATTATTATTCGTGGACATAGAAGTAATTGTCTGTTCGTGTTCCTGAGATAGCTAACGTTTCGACATAACCCTTCATCCTCACTTATTGTAATGGTCACAACTAGCATGTATACATGATGTCCACTTCAAAAATGTGTATGAGTGTGTCAGTGTACCCTTATTGTGTGTGTCTGTGTGTGTGTGGGGGGGGGGGGGGGGGAGGAGTCACAAGCTTGGGAGGTGTGCGTGTTCATCTTTTCTTTGTTGTCTGGAATGGAGGGACCCTGTTTTACCTCTTTCTCTTTCACTCTAAGCGAAGTCTGTATTAAGGGTTACCAATAAAGGTGTGCGCTTACTTATAAAAATAATAATTCCCTCCTCAAACAAGCAGTCACATTCTCGATCCCCAACGAACATTACGTATATTTGACCATGAGTGAGTCACGAAATTTATCGACCACAATGCTCCCCTTTGCTCCAATGGAACACATGTCTGCGTGAATATGAATAGAGAGGTCTTCAACAGGCGAGCACCACAATTCCAAACATAACAACATCACATTTCCAAAACGATTCATCACACCACCATCACATTTCCATCACGATTCCAACATGATATCCAACATAAAGTCTTGTGTTCAACTGTTGATAAACAGTTTACCAACACGTAGTTCAAACTTCCAAACGTAGTTCAACAGAATATAAACAGATTCTCAACAGCTTACCAACACAAAGTTCAACTGTTTATCCTGTCACTTCATGTGGACTACATAAGTCACGCACGTTGGTTTCCTTCACTTCCTGTTGAGCATGGTGCATGTGTCAGGAAAAACAGTTGAAAAACAGTTTTTAAACGGTTGTTCGGGGATGAGGCCCCACGATAAAAAAAAAAAAAAAACGGCGACAATTTCTCTGTTGATTCCACGTTAATCCCTCGAACCTCGTTGTTTGCTTGTAGCTACACTTCCCACCCGTTACCGCTCTCCGTGGGCGGCCAAGGGTGTGCGGGTCGCAACGACGTTCGGGTGCGCCTCATTGCCATCGCTAGTCGGTGAATTCCTGCATGGTTCAGAAAGAAAGTAAATACCTCCCATTTCCTCTATGACCCCAGACCTCGATGACTGTCTTCTTGCTCCCTACCCTATTCTTTCCATCGCCCTTGTTTTTTTTTCCTTCTTATTTGACTACCTCGTCCTCTGGTAGCTCGAATAAACGATAAACGTCGTCTATGAAGGTCATTTCGCGGCTCACTTCACGCCTCATGACGTCCCCACATAATCTCATAGCCTATTAGCGGAATCCTTGGTCTCGTTGTCACAACTGCGCGCAGGATGCGTAACACTTCATACCCCTGTTGATCCTCAAGWGACCCCATCTCAARRAAGGCCCGATARTATTCTTGATATACCATGGTTTCCTCAAAGCTTAGTCTARCCAAAGCCGCTACYGCCTGCTCAACTCGTTCCACACCTCYCATSCGTCMTAGTAGGAAGGSCGACAATCCCATTCGTACGTTTTCGTTGGGCAGGGTAAAAGTCCCTGCCATGACRGTTCTTACTTCGGYCGTCACGTCGTCTCACTTGGGATCAGCAAATTCGAAACCCTCTCGCCATGTTATTTGCCATGCCCCTTCGATCATTCGTACGGGATCGCCCCCTGATGCCACAGTGATWCCAAAGTTGCGYCATCCTTCTTTTGACAAATACAGCGATCCCCTGGCGTGTACRTRTCTCGRAAGGTCCAAGTTCACGCCCCCAAACTCCCCCCTTGCACGCCATTCCAACTCTAACACTGGATACACAKTGTATTCCATCAATTYTACTCCCACCCAGTCCATTATCGGGTTRCTTACCCCRCTCYTTGCCGACATAMTTATCTCTACCCTGCCATCTACCTCGCGCAGCGGCAAGATCCCATGRGGTCTGTCCTCCCAGAGTGCYATCCTTCGAGCCATTTCGCGGTGCCTTCCTCCTCGCTTTCTTCCGGTCGACTGTTGCATCCASCGAAATTTCATGCCTCCTAGATTTAGTCATTTCATCCTTGCAATGGTAATCTTCCTCYTATCRTACACCCATTTCCGATCCCGGTTCTTRCTCCCTACTTACTACAATWTTYCCTYCCCGCATGTTGCWGGCGCCCTTYCCGTTAGGGGCCGTTCTTCTGACTATAACCATAAAACTTCAAACAGTAAAAATATGTCACCTGCATACGAGGGGGTTGTTGCCACCTCACGGCGAAGTATTACATCCTCTGTTATGTCGTCTACCGCAATCCGKTCRTCCTTAATAACKYTCAATATGTCGACGACCTCTTTTGCTCTATCGCTATGGAAGGGTCCTGCTTTTAKTGAYATCTTATAGTAGGCATCGACCAGCCAGGAGGAACCYWGRKCTACTTCGTCCAAGGATTCCGTCACCACATAAATCTGTTCGTATCCATCGAACCAATCCGCCACAAAGTGCGGTATCTAGGTCTCRACTAACTGGTACGACAACTTAAGTTTTTCCCATCCCCCTATTACGACCCTGTTGTTTACCTCATCCAAGCCTTCGTTGGACATCAGTGTTATGCAGAACGGATGTCAGCCCCTTTTTTATGGGTACACCGTCCCGAGGGATTCTACATTCCCTTCGGCTACRTCGTCCCATCCTTTTTCCTCCCTCAATAAGTTTCATACCCTTTCCACCCATATGAATGATAGTTCCGATGCGATCTCCTCCCCTACCAGTYACAKATCGTCTCTCTYCACTCGTTCCTCGTTAGAAAGGTCATTTATATTCGTCCTTCGAGCCGCYTCAGTCTCCATCCCCTAAACATCCTATCGTTTAAGCGTTGTTCCCAAACCATGCTTGTCCCGTRCACAATGYGGACCACCCATATCATTTCTGCCCACARACCCATTCCTGAAAAGTCMTAGTCCTCAATTGCATCAACTTCCTTCTCATTGGTGAAATCGTCTTTTTCCTCATAYAATASATCCTTYRAGCCATTGAGAAACGTTTCTCCTATCACTACATTCTTGTAGATTATTCTCCAATGGACGGGGCTCGAGAGAGACACATCGTCCGTGCTGAGAGAATTTAGTATCTCAGCTAGCTCTCTCGCCCAATTTCCTTCGAAGKKCCCCATTTCGACCGAAAGTCGGAAGAAGTCCTGCCTTGCGCCTTGGTRCAACCCAAGGTTTGACATGGACTGACATATCCGTATCAACCTACTCTGCATTCCRAAGACCGCATCCACCAGGAATGGAKGCAAGATGCACCTCATTGGTCTAAGTGGCYGCCTTACATTTCCTCTATCCCCGAGTTCCACCCACACATCTATCTCRTTCATTTTCATCTCTTTGCACTKACATGCTGCGTATACTACTTCCCGTTTCTCTCGCCTAAACAATTTGTATGAGACTACCTCTAACGCTAGGTCGACAACCATTGYGTTTTCCCCTTCCATGGACAAGTAGATCCATCCCCGGGYTTCCAAAGTCCCTCGAAATTGCAAATTTGTCAAGCTTGGTGTTAGCCGAGTTAGACTGACCTTGGTCCATAAGGTCTATATCCATAGGAAGGCGTCCCCTTCGCCCAACATCACGGTCTGATATGATGGCTCTAGGTCTGTCCAGGTCTCTTCTTTTGATAGAACGATAGATACCCCGTCCCTCACATCTACTGGCATTCCCGGACCGCTGAAATAGATTGGGGACGATAGCCATCGCGCGCCATCTTGGTTCCAACACCCCATCCCTGTTTTTCACATCCAAGCACCGATTTTGGCCTTGGGTCYAATCAGCCTACATCTTGGWTGAGAATATTTCAGACCCCTCATCAAGGTMTAGCCTAGTCTACCTCCCCATTCCCAAGCTCTATCCTTCCTCGGATACCCTTAAATGGTCCCCTTCACCCAAACTCATTTTCTTGGTTCCTTTCAAAGCTGACCTCTATCTTTTTCCCTCATGGTCTCCACTCACTCGTGTGGACTTAGGAGGGAGGTAGGAATAGACTAGAATCYTMGCCGTGCCCAATAACTCCTATCTCAATCAGGTTTATAAARGGGGATTATGAAATACAAAAGACACARACAAACKCACACACAAGCACGATCATCTCCTCACCGACCTCTTTCCCAAAGTGGTCTCTCCACTGTTACCATTGGTAGAGTTATATCCCATACCTCAAGCACATCTCAACCGTCRYGAGCGAGGTACCCCAACTCCGGYACAGGGTGTCACCCCTCTCCATTTACCCAGAGTWCCCCATCCCTTCATGCCGCCCTTGTACATCCTCGCTGGCACCGGGAATCACCCCGCGCACCCCGGTAGGAGCAAAGGTTAGTTGTYCAGACWTTCACATCCTTTGGTCCGTTAAGAGTTTGCCTTTCTTATGTCGTACTTTGGGAAGCTACTATCGTCCCTGAGGCRCCCTTCTTGCCCAAATGCAGTGGTCTTACCTCTGTCTGCTGACAAACCACAGCCCAGACCGAGGAGACGTTTYGCATCCCGTCGGGCAAKGTGCGAGCCATACTCGGTCCGCCCTAGAGAGAGTGCWACTAATCAACCGACGGGRCAAACTTCTGCCAACAGCCCGGTGGATCAACCTRCCGCACATGAGACAAAGTGGCACTTCAAAGGAACGACGTTTCGCAGCCCGCCCCAATTGGTTCAGACCCTCTTCCTTCCTTTCCGCAGGCAGGACACTCCATTCCCCTTAAGCAGATCACAAGTCCCAAGTGGGGTACACATAATACGAATGCCTTTCCCTTGGTGCATCCAAYGCGTCCTACCCATGCCTCGCATTATCTCTCAGGAGTGTGCGTGYCACTCCCCCTATCATCCATACACAGTGGTGGGTTCCTTCTCGTGAGCATCTTCAAGGGTGAGCTAGTTTTCCTTGGAGTCTAGCAACTCCCTATATTCTCATTCTCTTCCTTGRTCTGTCGTTTCATAGGGAAAAATTGTTCTTTCTCGATTACCATTGYGTTCATGTTGGTTCCTTCAAGCACTTCAMGTGTATARTGCATGGGTCCRWTTGGCCTAAAAGACGAAGAGATAAAAGCACCCAGCCGGTCGGATCACTCCGCCATGGGATTTTCATTGGCCCCCGGCCGAAGCCGAAGCACAAACCGCCTGCCAGGTAACCGAAGCCCTCCTTTCAACGGAAGAGGAACGGTCGACCTGCGACTTGCCATATGCTTCCTCGGACTGGCGAACACCAGCACCGGAAGAAGGGGGCTAGAGGCACTCCGCAAAAGAGTGAGCTGATGAAGTGTGCAATCAAGCATGTTATACCTCCAGGCCTGACCATGCTATGCGCCCAGTCACTCTTAAGTCTGATTCTCTCAAAGGTAAAAGCAGTCTCAAGTCCTCATTTCCTTCTCTTTGGTTGTATACATTATTATGCGTAGGGCGCCCCATCCGGGATGGTAAGGGTCAGTGTAACCCCATACCCGGCACCTCTGCCATTTTTTTTAGGGCCAACCCCCGTTAGACTTTCGAACCTGTGTCGACCCCACCGCGCGTCCCGATTGGCTCAGCACGTCCACGCTCATGCTCAGGGCGCGGTGTCGGAAGACGATGCGGCGCAGCAGCGGAAAATGCCTCGCCGCAGTCAACCCCGCGCCGCGTCTAAATCGCGCCCAGGGGCGTCCACAGTCATGGTCAAACTGGACCCTAGCGCGACGGTTGGATTTTCCCTGAGCCGAAATCAAGGGAAAGACAGCGCGGCAGTACGGTCCTCCGGAGACCTGATCGTCCACGTTAGACTGGACCGTCGCGACCGCAATGGGCCAATTAGTGGGGTCCGGTTCAAACGGCACTTGAAACGGACCAAGGGTTAGCGAGATATTTAAGTTTGACCGGTTGGGACTGGACCGACACGACCGCGCAACCCGGCCAGGAAAGGAATAGCCCTAAGTAGCCATATAGATGAACAGCCAGGCCCGAATAATTAAAATAGGGTTATGTGCTATTTTTAGCACGGGACTGACTGTTCGTTTCCCAAAGTCGGGCCTGCGCCACATCCCCACACTATTTTTAGCATGGGACTGACTGTTCATCTACCGGGAACTGGGCCTACGCCAGTCCTGTTCTAAAAATAACACAGGCCCACGCTATTTTTAGCGTGGGATTGACTGTTCATCTACCGGGAACTGGGCCTGCGCCAGTCCCATTCTAAAAATAGGACTGACTGTTCATATCCCGAGGTCGAGACTGCTGCTAGTTTTAACAAAGGCCCGGTCCAGAGTTTGACCACAACCCCGACCTTGGGATTGCAGCACTCAGCCCCGATCGCCTGGCCTCTCCATTATAATAGAGAGGCCACGTCACTCAAGAGAGACAGATCAGCATGCGTGAGACGCAAGTGGCGCATCAGACGGCTAGAGAACCCTCGCTTACGGGAGCACTGCAGCCTTGGCGGAACGGCAAGGAGCGAAAGGCATGAGCCAAAGAATAGCGACGTGCGAACACTTGTTGGAGCCGAAGAAGATAAGGAAGGAAGAAAGAAGGAGAAGCAAAAGGAAGATAGTGAGAGTGAGGGTGAGAGTAGTGATCATGACGCTAGGCGAAGGAGAAAAGAGAGACAAAAAAAGAGGTGCGACCGGGATTGGAAGAAAGATAATAAGAGCCGAGATTGGCAAAGGAGAGATGGCCCCTTCCGATGTTATTATTGTGACGAGGAAGGCCATACTATAACTCGGTGCCCTTTACTAGAGAACGAACTCGAAGAAGGAATTGTCAAGAAGAATGCCAATGAGCACGTCTGTGATGCCAATTGGAACAAGATAGATTTCCAAGTCAAAGGAGGGATGCGAGCAGTTATCCTAGAACAGGCTAGGACCAATAAGGATAAAAAGAAGAAGGCTAGAGTTAATGTTATTACCTTTGATGGTATACTACCTCCGGAGATAGTGGCCCGAGACGACAATCCCGGAAGTCAAAGTCTGAATGTATCCCATATCAGCCAGAAAGAGGTCGAAGAGAAAAAGCGAGAGAAGGCTCAAAGAGAGCTAGACCAGCTGATAGATGGGACCAAGGACCTAGTGAAGGAAGGGAAAGGAAAGGAAGCTGCCGGGAAGAAGAGAAGGGTGGTCCTTAGATCCGAGGCCGAGGAAGGGATCTCGATAGATGAAGTAGTAAAGAAATTGCTCGAGGAGACCGAGATCACCCTATCCAGGAAAGAAGCAGTAGCTTTGGTACCTAAGTTTAGAGAAGAACTTAAGAAGATGGTTGAAAGGCGGAAGGTAGAAATCAATAGTCTAAGACTCTTTTCTCAGCAGGTGGAAAGAGCCCCGCCTGGTAACAAGATGAGGTTTGGTAACATTTCGTGTGGATACTTGAATATCTCTGTGAATGACGTGAAGGTTAGAGCCCTAGTGGACTCTGGGGCCGAGATGATGCTTATGTCCTCGGCCACGATGAGATCATGTGGGCTTGGAATAGATAGGAAGGTCAATTATCAACTTTCCAATATAGCCGGGTTTCTGCCTTTAGAAGGTTTTATTGATGATTTGTCTATTTGAATTGGGAGTTTACGGGCCGAGATCCTCTGTTTTGTGGTCCCCAACTTGGATCATGATTGCATTCTCGGAGCCCCTTCCCTACATAGAATGGAGGCTTGTGCGTTCTTTGGCCATGATGGGGCAGCCTGACTTTCTCTTCAGGATCCTAACAATGGTCAAGAACAGACTTTTGTGATAAGTGATAGGCATCATCCTCGCAATCAGCGACATGTTAACTCTCTTAAGCATGGAGAATCTGACAAGCTGGTTGAGAAAGTACGGACGAAACTGAAAGAGAGTGGAATAATAGACGAGAAGACAACGATTAGAGTAAATGATATCGGGAAGATGCTCAAGCTCCTGGATAAAGAGAAGGAGCTGGACGATAAGAGTGAGATGGAAGGATTCAAGGATGCTGTGAGGGCAGTCAAAGCTGGCACGATGCAACTCACCTTCTCTGCGACTGGTCTTTTTTTAAGAAAATAGTCACCGGATCTAAGAGGAAGTATAAGCGCAAGGGCATTAAGAAGAATCCGGTGACAGTTTTGATGGAGAAAGATTACAATCAGGCATTAGAGAAGGAGAGAAAGATAATTAAAAGATTAAGGGAGACTGCATTAAAAGGAGGGAGAATTACCCCAGATAGGTTCAAAATAATGAAGGTAGGAACCAATGACTTCCTTCTGCCGGCTGAGAGGGATTTCATATATGAATTATGTCAGAAGAACAGTGGTGCCTTTTCTTTTAATGATGAGGAAAGGGGACGACTGGACGTTGACATGATCAAGATGGTCAAGATCTGGACCATTCCTCACACGCCTTGGAATGACAGACCCACGAAATATGCCCAAAAGGAAGAAAAAAAGGTAATGAAGTACATAAACCAGAAAATCGCCTCCAACGTTGCGGAACCAGCTGATAAAGCTTACATCAATCACTGGTTTTGCTTTTGGAAGCCAGGTGGCGGCCTGCGCTGGATACAGAACTTGCAAAAGTTGAATTTGGTAACGATTCGCGATGCGGGTAGTTTGCCCAACGTGAATCTGTTGGCCGAGTCTTTTGCCGGAAGGAGCATCTACTCCCTAATAGACCTATACTCTGGCTATGACCAATTCCCGATAGATCCTACTAGTCGACCTATGACCGTCCTGCATACACCTAAAGGCCTTATACAAATGTGTGTGGTGCCTCAAGGGTGGACGAATGGGGTCGAGGTCGTCCAACGAGACATGCTGAAAGTCATGGAGGACATATGCCCAGAGGTTACGTTCCCATACATTGATGACAATCCAGTTAAAGGACCGAAGGAAAAGGATGAGACTTTAGTGGATGGTCGAGTCAGACAGTTCGTATGGGAACATGCGCAGGGAGTAGCGAAAGTACTAAAAAAGTTGACTAAATACAATCTCACAGCCAGCGGACCGAAATCACTACTGTTCCAAATGGACGTAACAATCTTGGGTTTTAGGTGTTTCTTGGAAGGAAGAAGTCATAATCCTAAGAAAGTGGATAAACTCCTGAACTGGCCGATGCCTCTAAAAACGGTTGGGGAAGTAAGGAGCTTCCTAGGGGTCTGCAGCTTCTGGCGGATCTTCATCTCCGGGTTCGCCAAGATAGTCGAACCCCTTAGAGAAATGGTGCGACAAGGAGCTAGCTTAGAGTGGTCTGACCAAAGAGAGAAGGCTGCGCGGACACTTCAAGATAAGTTAAGAGATGGCGGGGTCGTATTAGGAGTACCATACTTCGACGATGAAAGGGAGAGGCCCTTCATCATCGAAGCCGATGGCGGCCCGATAGCATTTGGAGGGGTGCTCGTGCAGCGAGATGGGAATGGTAAAGAAAGGCCACTTAAATTTGAGAGCCGCACCCTTGATTCGGTCGAGAGAGGCTATATTCAGTTCAGGAAGGAACTCCTGGCGATCCTGCACTGTCTCAAGGTGTTTAGACACTATGTTATGGGGCGGAGATTCATTTTAAGAACGGATTCCACAGCGGTAATCGGAGCTGTTAAGAGACATCAGCAAGTAGATGCTACGGTCAGTAGATGGTCAGTAGGTGGATAACTCACATATGGACGTATGATTTTGTATTAGAGAATTTACCTACTGAAAAGAATCGAGCCGATGGGCTGAGCCACGTAGAATGGGGATCAATAGATGATGAATCTCTTGAGGAGGCACCCTTCGTTGGCGAATTCCTTATGGAAGATGATGATGAAGGATTACCTCCAGCTATATAGCCTCAACCATAGCAACGACCAGGGAAGACTGTTGGGGGGAAAAGAAAGACAAGGGTGAAGAGGAAGGATGGTATGGGATGGTAGAACAAACTGCTGTTGCAGCCCATGAGCTGGCAGAGAGTTCAAGGATGGTTGAGTGAAGGCTGAATGAGATAGAGGAAGAGTTGGAAGACCCTGAGCAAGATAAGGACGCTGAGGAGAGGTTTAAGAAGAATGAGTACGATGGGGAATATAAGAGGATCGGTATGGTAATGAGCAGTAATCAGTTGGACGAATTCTATCATGAGAGAACAAAGAGAACCTTTAGGCTGCGTAGGGGTCACCTTTTTATGGATGCTAAGGAAGGACTACCGCCACTGAGAGTAGTGTGTGGTAAGGAAAGGCAACTAGAGGTGATCGCCGTACTGCATGAGGGTCTAGCAGGGGGCCATAGGGGTGCTGATGCTACATACTATAAAGTATCTCGACTATATCACTGGGATGGTCTAAGGGATATGGTTATGAGATATTGTAAGTCATATGAGGCCTGTCAGAAAAGGTCATCTATGATATTGATTGAACCCTTATACCCCACTTTTCTTGTTGAACCTAGCAGTACTTTTCACCTTGATCCAATTACTATGCCACCTGGTAAGGATGGAATGAAATATGTACTAAACATGAGAGATAACATGTCTGGTTATGTTGAAGCAAAAGTCATTCGTAAGAAAACTACAAAGACAGTGGCAGATTGGATCGAGGAAATCCACTTGAGGTACCCCTTCATACGTGAGTTTGTGGCTGACCAGGGATCAGAATTCAAGAACGAGATGGTCAGGAGACTCATGTTCCGACTTGGAGTCAGGATCAGATTTGTGACACCATATCATCCTTAAGCTAATGCACCAGTGGAGAGAGGTCACAGGACACTGAAGGATGCTATATCGAAACGGTGCCAAAGCGACTCCAGAAACTGACCATCTTTCTTAAGGGCGGCAGTCTATGCTGACAATGTGACTGTCAAACGGACTAGAGGTTATGCGCCCATTACACTCTGGTATGGCAGATATGGTACCTCTCCCATTGAGAACCTGGTTGAGACYTGGACCCATGAGGCACAGAGAGAGTCGTACTCCACAGAGGAGTTACTGAGGCTGAGGATCAGGCAGATCAAGGAAGTGGATGAGGCCATAATTGAGGCCACGAAGAGGATGTCAGACAACAGATTATGTGATCAGACACGGTGGAACAACAAGAGGTACATCAGGAAGGATTGACTTCAAGTCGGAGATATTGTACTTCTACGTGATACATCTCTCGAGACACGGTGGACCAAGAGATTGGAGACCAGGTGGATGAGACCATTCAGGATCATCAGAGAGGTTGAAGGCAAGGCCTATGAGTTAGCAGAGATGGATCGTACGAGATCCCATGGTATAGTATCCGGCCCTCGGCTCCGAAAATTCATACTTAGAGATGCAGATTTGATTCCGAGTTCGGGCAGAGTGATGAGGCGAGGCCCGAGAGCCGTCTAGCATCAGCCTAGACATGGTGAGACGTGGCTAGTGTGCCCTCAGCATTTGTTGGGACGTGGTGAGAGTGCCGCCAACTCCAGATCATTATATGCTGGGATGTGGACAGTGTGCCGCCAGCTTCAGTTGATGATGATGATATGCTGGGATATGGACAGTGTGCCGCCAGCTTCAGTTGATGACGATTATGAGCTGGGATGTGGACAGTGTTGCCACCAGCTACAGATGATGATGATTATTTGCTGGGACGTGGCCAGTGAGCCGCCAGTTATCGATGATTATGAGCTGGGATGTGGGCAGTGTTACCGCCAGCTACAGATGATTATTTGCTGGGACGTGGCCAGTGAGCCGCTGACTATCGATAATGATTATGAGTTGGGACGTGGCCAGTAAGCCGCCAACTATCGACGATGATTATGAGTTGGGACGTGGTCAATGAGCCGCCAACTATCGATGATGATTAAATGCTGGGACGTGGCCCGTGTGCCGCCAGCAGCAGCCAACAGTCGTCTGCTATGATTATGGTATGATTTCGGATGCCGGAGCTGGATACGAGCAGCCTATGATGGCTTGGCTCATTGGTGGACTTATGTGTCTGCCAGATTGGCCCCAGTTTTGTATGATTGTGAGTTGAACTTTTAAAATTTCAGTTCATTGCATTGTATCTGGCTTGTCATATGTCAGTCCTGGGACATGCCTGGGGGATTGGGAGTCAGTTTATGGGATTTCAGTTCTTGCCTCTTATTGTATTTATTTAGTCTGAATGACATTTATGAAATGAATGGCTGTGGGGTAAAGTAAAATTTGTTTTCTTCCTCTCATAAGTCAGCGCTCAGTTGATTGGGCAACCTTCTAGTACGATTGCGTAAGGATGATTGCCTAGCATCATCGGGCACAAATTGATTAGCTATCTCTGAAAGAGGGTGACATTTAGCCTAGTGAAGTGTTCCCTCGGCAAGGGACTCAGCATCGCCGAGATGGGGTTCCTCTCCAGACGGGCCTTCGCGACCAAACGCTACCAAGCTCTAAAGGGATAGGTAATCAGTTATGTGTCATAATCGATGGAGTGATCTGTCCGATCATGTGATCGGGCAAATATCACTTAGCATCGCAGCGGATTGAGGCTCGCTGCATTCTTCATGCTGGAAGGAGTGTTCCCACTGCAGTCGTCGGACTCTCGCAACGGTTCCCCGATGAGAGTCTATCCACAGTGGCGTCCCCTGCGGTGTCAGCACTTGCGTCCTTCATGAAGAGACGGAGAGTTTTCCACTGCGCCTCTTGAGCAAGAGATGATTCTCTGAAGCAAGTTCTCACAAGGTCCAGAGGCTAGCTGGGTCAGCGGAGTGTTTGAGCCATAGTGGCAGATAACTCCGGACCCTAGATTGGCTAGCCGTTCCTTAGGTCATCATATGGTGATCTGGTCCGCCTGCTAGAAAGGAAGGAGGCATCCTGAGCCTCTCCCAGTCTAAATCCGACATTTGGCTGATCAAGGTGGTGGACTCCTACTATCACTCTGATCGGGGTGTCTCTCGGGAGCAGTGTCTCCAGGGGCATTCCCTTGGCATTGGGCCAAGCCAGGTATCCACAGCCCAGCTGGCAACAGGGCCACTACGGCCTCCTAACCCACTGTTGCAAAGCTTAATTGTGGACTCGCTCTGACTCACCAGCAGTGTCTGGTTGGGTGTTGGTTGGCTCCTCCCACAGTAGCAAGAGTCGAGCGTTAGAATGAAGTCGAGCGAGTAGACGGAGGTTCTCAAGTCGACTAAAGAGCTTCCGCGTCATGGGCCTGCACTCATCGGAGTGAGGGTTTCATGAAGAGGTATGCGGCTCTCCGTGAGCTGTTCTGAGCAAGGTCTCAGAGGGTGGCCGGACCGCCATGACTGGGAATCGGGACTGACTTTGCTCTGCTTGCCGGGTTGGGTCAGCGGAGGAGCCCACCAGGGCGAGCGGGGGCACTCTCGGAAGGCCGAAAGGTAAGACTCTGAGAGTGAGTGAGGAAGGGGTGTCGGCAAGGGTCTTTAGGAGAGATCTTTTTTTTTCTCGTCTTTTTTTTAGGCTTGACTTGACATCTGTTTTGCAGGTACCTTACAACCAGACGAAGACAACGGGGTTTGGTATGACCCGACAATGAGCGGCACATAGCCGGCAGACGAAGACAACGGGGTTTGGTATGACCCGACAGTGAGCGGCACAGAGCCGGCAGACAAAGACAACGAGGTTTGGTATGACCCGACAACGAGCGACACAGAGCCGGTAGACAAAAAGAAAGGGGTTTGGTATGTTCACCCCTTATGAGGCAGCCTTCGGTCTAGATGACCTGGATGATCCTGGATGCGATGATTGGTCCCGTAGCCGCCCGTGGCTGAGATATCGATGAGGATTGTGCTGTACTGATGGGCAATATGGATGAGATGGACTGATCCAATGATGATGAGATGTGCAAACCAGGATTGAGACTTGTACCGCTAGACCAGACCTAGTGATGGGGTCAGGTCTAAGATTGAGGATCGATCATGATGATGCATGAGGCCAAACCTAATGGAAGGTTTGACTTGAGATTGAGGCTTATTCAGTGATCCAAGGGAACGGGATTGATAGTATGATTGGGTTGCATGAACAGTCATGATCATTGCGTGCTGTGACTGCACCACACAAGTCTGATAAGGCTAATTCCTTCTTGATTTTTTATGGTGGCTTGGACCAGTGGTCTATGCCTTATTGAGTGAGCACTTAAGCCCTAGCGGGCGAGCACCCTGATGATTAGGGATATAGTCTATATGATACCCCTGTATATCAGATAGCATACAAGGCCGCATAGCTTGAGTTGGCATATGAAGAACAGCGCAAGTATGAGGCACAAGCGATGGTTGGGCGGTGCAGCCTGGTGGGGGACGGGCGGTTCTGGTGCGCGTGGTAACGACGGTGGCGCAGGGCGAGGCGGCTGTGGCAGGACGGTGAGCTGGCGAGGAGATGGTTGAGTAGAGGAAGAAGGATGGTATGGTGAAGGGTATGAGCGAGAGGGCGGATCGAAACGTGGAGGCAAAGAGCCGTAGCGCTGCTCATATTTATACGGATAGTACATCATAGATCTAGGCGACGGCGTGCGCTCGCGCCGGTCCTCTGAGCGAGGGCGCAAGCGTGTTCCTCCCCATCTCATCTCCTCCTCCTACTCTTCGGATCTCTCCCCTTCATACGTCAGATCGATCGGTCGATCTGGCACCTTCCCCTGTCGACCTCCTCTCCCACGTCCAGCGCCCGAGCCTCGCGTCTTTGGCGCCATGGCAAAACTGATTAGCTGCACAATGATAAGTGCTGCGCGACGAGAGCGACGAGAGCGCTGCGCAACGATAAGCGCTAGAGCGATAAGAACAACGGTAATAGCGAGAGCGTGACAGCACTGCACGCTCAATGATGCGAATTCAAGAGTGAATGAAGAAAGCAAGTGTGATATTAGGCCTTTATAGTGTCTGAAACCAGGCGAGGACGCCAGGAATGAGGTTTGGTATAGTTGTCGGAAGATGACTCGCTGCAGTCAACCCCGCGCTGCATCTAAATCGCGCCTAGGGACGTCCACAGTCATGGTCAAACTGGACCCTAGCGTGACGGTTGGATTTTCCCTGAGCCGAAATCAAGGGAAAGACGGCGCGGCAGTACGGTCCTCCGGAGACCTGATCGTCCTCTTTAGACTGGACCGTCGCGACCGCAATAGATGAACAGCTAGGCCCGAATGATTAAAATAGGGTCATGTGCTATTTTTAGCACGGGACTGACTGTTCGTTTCCCAAAGTCGGGCCTGCACCAGTCCCGTTCTAAAAATAACGCAGTCCCACACTATTTTTAGCATGGGACTGACTGTTCATCTACCGGGAACTGGGCCTACGCCAGTCCCGTTCTAAAAATAACACAGCCCTACACTATTTTTAGCGTGGGACTGACTGTTCATCTACCGGGAACTGGGCCTGCGCCAGTCCCGTTCTAAAAATAACACAGCCCCACGCTATTTTTAGCGTGGGACTGACTGTTCATCTACCGGGAACTGGGCCTGCGCCAGTCCCGTTCTAAAAATAGGACTGACTGTTCATATCCCGAGGTCGGGACTGCTGCTATTTTTAGCAAAGGCCCGGTCCAGAGTTTGACCACAGCCCCGACCTTGGGACTTCAGCACTCAGCCCCGATCACCTGGCCTCTCCATTATAAAAGAGAGGCCACGTCACTCAAGAGAGACAGATCAGCATGCGTGAGACGCAAGTGGCGCATCAGACGGCGAGAGAACCCTCGCTTACGGGAAAACTGCAGCCTTGGCGGAACGGCAAGGAGCGAAAGGCATGAGCCAAAGAATAGCGACGTGCCAGCAGGAGCACGAGGGGAGCGTGGAGCAGGAGG
Organism: Chara braunii; assembly: GCA_003427395.1. Lineage (NCBI taxonomy): Eukaryota > Viridiplantae > Streptophyta > Charophyceae > Charales > Characeae > Chara > Chara braunii. Next base: position 427,220 of record BFEA01000440.1, read on the forward strand.
CAAGAGAATCGAGCAGGAGGCAAGCAAGGGAAGGAAAGGGAGGGGCAAGATTGGTCCCTCACTTTCCCTTTCTCACCCCTTCTCCTTCTCTCATTTTCTCCTCTCTCTCTTCTCTTTCCCTCTCCTTTTCAATCGCCTCCATGGGCTATGTACGTGTCGTATCTGATCTGTGCGCACTATGCATGAACTCTGTTGATTGGTCATGAATCATGCGCCCACGCGCTGTATCTGAGGGTTGACCCTAAACTGAACGCTCAAGAGCATTGCACCTGATAACTGGTTGTGAGCCTTGCGCTCAAATGCTGTATCTGAGAGTTGACTTTGAGACGAGCGTCGACGAGCAATCAAATTGAGTCCGCTGATTAGCTTTGCCGAGAGTCATTGGAACTGAGTTTTCATAATCCCTTGCTTGGCTGTGCCGCGGTACTCAAAATAAGTATGGTGATTCAGTGTCTTTATTGTGCCAAGAGGGCACCCAATTTTTGATTGGTTGCGCAAGGAGGCACTCAATTGAAGTATGTCAATTTGTTGCGCCTTAATTAGAGCATGTCCCTGCGACTGTGCGCACCTACGTGCGACACTGCGCAGAGTGTGATTTCACATAATCGATCTGCAAAACCCTACCAAAGTGATTGTGAAGGAATGCGACTGTGTGCACTTGGATTGTGACACTGCGCGTCGAACCCGCCAGATACGACATTTCAAAACTTTGCTTCTGATGATCTCGGGAACTGCGACTGTTCGCACTTTAGTCCAAGTGCGATACTGCGCTTTCTGATAAATGCAGGTGCTGTACCGATTTTGAGACTGCCTGCGCGGCCACTTTTGAGTAATTAAGTCGATTTTGAGACCGCCTACTAGTCACATCAAATACCTAGTTAATTTTGAGACTGCCTGCGCGGTCACATCAAGTGCCAAGTTGGTTTTGAGACTGCCTGCGCAGTCACACTGAGAAACAAACCAATCTTGAGAACGTGCCTGCTCGGTCATCAAACCAATTTTGTGAGTTTGCCTGCACCATGCACGAGGGCCATATCTGAGGGCCATATCTGAACTGTGCGTCGTTCGCACTATGCGGTGCGCTGTTCGCACCATGCTTGAGGGTCATATCTGAACTATGTGCCTTTCGCACTATGCTGTGCGCTGTTAGTACCATGCTTGAGGGCCATATCTGAGGGCCGTATCTGAATTGTGCGCCGTTCGCACTATGTTGTGCGCTGTTCGCACCATGCTTGAGGGCCACACCTGAGTATTTCGCAGTTGGTCACTGTGAGCAGTGTTCGCCGTACTCGAGGGCCATACTTGAGTATTTTGCAATTGTGCGCAGCGAGCACACCGTACCTGAGAACCATGTCTGAGTATTTCCGCAACTGTGCAGAGAACGCAGCATATCATTTCTAAGCATTGTGCCATTTGCAAGGGCCATTTCTGAGCATTGTGCTATTCGCAAGGGCCATTTCTGAGCATTGTGCTATTCGCAAGGGCCATTTCTGAGCATTGTGTTATTCGCAAGAGCCATTTCAGAACACTGTGCTATTCGCAATAACCATTTCTGAACATAGTGCTATTCGCAAGGGCCATTTCTTAGCATTGTGCTATTCGCAAGAGCCATTTCAGAACACTGTGCTATTCGCAAGAGCCATTTCTAAACATAATGCTATTGCAGGAGCCATTTCAGAACACTGTGCTACTCGCAAGAGCCATGTTCTGAACATAGTGCTATTCGCAAGGGTCATTTTGCTATTGGCAACTGTGCGCTGTTGCGCACTATGACAGAACCATTTTGTTATTCGCAACTGTGTGGTGTTGCGCACCATGACTGAGGGCCATTTTCTGTTGTTCGCAACTGTGCGCTGTTGCGCACCATGAGTGATGGTCATACATGACCAATTTCGAACCAGGAGCACCAGTGTCCATTTCAACAAAGTATTTAGTCTGCACATACTCTGCTGACCAACTCTCATTTGATGACAATAGTGGTCTGGCCCTAAGAGAAGGCCAAGTTTTGCGCGCAGTAATCACTCCATCCTGTTACAAGCGGTAGTATATTGGTCCCAAGCAAAGATTGAATTTTGACCATCAGATTGAGATTTTATATTTTAAGTACGCGCCCGCGTGCGCCCAGACCAGATATTATTTTAAAGTGCGCGCCCGCTCGCGCCTAGACCAGATATCATTTTAAAGTGCGCGCCCGCGCGCGCCCAGACCAGATATTATTTTTGGGTGCGCGCCCATCCGCGCCCGAGCTTGGTATCTAAGTTAGAGTGCGCGCCCGTGCACGCCCAAGCTTGGAATAGCAGTAAGAGTATATGCCCGAGTGCGCCCAAGCTTGGAATAGCAGTTAGGGTGCGCGCCCATGCGCGCCCAAGCTTGGCATTGCAGTTAGAGTGCGCGCCCATGTGCGCCCAAGCTTGGCATTGCAGTTAGAGTGCGCGCCCGTGTGCGCCCAAGCTTGACATTGCTGTTAGAGTGCGCGCCCATGCGCGCCCTAGATCGGCATAGCAGTTAGAGTGAGCGCCCATGTGCGCCCAGGCTGAATTTTGTTATTTGAGTGCGCGCCCATGTGCACTTGCGCTGGATATGTATGCGCCTAGGTTGTGCCCAGGCTAGATAATGTTGTTTGAGTGCGAGCCCTTATGCGTCTGAGCATAGGATTGCTAACCGAGATGATTTGCCATCACGCCCCCGTTGATTTATTCCTTTGCTGATCAGCAACACCTCATGCACATGATATTTTCCCTCGCACGGGGAGCATTGGTAGTTCAGTCCCTGCACAGGTGACCTGGCTCAGTCTAGCCCCAGTACATTCAACATTTGTGACTGGTCCCTGTGCATGAGATGTTCTACTGATCAGTTGCTGTTCAGTCGGGCCCTTCAGGCGGGCCTACTTGAGATTGTTGCTGTTCAGCCGGGCCCTTCAGGCGGGCTTACTTGAGATTATTGTTGTTAAGCCGGGCCCCTTCAGGCGGGCCCACCCCTCGAGATTGTTGCAGTTTTCAGCCAGGCCCCTTCAAGCAGGCCCTTTCTTCTGAGATAGCTACTGTTCAGCCGGGCCCATTCAGGCGGGTTTTATATTGAGTTGTTGTTCAGCGGGGCCCATTCAGGCGGGCCTTATATCGAGTGGTCGTCAGGCCATTCAGACAGGCCTCCACATTGAGTTGCTGATTGCTATCCGGCCAGGCCTTGGAGGGAGTATCTGCATCAGTGAGAGCGTGCATTCCATCCAAGCAGGCCCGACGTCGTGAGACTACGCCTAAGTGGGGTAGATTGATTGAGAGGTTCTGCTACAGATATGTGGGACATCAGAGTTTCCCTATCAGGGCTAATGAGTCCTCGACTTCGAGTCACACGCTCGTGATCACCTACTCGGTGAAGGGGGTAGAGACGGGAGTGAAGGGCACCACATACGACAAGATTGCGGATTACATATTTCGCAGGGAGAGCTATTGGAGGGACAACTGGCTGCACGTGGTGTTTCCTCGCGTGCCTTCAGCTCCTGGGGGTGTGCTCTTCGATTTTGACGGATGCAACCCCAAGCCCCTTAGTGAGCCCCGCAGCAAGGACGACCGGATCCAGAGAGAGATAACCAGATCCGGAGTCCCAATCACTACATGTGTCCCGAAATCAGAGACAAATGAGTCGGATTTGGAGCCCTGCTCTCTGAGTGACCTTGATCTTGGCGATTATTTCGATTGGGACACTCACAGGGGTTGAGTTTGTGGACAGCGACAGGAGCGCTGGAGACCAGTGTGCGGAGACGTCGGAGGGCGACATTGAGGAGGATCGCACATGTTCTTGCACGGTATCTTCTTGAGGGTGATTGACTCCTACATGTCAAACGACCCTAGGTCTGAGACAGTTATTGGTCCCCCAAGAGGGGAGGGTCCGGTCTGATACCTCGGAGATGGTTATAGTCATTTGGTCAGGATAGACTTTGCTATGCAGGCTTATCGAAAACCTCTTTACGGAAATCGCTTTCTCGACGTTTCCTACATCTACTCTGGTGGGAGAGGACGTATTGAGATATTCATTGGAGCTTCAGGCGATATCATTCTTGCGGAGGAGCTTTATCTCAAGAGCGTCGCAGACGAGGAGATGGCTAGATGCATGGCCTATATCTGCAAGATTGATCTAGCAGCGCCTCTCGACATTAACTACGTGGTTCCAGAGTCGATAGCCACACGAGTTCTCAATGACGAGGCGCCAGATATGGAGTCCGAGACGGCAACACTTACTCACGAGGGGGTACCGCTTATTATCATTGATTGAGGTTCTCTCTTTTCAGTGACTATGATGTATTACGACATTATTGTTTATTAGTGACTGCAGCCCTCTGATGGCTGCTCCCTGCATGCACAGTGTACTACTCTTCAGTCTCTTTTCTCTTGTCATGCTCTTGCAGAGTCTGGTTTCTGGTCTTCTCATTTTGTCAATATCAATTGCTCTATGATGTATGTATGTTGTTCTCCTCCTTATGATACACAGGTTACACTCAAGGCAGCTTGAAGGACTCCTGGATGATAGGGACTCCGGTGACCTTAAGTCTATCCTTTATATGGGGTCAGGTGCAGGCGATAAACCCGAACGCCTCACTCTAAGCCGTGTCGCCGCTTGCAGGAGGGATAACCCTGACTACTCGGCTGTATGACTAAGTGTGACTGCCTCTGAATATACCTCAAATTTTAATACCTATCAAAATCCTGTGTGACAGCCTGCTAGTCCTCCAACCCACTGAGCTCGGTCCGGGGAAGGATATCTAACCAAACCCTTGAAGCAGTGGGGGCGCGACAGCGGGCCATTCGTCACAGGGTAAACCCCACCTAGTGCTTTGAGATGGATGGGGTTGGGCCATCGAGCGAGAGAACTTTTACATTGGGGATGTCACTCAGCCCTCACGAAGGGTGGTAGTCTCGCTGATCCAATCGCATGAGTAGTTTTTTTGATTCAGTTGTATTTGCAGGCAATTGCTTCTTCTAATGCTCAAGCAGTCCAGGGGGTCATTTGAGATTTCTCTTCTTTTATGCGTAGGCTAAGCTGCCTAAGCATCATCCTTAGGCCACTCATCCTTTCCCTAGCACTATGGTCTTAAGACTTTATCAGGGCATAATTTCTCGGCCTTCTCCCTTAGTCGGTCTATGCATTCGAACATTTCATCCATCAAGTTCACAACTTCCATCAGTATCCCTTAGTCCTTTCGGGGTTTCCAGCCTCATTCAAACGGCTAGATCACACTTCAACCATTCTAACTTCACTTCTCTCTCATTCCCATCCCCCATTCAAGATTCCATGCCTGAGGTCATCTATAAGCAGGGTTTGGGTGGGTCGGTCAGCCACTTAGCCTTTGGCTATCCCTTTCTCTTTCCTCTGCCGGCACATCCCGGGCCCAATCTAACTCAAGGTATCCCAAGTCTACTCACCTGCACAATCGAACGCAATGCCAAGACCAATACAATCCCCCATTTTGGGTCAACACATAGCCCTTCCCACATGCCTAACTTTCCTTCGTCGTCCTTGGGTTCCTTCCCCTTTCCTTTCCTTTGCCCAGTCAATCCATCCTCTTCCTTAAGTCATGCAGTCGGGGTTCTGGTTGAGTCAATTCACCTCTCTTTCAATCAGCAATCTCAATGTTTATTCCTCTTTGGACTAGTCCACTTCCGATCTCGCAGCATTTTGCGTTCATCGCTCTCCTTTCTCTTTCCTTCTTGGTGGCACAAGGGACCGACAGTCCTCCCCTTGCCCTCTTTATCCACCAAGTGAAGTCAACTTTCTTTTACTGTTCGTCCCCTGGCAATGTAACAAGTGAGTGGGACGGGTTAGTTGCATGCCGAGAGGAAAGGGTAAGGATCAGACCTAGGTTATGGGTGAGGCGGGGGGGAAAAAACCGAAGGGGGAGACGAGAACGAGAGAGAGAGAGAGAGAGAGAGAGAGAGAGAGAGAGAGAGAGAGAGAGAGAGAGAGAGAGAGAGAGAGAGAGAGAGAGAGACTTCATAATCCTAATCTGGTCTTACCCCCTACTTGCCCTACCGTCCTAATTGAGACCCTTCTCCTATGCGTTCCCATACCCCAACCCCTTTGAATAAGGCGCGGGCCCACCAAGAAGATGGAGGAGGAAAATGACGTGAGGTGGATGACTATGACAAATGAATGAAGGAGGTGGAGAAAGAAGGTGATGCGAGGTGGCTGGCTATGGTGGATAGATGATGGAGTTGGGAGAGGAGGATGGTGTGGAGGAGAGCCGGTACCCTGCCTATTCCCTCAAGTGCAGACCCCGCCCTCCTAGAGTTACCCCGGAGTCTGGACCATCAGAAAACCCAATCCTACACCAAACAGTTTTGCACGGATACAAAAAACACAAAATTTGCAGAGTACACAAATTTGCAGAGCACACAGAATTTGCTGAAAACGCAGATTTTCCAGAAAACAAAGATTTTGCAGATTTTTTTTCGATTTTCCTAGAGGAGGGAAAGCCAAAAAATACAGTCATGTGTTTGGTGGCCTAAACGGTGTCGGATGCCCACATAACTCGGTAGGCACTCTGTCTATACTTTGTGGAAGAGCCCCATGAAGTTTAGTTCGATTCCGTCGCTGTTTGCCCCTACTTGCCTTTTTCGGGCATCGCTTGAGGCTCTAGGCGAACAGTTTGGAGAAGTCCATTTTCCGTTTTTGTAGGAAAATGGACTCAGATGGCTTGCAGATTTAGCAGGATATCTATCAATGCCTATGATATGGGGTCTGTGAAGTCACAGCCCCCATACCCCTATTTTGGCGAAGTTGGCTACTGGTGCCCCTGGACCGCACCGGCGTCTTAGCCTTTTCGGGACCGGCCTTTGCTCTGGGGGGCAGCTAACGGTTCTCAACAGCATCAGCAGCCCGGCTTGGCCAGGCATCAAAAGGAACAACAGCAGAGTCTCCCTTACTAGCAGCAGCAGGAGCAGAAGCACTAACAGTAGTAGTAACAGCCCCTTACCTACCTTCTTTTTACCGCTTTCGATTAGAGCACGGAGGGGCAAAAAGGAGATTCAAATAGAGCACGAGGGAGGCAAACTGCTGCAAACCCAGTGCTTACGATGCCTATGCAGCAAGGGAGGGCATCCATGGATGGGTCGGGATATTGCTAAGTGGAAAACCATCACCATATTGAAGGAATTTTGACACAACTCATACCCATGGCTACGTAAGTCATCAGGATTTTAGCCGAAAGATCACTAAGTGAGATATGAGTGAACTGCACAAGTGTGACTATACTATTCATACACATGAAGCCAAGGAAGCAGCTAGGGTTCAACCAAGATATCGCTAAGTGAATGTTGAGAGAACTGCACAAGTGTGACTACACTACACATACACATGAAGCCAAGGAAGCAACAAGCGTTGAACCGAGATATCACCAAGTGACAGAAAGAGTGAATTGCACAAGTGTGACTAGGCTACACATACACATGAAGCCAAGAAAGCAACAAGGGTTGAACCGGGATATCACCAAGTGAAAGAAAAAGTGAACTGCAAAAGTGTGACTTGACTACACATACATGTGAAGCTATGGGAACAGCAAGGATTGAACCGACACATCACCAAGTGGAAGAAGAGTGAACTATACAAGTGTGACTAGACTACGCATGCACATGGAACTATGGAAGTAACAAGGACTGAACCGACACATCAACAAGTGAAAGAAGAATGAAGTGCACAAGTGTGACTAGACTACACATACATGTGAAGCTTTGGAAGCAATAAGGATTGAATCGGTACATCACCAAGTAAAAGAAGAGTGAACTGCACAAGTGTGACTAGACTATACATGCACATAGAGTCATGGAAGTAACAAGGACTGAACTGACATATCACCAAGTGAAAGAAGAGTGAATTGCACAAGTGTGACTAGACTATACATGCACATGGAGCCATGGAAGCAACTGGGATTGAACACGCACATCACCAAGTGAAGAAAGAGTGAACTGCACAAGTGTGACTGGACCAAACATACATAATAAGCTATGGGAACATCAGGGACTGAACCAGCGCATCACCAAGTGAAAGAAGAGTGAACTGCACAAGTGTGACAACACTGCACATACATGTGAAGCTATGGGAACATCAGGGGCTGAACCCGCACACCACCAACTGAAAGAAAAGTAAGCCGCACAAGTGTGACTAGACTATATATGCACATTAAGCCATTGAAGCAATAAGGACTGAACCGACACATCACCAAGTGAAAGAAGAGTGAACTGCACAGGTGTGACATGACTATACATGCACATGGAGCCATGGAAGAAACTAGGACTGAACTGACACATCACGAAGTAAAGAAAGAATGAACTGCTGAAGTGTGACTAGACTATACACACGCGTGAGGCTATGGAAGCAACAAGGACTGAACCGGCGCATCACCAAGTGAAAGACGATTGAAGTGCACAAGTGTGACTAGAGCAAACATACATAGGAAGCCATGAAAGCAACTAGGATTGAACCGACACATTACCAAGTAAAGAAAAAGTGAACTGCACAAGTGTAACTAGAGCA
>BFEA01000440.1:456567-481417 GCA_003427395.1 Chara braunii
ATGCAGCCTGCCTAAACAGGTGGTTTTCAGGGTCTTCGGACCTTTCACCACTTCAGGACCATTCAGGATTTTCAGACTGCCCAAAACTCTCACTTCAGAATTTTCATTCCTGAATTTTCAGCTACCCGATAACCGCTTGTGCTGTATCGATATTGTCGAGCGAACACCTCATCGTCAACTGCTTTGCTCCGCACTTCCGTGGTGAAACCATGACCTCTTCTCCCTCGATCCTCTGATCATCCTTCTCCGTCATCACATAGTCTGTGTCTACCTTCTTGGAAGGAGAACCTCGGGCAGATTTAGTCGCCGCCACCCGAATAGGTGTAGGTGGGGATTCCTCGTCTGAGGATAATGTTATCTGCACGCTCTAACTCTTCGCCGCTTCTTTCCCTTTACTCCGTCGTACACGCTTGGCTTCAACATTTTCCTTCATCGAAGGAAACATTGATACATCGCCTAAGTCGTCCGCCCACTTGACGTACTTGCATTCGTCAAGCACAACAATTCGTTCTTCTATAGCACGCCAAAGATCAGGGCAATCTCTCTTATTATGCTCATCCGACCTACAATAGATACATGAGTTGCTAGGAGTATGAGATATGTCTTCTACACCCCTAGCAGTCGGCCCTCTAGTGGCTCGGACATCCTGATTTTGAGGACCGGGTGCTTTAGGGTAGCCGGGTGATTTAGGATAACTGGGTGAACTATGATACCCGCCCCGCTTGTAGCGTCCACGAGAGTCATCCTGACGATCTCCTCCTCGTTCCATTCTTTCCTTCCTGCCACGGCAACCATCTCCACGGTCTCCATCTGAATCCCACCGGCCACGAAAATCATCTTGATCTCTCCGGCTGAAATTGTCAGGGCTCCGATATCCATCCACGTTCCGGTCATATCTAGGACTACGAGGGTACGCCTCGAGCCGTCCCTCTCTGCTAAAAGTCTCGGCATCGCGAACCAACCACCACGACGATCTAAATCGATTTCATCGTCCCTACGGCGCCAAGGGTCGTCATCTCTCTCTCGAGCGCGATAGTCAACGAGTGTGCGAGGGTTCCTATCCTGAACGCTCCTCTAGAGGTCGGTGTTCCTACGATCCCATCGTAGCGAGTAAGGGGACCCAAGCTTGCCCCTATAGGTCGTTGCTCCCGTCTTTGTCTCAATATTAGTTACTTGCCTGACTAAACTTCTCATCATCTCCCTTATCTCCCTCATCTCTTCTATTATTGTCTCTTTGTCCCTAGGTCACTGAGGTCAGACTTCGTTCATCGAATACCACCGATCTGCCCAAAGTTTATAGTTAAAATCATGAGTCCTCTCAGTGTCGTACTCACGATAGAGAGGGAAGTCCCGTCGCCGCATTCCTCTCTAGACTAGGTCCTTGTAATCGTCTGTTTCGACCTTCATTGTCAACTTAAGAACCACGGTGAAGTCCAACTTATAGTGGGGACGATCTCTAAGTATCCCCTTTTGCTTCCCTGTAGACACTCGACTGATGAAATCGTGCATCGGTCTACCTCCGACAGCTTCCCTTTCGCAATCAGAGTGTTTGATATCTTCTTAAATCGCTTTCCGAATGCCTGCATGCTCTCGTCCTTACCCCGGTTCTTCAACTCCAGTTCCCTCAGCGAATACCTGATGTCTTCTAGCTTGAAGAGCTCGTAGAGACTAGCCTTATAGGTAGTCCACCTTCTATTCTTTAGTCGTGCTTCTTTGATTTCCTTGCTTAGACTAGGGTCAAAGTTGAACAAGAAGTTATTTATAATCTCGTCTTCCGACTAATGAATGCGGCATGCGTGTAGCTCCCACTTCTCGAGGTACTCGGTGATACCGTAACTTCTAAAATTGGGTGACCTGGTGTCAAGCTCCGTAGGTTGGTGTGAGATGATGTATCGATCCCTCCTCTCGTAAGGGAGCGTATACGACTCACCTGTCTGAGGATCGTAGATCCGTTGGGGTGGTGTGCTCCTCTCGGGGGGCCTATCTCTATGCCTCCAAGACTGTTACCGGACGTGCTGGTCCCTCCAGTTATCCTTATGCCTATCTCCTCTTGGGCCTCTCCTCTCGTATGCAGGTGAGCGTCGACCACTCATCTCTCGTCGAAAACTAGGAGGATTTGTTCTGCTTTCCATCCGTACCATCGTCGCAGTCATGTCAAGCTCGGCGATACTCGAACCGCCCATCACCTCGGACTCCCCATCGTCAGGTTGCTCCACGCATCTCAACGGAGCATTCTACTTGACACGCTCCTTGAGGTCTCGAAGAGCACGGTCCGACGATGATCGGTACATGCTAGTCTGATGGTCCATAATCGGATGTGGACCCATCGTATCAGACTCCATGCACTTACTAACTTCTTCCAAATGTTATGTTCATTCGGAGACCTTGCAGTGACTAATGCCAGAGCCGCCAGCCTGGACCTAATGCCAGAGCCGCCAGCCTGGACCTAATGTCAGAACAGGCAGCCCAGACCTAAAGTCAAAACTGGCAGCCCGGACCAGTTTTGATCTACACTACACTTGTTATCTCTCTCCTAATTCCCACTTAGTCGACTTCTTACTTCGATCCCGAACACGTTATCATCGACCGACAGATATCACCATCTCTGGGAGTTACCAACTCGATGTCGAATAACAAAATCGACTGTAATTCCCTAGTTCTCCTTTCCCATTATCTAGCGAGGAGTCGGGGGCTTAGGAAGTCACTCGAATACCGTTATTCGCGTCCCCCAGACAACGGTCTTCCCCAACGATACTAACCTATCCTTGTGTTCCTCCACCACTTCCTTCGCTCTCTCCCAGCATTGGTCGTAAACAAGATCAACCTTCCTCTCTGCGGGCAAATAGATCCGTACGTCACACGCGTCGGTATCGATAAACCGGATGGTCATCACATAGAGACGGATTTCCTCCCATCTGCTCTCCACCAATTGGTAGTGCTCTACTTCGTACGGAATTACCTCTTTCCTTCCGGAACAGCTAAGTGAATCACAAACAACCTTTAATCTTTCCTTCAACGGCCTATTCCCAGCAAGGAACCTTTCCGTCCTGGCTTTCAACTCTCCATATGAGATCAGTTTTTCTTCACTCATCACCCACTATTCTCCTACACCTAAAGTCACTCTCATAAAGGTCTTGAAAGCATCTTCTTACAACGATCCCCTGCTCTGACCGTCCTCGCAAAATCTACGATCGCCTCCCATCCATTCCGCTCCAACCCTCCTCCTGGAACTGGCGGCCTAGGCATAATATCAAAGATGGAGATGTCGATCTCCAACACCTCAAGTACGTGCGGAACTCCTCTCTCTCCATTGGCAGGTATATCCCGATATGATGTATGTCCGAATCAAGGTAGCACATTGTCATAACATAAAACTGATTTATTTCCCATCCGTTGTTCGCCACCTGGTAGACTACGTGGTATGGGAAGATTTCCTTCCTACCAATCTCACTCAGACTCTGCACAACCTTCTCGCTCTCGTTTTCACTCGGTCCGCTCTATCTCTTGAACTTCCATCTTCTTCGCACTAATTCCTCGGCAAATATCCGCCTACTCATCGCTTCCCATCTCTGATCCAATTCTCTTGGATGCACCCAACACTCCCCGATCGTTAATTCAAGGGTTGCTAGCATCCTTTCCGTGGACGTCTGCAGGACAAGGAAAAAAACCTTGAACTCATCGTCATCGCTGAAATCGTCTGTGTCCTCTAAGGTTTTTCTAATCTCTCGACGGTACCGAGTATGCGCCTTAAGTGTCCTGAGGATTGCCTCGTCCACGATGACCCTAGCTAGTTCTCCCGCTTCTCTAGCTTCCCTTTTCAGAAGCCTCCTGGTCCTGCTCAAGGTTTAGTGCCACGAGGGAACCGAAACTCCTTCAAATAATGTCGTACTCGACACGTACCTGACTAGGCGTCCGTCTTCAACTCCAACCCAGAGTACAGTCCCTCGCGCTTCCCTCAACACTCTCCGTGTCACTTCACCTCCTCGGTCACTCTCAGTCTCGCTAGATGCTCCACTTGAATCACCACATTTACCACTGACTCTTCTAACTTTCCCACAACGTGCAAGGAGTACTTGTCGTTACTATACTCATCGTCTCTCATGATCATGTCAACTTGTCAGCGTCCTTTATTTCGTCCTGCTCTGTAGATCCGGACAATTCTCCTTGCTCCGACCGTTGGTGGTCTCTCTCCTTCACCCTCACAATAAACTGAAATCTCCACCTCTTGATAAACTCCCTGTCTTCTCTAAAGATATTTTCTAGTTCTTTTGTTCTCCTTTCTATTCTACGTAACTTAGTCTCGCTCTCGCAGACTCCGTATGCTCGAATACTCTGTGTCAATTCCTTGACTCGCTTTAACACAGGTTCTATAATTTGCTCCCTTACTCTCTTTATGGGCTCATCTTCCATCCTTTACCTCTCATTTTCCTTTGACTCTGCATATCTCCTTACATTCAAGCTCGCGCTTCTGCCGGTATCTTATCCTGCACTCGACTCGTATAGTTCCCCTCATGTAGACAATCACCTCATAGATTATCCATTTCTACGCCGTGCCGTTTCTTAATGCTCCTAACCTTTGCTCCCGTATCACGTCCTTCGTGAGCTCTTCACACTCACAATCCGAGGTCCTCATCCAAACTCACTCTCAAAAAGACTTGCAACGTCACCTCATCCTGTGTTAGTCGTATCGAGACCGTGTGTGCATATGGCAACTGGCGAGAGGAAGGCTGGTGTCGTTCATCTGTAGGAAGTCGGCGCCTTGGCACTACTTCCTGTGAGATGACGCGAGGGTTTCTATCATCTACATCTCGCCATGACGCTGAACCTTGGTGATCCCATCGCAGATAATACGACGCCCGTCCTCTATGTCTATTTAACACTGTCTCGCGTTGTGTCATGCCAGCCAAAGGAACCAACTCCTCATACCCTAGTCCTATCTTCTACTACCGTCTCGTCGAAGAATAATTCTGGCCCCAAATACCCCCGCTGACCACACCATGACTTCGTACGTTACCTTTGTCTGAAAGGTCATGCAGGCAATGACTTCCGCTCGATGCTCTCAAGTGAACTCTGCTCCGTCAGATTCTCCTCTATTTGCGCTCTGAGTAGGATTGTCATCATAAATCCTTTGTTTACCAGTTGTCTATGCACCGTGGTCCCTGCAGACGTTCGACCCGTCATGCTTCCACTAATCGGTCTCGTATAAACACCTCAACTCCTCTAGTCCAATATACTTATCCTCTACGCATTGCCGACAGTACGCAACCAAATCGGTCGCCGTAAGACAATCCACCCAACAAGTCGCGTCAATCATGTCTCTTATTGTCTCGTAGTCGAAACGTCCCCACCGTGCACAAATAGCGAAGTAGACCTCCTTAAATCAAGGCTCTAACCCCAACCTGAGAGCGTGCAGTGCCTCGCTGACCGCTTTACTCAGGTTGTCGACACCTCCATACACTTGATCTATCACAAATACGGGCAAGGTCCACCTCCTGCCCTCTATAGGGTAGAGTTCCGGTCTAGGGGCCCCGAACACTTTGCGTACCAGGCCCTGGTTCGCTAGTCTTGCCAGAGCCTCATACCTCCACCACAACCTACGGACACCGACAAGCCTTAATCCTAGCTCTACGTCCTGAGATCTATTGATATCAGATGGTATGTAGCCTCCACCTGTTGGCTACCGCTCGTTCCCCTACTCTCCAAGATTACCCTCCACAGGTATACGTCGTTTGCTAGCCAGGTTCTCGTGTATCTTATCAGAGTTCCCTCACTCTCATCAAGGCGTACCGGTAGAGGAATGTCGAATCCTAGTGCATTTTCCCTTGGTCTTATCAACCTTTTTGCCCTATAGGAGTCAAAGTTGCATTGCAGCAGGTACGCCCACCACACTCTCGAGTCACTCCTCATCTCCCCATCCGGCTTACGTCTAACTGTCTTGTCGTGCCCCGAGCACCTAAGACCTAAAACTAACCACTATCCTCGGAAAGTGGATCGACCCTGTCTCAGCTCCGCCCGCGTCGTCTTACTCCTCTACCTCGGCATCCTCCGATCCAAAATCCTCCTCATCGGTATCCACCCAATTTGGCTCCCATGCCTCCTCGCCATCGACCACGTCGTCGTCCACCTCCTCCACCAAGGCATAACTCAGTGCCCCTTTCCTCGCGTAGTATCATGCGACTAGGTGGGGGGATATAAGAGCATCGCTCCACCAATCATCCCAGTCATCGGCAAAGAGTCGCCCCAAGTTCCCCCAACGAGGCAACGTATTCTGGACCAACTCTGAGTTCTCTGTCCAGGAGGTCCCACACGCAGGAGGGCGGAGGGTGTCTCCACTCCGACGAAGTTGCCCTTGACCGATCTCTATAAGGCATAGGGGCTATAGACCGCACCAACTCGATGAGCTCGAGCCTCTCGTCACTCCAGCGCAGGCCACTTGTCATGAGGGAGTAGTAGATGTAGTCCGAGTCGAGATCGCTACGAGTAGAAATACTAAGGTTCTCCAACGTCAAGTAGGACTCGACCAAACCTCTTACTCCCCCAAACAACTTGTCTGCTACGAATGTAGGCACAGTGGTCCTCTATCGGCTGTTCGAATGAGGGAACAACCCTGGTCGAGCAATACAAAGTTCTCCCAAGATCTCCTTATCAGGAAACCTGCTAGGCCACCGTCGCACGTCTCACTCCTCTTCCTCTCGGAACGAGTTTACCTCCTCATGGAGATACCGCTCGGCCCAATCTATGAGCCTGCACGATCTTCAAGTAACAACTGAGAATGCGATCCTCTTTGTAGTCAGATAGATATAGGCCCTTACCAATCCCCAGCCGGCTCCTGTTACGAGTCTACCCTTATTGTCTCTCATTTCATTTAGCTCCCGAAACATCCATATCCAGATCCCCGGCAACAGGAGTATCGATCGTCGTCCAAAACAGTCGTCGTTCTCACGAATTGGACGAGAGGGCAGGGTAAACTTCACCAGTTCTCCTTCCACTAGCTTTGGGGGTTCGTATGACCATTCTGTGGTAATGGGGAACACTTCCACCAGTGCTCGCCAAAACTAGTTTCTCCTTTGGTTTGCAAAAGGGGCAGAAAAATACTGAAAAAAACTCTAAATCCTAGAAAAATTTTGACAGCATCTACGCTCCCCTGTTGTGATCGGGTTCGAGACAAGTCCCAAAATGAAGACTGCCTATTGTGGCTCCGTGATGAAGCCTAAAACTAACCTAAATGCGGGAGACGCCGAAATCTGGGTTCAAACGAAACCTACATGCCTTCTTTCCAAACCCCTCAAATACAAGGCATGGGTTCTATTCGAGAGGATTAATGCTTTCGCTCCCACGTGCGCGCCTCTAGCCAATAGGGTCTATCACCCAATTTAAATTTTAATTTGTGCTTCTACAAGGCTTATTTATAAATTTTTAACTCTTTAATTTAATTTTTTTTAAAAAAATTCAAATTAATTGTCTAAAAATTAGGTTTAAGGCATGTTAATTTGTTTCTATACTCTCCAAACCTTGGGAGTAATAGGTTCAAATGTACAGAAGAGCTTAGAGAAAATTTAAGACTTTTTTATGCCTTTGTTTTAATATTTTAAGGATTTTTTTGAAATGATTTGATTAAAAATAATTTAATTAAGATAAATTTTACTTTTAGATCCTGAATTCTTTAGCTAAAAAACTAGAGCATACACTAAGATTAGAGTATTTTACTAGTTTTTAAGCCCTTATTTTGATTTCTTTTAGTAAATTTTAGATATTAATTTATTAAAAATAAATTCAATTAAGAATTTTTTTTTTTTTATGACTTTTAATTCTGCAAGGTTAGGGTTGGCTGAGGTTTAATAGAACCGAAAGTTGTAAGGGGCTTTACAATAATTATCAAAAATTTAGAAAAAGAATGGAAGCGTTTACCCTCCCCCCATTGGGATCGGGTTCGGGACAAGTCCCCAAATGAAGGTTGCCTAGGAGAGATTAAAAAATACGACTTTGTATAAATTATAAAAAAACATTATTATTATTATTATTATTATTTTCTATGCTACCAGTTGTCCGATGGCAAGACGTCCTGGACGGATGTCTTGGGCGGACAATCAGGGGGGTCCCGGACGTTCGGGCCCGGACAACTCAATTTTTAGCAATTAAATGCATGAAAAAAATAAAATAAAAATGGGGCTGCCTATAATTTTATTTTTTATTTTAAAATTGACAACGAATTTCGATATCATCCCAAGGCAAAAGTTGTTCAATTTTTGTTTTTGCATAACATAGGTTTTTTTCAGATGTTTTGGAGGATTTGTTTTTTTTGTTGTTGTTTTTTGCCGTTCGGGCTCGGACAGTCTGCCAGGGAAGGATGTCCGACTGGTTGTCCGCACTAACAATCCCGGACGGTCAGGGGGGTCCCGGACTTCCGATCAGGTAACCAAGATTAATTTTATTTTGAATTTAACATTTTTTATTAGTTAAAATTAAAATAATGCACTCTCTTCTGCGTTTCCCGTACACATACCGTGTGTGGGCTCGCGTAGAGAGGCTCCCAGTATTTTCGAGAGTGTTCCAAAAGATTTTGCTCCCTGTGCGCCCTGCTGTGGGTAGCACGACGAACGTGTTCACACCCCTTCACGTTCGCGCGTTCACGCAAACAACTCGCGAACATGTTCGGGCGAATATAATTTTTTTTCATAAAAAAAAAAGAAAAAAAATTCGGTTTTTAATTTACTAGCTTATGATTGGCTACGAATTTGAATATAACTCCTGGACAAAAGTTGCTTGTAGTGTTATTTTACACAACATATATGTTTTTCAGAGTTTTCTGAGAACTTTTTTTTTTTTTTTTTCGTTTTCCGAGGTTTTTGGGCGCTTGTTCGCGTTAGGGAGAACATGTATATTCACACTCGCCTCCAAATGCGAACATGATGCTTACGTAGGCGCCACCAAACTAACTTAGAGTTTTAATTTGGAATTCATAGGATTTTTTAATTTATTTTTCTTTTATTGCACAAAAGTTATTTATTTTTTTTAACCGAAATATACATGACCGACTTTACCATCGAAGGACCCCAAAATTTTCTACCGATTAAACCGTCAAACTTTGGTCTTAGAGTTTATCTACTAAAGCTGCACGTTTGGTAGTTAAAAATGAAATAAACCCTAGGACAATATTTTGTATATTTTTATCTCTAGGGTTTCCCCTAGCTAGGATTTTACGTTTTGTGAGCGACCGCACGCACACCGTCAACCCTGTTTGACTATAGGAATTTTATACACTCAAACTCTGAGGTTTAAAGAGAAAATTTATCGAACTAAATTTTTTTACTTATTTTTTTGCATTTAAATAAATTTATACATAAATTAACAATTTTGCAATTTATCTTTGAGTAATAGGTGTTGTTAGGCTAAATATTTTTCACATGCAATTACCGTTTTACAAACTTTTTCCTAAACGAGGTCTCAAAATGCCGAGAAAAATAATTCAAACAACTTTGCTCGTGGTGAGCAGCCTTAAATTTTGCACCAATTTAGGTGATTAAAATAAAATGAGAAAACAAAATTTCGAAATATTCTTAAAAATATATATATATATATATCTCAAAATCTAGTCGTTAGTTTTGGTTGCCGAGGGTCTCAAAATTTTTGTCTCGGCGAGAGGATCAACTTTGATCCACGGGTGGCTCGCGCAAAACCTCCCAGATCAGGAGTTATCCAAAAAAAAAGACCTAACCAATTAAAACAAAACAAAATTAGAATAATCAACTAATGAACTTGCAGGCTAATAAGCCTGTGCACCCTCGTTTGATAAGGGAAGGTTGAGGCCTTGGGAGTGGAGTCCCCTCCCCGACAACGACGCCAAGGTTGTGTGGACACCTTGAGAGGGGTCGCCTACTGTTCGCTGAAGCCAGGGGCAACAACGCCTGTCACTCGTTGCGCCCACGTCAGAGGTCCTAAGCGACCAGCAGGATGTTGAAGTTTGCGCTGTCTGTTTAGCGCCCCTCTATTCCTTGCCAATTGATCGTAAGAGGAGGGTCTTGAAATTTAGAGCAAAATAAGGCGACTGGGTGTTAGGCGTGGATCAACGATTAGTCAAGGTTGCAATCACAGGCTCATTTCAAGAGGGTCTCAAGTTCGCAGATATATATTCACAACTACCCATCTACCCTGACTGAAGGCCACTTGACACTGTTGAGTGTTTTAGCGGATTAACTGAAGTCAGGGAACTCACGCTTACCAGGGAGAACAATATTGGAAACCAATCAAACTCAAATAATCCGTCCTAAAATTTTCTCATGCAATGTCTACGCCAGAATCCACGGATGGTTCCACTTGATTTTCAGATTGAATGGTTGTCTTAGGATTAATATCATATTGCCACAAACTTGATCTTTCGCAATCCCAACTTACCAGACCCTCCGTTTTGCAGAGCCCCTCGAGTACCTGAAGCCCAACCCAAGGATGATTCTTAAATGAGGATTCTGCAAGCTTTCAAACTGTGTAGCAAAGTGTTCGGGTTCAGTGACCGGGAGAACCCAAATAATAATACAAACAACGTTTGCCTTGGAGGTATGTTGAAACTCGAAAACAAACTCGAGTTAAAAATCAAAGTAAAAAAAAAAAATGTTCGGCCGAACATGTTCGGGTGACGTTCGACTGAACACCCGAACATGTTCGAACGTTCGGAAAAGCTTTGAACATGTTCGGTGTGCTACACAAATTTCAAATAATATTTCTCGAAAACCGCCTGTATGGGTTCCTGCTATCCTCATGTTTTCTACAGATTGTTGTTGGTCGAAGTAAGTTTAATAGGCCAATTGCAGTGCCTTTATCATCAAAGATTCGCAATTTGTTTACCATGGCCGCCCTGGCTTATTGAAGTCTGTCAAGCTGATATCTGGAGCGACGTATTAGCTCCTTGCCTCCAACAGCTAAGTTCAAACTTCCCAGTAGAGAGGTTTCCTTTTCCCCTTGTCTTTATTTTTATTTTAAACAGTCACAGAACAGAGCGATCATGAAGGGTCAGTGTTGATTGAAGGATGTTTGACCTTCACTTAGGGGCGATGCGTTGTCCCCATCACCTGCAATCTAGTTGTAGGGCCTGGCACCCAAAATGGCTAAGTCAAATTGAAAATAAATTACCTGATGAATTCACAAACAGGGGTACAATTTTTGTGGTAGTGCGTAATTATGAGTGTGACCAGCCTTCACTTAAAACCGAGTGATCAGGTGATAGAGCTTGACAACTAGTAAAACCAAATTTTGGGGAAATAAGAGTCTCTTATTGTCTTTTTGATTGTCATTCATTCGTTTATAGGGCAAGCTACAAAGAGCAAGCAGACCTCGGCGCGCGTGACTACTAACTATTATTCCCATTTTAGCTAGTTAGCGACTTATCCGTCAGGTTACATGAAGTCCATCACTTACAAATAGCTTCGGTGGCAAAGAGTTCGCATCAGTTTGACCCAACGAGCCCAGTGCGAGCGTCAACCTCGTCATATCACTTTCATGCTCTTGTCATTCTCAACCATAATCCGTCGGGAGCAGGGACTGTACTAGATCACTATGTCATGACTCACGTTGCATTCTCTGAAGTCACGTCCGTGACCAGCTTGATGATGTCGAAACGTTGTCTGAATATCAATCCCAACGGTTGATTCGTTTTCTCTGAAGTCAACTTAAGTCCTATGGGGACTGATCTTCGATTGATAGCCCGTAGGAGTGATTGCAAACATCTGTCTACGACCGGTGTCCTCATTTCTCTTGAACATAGCAAACGGTCACTTGTTGGCCTGCGGCCTCAAGACTTTTATTTCTCTTCTGTTGGGTGCGAGCGTATGTCTCTTCCCTGCGCGCGCTCTTGGGGTCTTGCTGCTCCGGTTCTAGGCGGTTCGAGATTGAGGGAGTGATACATCTCACCCTCTGCCTTCGCCCCTCCTCCTGTCTCTCACACTTTTTCTCTCCCTCACGCTCTCAAGGCTCCTCTCTTGTATGCTTTAAATTTTGCTTTTCAACTCTCTTCTTCACTGCCCGCACTTCCACGTTTTCAACCACGGTGCTACTCCCTCACCTATTCAATCAGGATGACCCTGGACGTGTCCCAAGCCAGGTACAAAGCCATAAAGCAAGAATAAAAAATGTGAATCCCGGGGTTCATTCTCGAGCACACGCCATTTGTCTCTGCGTGTACCCACCACCTTTCAGCCTCTCTCTTGCTCGTGCCCCTGTCGCTCCTTCTGGGGTTTTCACACACCCTCGCACATCCTCTCACTCATGCCCATCCCAACCTATCTTCCTTTCTCTTTCCCGCTAGCGATCAGGACTACTTTGTCGCTCATTCATCAACCCACCTTGCAAATGAACTTTGTTGATTGGGAGTCAAATACTCATGGGCACCCTTGCAGCCAAGTTCAACGAAATTCGTGGTAAGTTCAAGTTATCCCTCGCTTCCCCTCACACCTGCTCGATCGCTTCCGGCCTCGCCTCTGCTCCCAAGGATCATTTTGCGAGTATGCACTCGATTTCACCCGGGCTTATTCAAGACCGGGGGCGTGTTCTTTCTCACTCACTCCCGTCATCATCACTTGTCCATTAGCCCAAGCTAATGGCAGCTGCACACTGACGCGAACGGCACAAACGAACACCAGCTCTCGTGTCGCATGTTTCTCGTCCGCTATTTGCAACGCACTGCGCAGCTCTGGTACTTTCCTCAACGAGTCCCTCTTGCGTACTCCCTCTTATGGTTGCCTACAACCATGAACGGACATTTCCCACGGAGGCATGAAGTTTTTCCCGCACCCAACAACATCATCTTTGCTTACCGTAGCCACTATTAACTCGCTCATACAAAAGAACGAGGGAAACTTCTAGGTCTTGAGGGCTATACAACTCTGATCTGCAGCTCCCCCTTTCTTCATGTCTGCATACGCTTGTCAGGCAGCGCGTTATATCTGATCAAACCCTAGAGGGGCGCTACATCATAATAACGATAGTTAATATTGTATTATTTTCATGGTAAAGGTTGCAATTGCAGACACACGCAAAAATTTGCTTCGATGGACAACCCTGTGCATTTATCTGAGAACAATATCTCTCTGCATATCCGCATACAACTGACATTTCGTTAAAACAAACATTTTTTTCTAAAAACACGAAATTGAACACCGTTAAAATTCTTGTATTTTATGGTGCAAAAGCGGGTGTCGCACGGGTTGTGGAACATACATCATAGATCATAGGTCATACATCATACATCATTGATCATAGATTATACATCATACATCATACATCATAGATCATATATCATACATCATACATCATACATCATACATCACACATCATACATCATGGACCATAGATCACACATCACATACCATAATACCACAATTGTGACATTGGATATATATCATAGATCATAGGAACATCAACTATGGATTATATGTCATAGATCATGTATTATGAATCATACAGCATAGGAACATACATCATGGATCATGGGTTGTGGAACATACATCATAGATCATTGGTCATAGAGCGTACATCATAGATCATAGATCATAGATCAAACATCAAACATCATAGATCATAAATCAAATACCATGTATCATGATCATACATCATATATGATAGATCATACATAATAGACCATAGATCATACATCATATACCATAGATCTGACATGTACATCAAACATTATACATCATAAGGAATATAGACTATGGTTATATATCATAGATGATAGGAACATAGACCATATGATCATGTGTCATTTAGGCATTCATCACATGTGTTCGATTATGGACCGCAAGGGTTGCAAGTCGTACTTACATGATATACGGTGTGGTTCTATGATGAAGTTTCATTTTATATTTTTTCTGTTGTTTTTAAAAATAGTGATAGGACAAATCTGTTTCCTTGGTCTTTAACCAGAAAAGGAAAAAACACACTTCATGGCACTGTTGGTTTTTTTGATGGCCAGCAAAGAGTGAGAAAATATATGAAATGACAAATTCATAATTTCAACCTAGTTCAATGACATCAGCAAAATTATCGTGAATAATTAACCTAGTTCAATGACATCAGCGAAATTTTCACGAATAATCAGGTACCTCATTGGAAAAGGACTCCAAAACTTTCACTGTTGCTGCCTGTACCGTCATAGTCTCTCTACCCTCCCATTCAATGGTTCGACAGTTTGACATGTTGAAAATCGAGTCCACAACTCTCTACTCTCGCTACCGGTCTCAAATGGTCAGTTTGAATCCTTTCCATATTGATTTGTTGAACTAACACCCTTTACCACGTGATTCAAGTTACATTGACATATATACAATTGTAAAAACGAAAAGTTCTCTCACCTCGATGCTACACAGTCCAATGCAATTGGGTGTCTGATACGCTTTATATCATCCATGCTGAACTGGAACGGTGGCAAGTGACCTCTCGCCAAAAGAAACGCATACGCGCAAGCATAAACACCCCACATTGGTTTATCTTCTATTTTGGAATGCCGCTAACCCGCAATTTCGTTTTGAAGCGATTGGTGTCCACTTCCTTTCCCTGTTCTGATGATTTGTCCTTCACATACTGTGTCATGTTAGCGACTACATTTTTGGCTACATCTATGTGTATTTTCATCGAGTCGTAATACTCGATTACTCTCCGTCTGAGATCTATCACAACAAGTGTCCAATGCCTTTTATGAATGTTGTGATATGGGGCTAAGATCAAGTCTTTCTCCGCGATCTCAACTTCCTTGAACCACTTACCTACTTTAGCATAGTGATATCATAACTTTTCATCCATAAGCTTAACTAAAACAAAAAAGTTGCATATTGTTGTTTTAGGAATCAATCCTCGAGTGTCTGCAGCGGACGTGTTTGATGGCGTATCGCACTCACGATGTGTAGTTCTACATATATTTGTCTACCCTTATCATGTTCATGTAGAAATTTATAATATCATCCGTTAACAATCGTGTGTCACTCATGAGCAAATCGAAGTCTTGGAACGTGAACCTTAACTCCTCTTGCGTCCCTGGCTTCTTCGTGCTTGATAATATTTGGCAATTATTGAACTTTGTTTCCAAGTGGCGCAAGGCCTCTTCTTCGACCTCGGTCAGCGTATGCGTCGCTAATTGAATAGTCCATCCGTATATAGAGCAGCGAACGCCTTCGACATGCGATCTTTGTTCCACTGCACATGACAATGAAATTGCTTGTTATTAACATGTGATCGCATGAACTCACAAGTTGCACGTACGTAAGGTGAATTTCTAAATTTCTTTTGTTCATGACACATGAGATGATTACGGTAAAAGATAGATAGATAGATAGATAGATAGATAGATAGATAGATAGATAGAGAGAGAGAGAGAGAGAGAGAGAGAGAGAGAGAACAAACATTTTGTTAAAACCGACATATTTTTTCTAAATTCGCGAAATTGAGCGTACTGTGAGGATTGAGCCCTCAAGAAGGGGCCTTACCATGATGTACATGTTCTGGGCTAAGGCCCCAGCAAGCCTAGTGCCCGCCCTAAGTGAAGGCGGCCCAACAAATCAACAAGAGCCCTCTGTGCAAGCATTTCCCGAAGTGGGGTCCATAAAGTTGCAACACGTCAGTTGGTTGGAGTGCACCGAGTCTTGAATCTCTGCAAATGTGGAGATCCCAGGGCCTCTAAGTTAGTTAGGCCCTGGGCACTTGAACGTGAGGCCGACAATGCATGCTGGGGATAGAGGCTGAAAATGCCGAAGGGAAATCGGCCCACTATTTGGATCTGGCCGCAGACCTTGATGAAAGAGGCGCAACTGCATTGCCCCGGGCCTCAACTGTATCGGGTAGGTTTCAGCCACTTGGGCCCAGTCGCCGGCTGAAGGGAGGCCGCCCACACGCAGCACTGGCATATAGGCAAGCAGGGCGAGTGGGCAGGGATCTTGGCCAATGCAGACATAGCGGGCACGCTGCGCTAATGCGAGGTGCTGCGCTGTGCGGAGCTGCGCTGCGCTAATGCGAGGTGCTGCGCTATGCGGAGCTGCGCTGCGCTGGGATGAGGCAGGCTAGCGCTAGGCGGTAGGGCGCCGCCTGTGTGCTGGGCGCTTGGCGGCCATAGCCAGGCTGCATAGGGCGCAGGGGAGGTGAGGGCGAAGGAGGTTCTTCGGAGGTGAAGGGCGCTGTGTGGGTAACAAGGGAGAGTGTGGGTGAGGAGGAAACGTACCTGGGGGAGGTGGAGGTCGGCATTGGTGTTGACATCATCACTCGCTGGTAGTCAAGTTGTCTGGTTGCTTTCATTGCTGTAGTTGTAGGCTTAGTCTGTAGAGTAGATAGGGCACCTGGCGCCATTCACAAGAGAGAGCTACATTGGGTTATGCTGTTGGTGTTGCCCTGTTGGGCTTGGACATTGACTCACGATTCTTCTGTAGCATTCTCAAATGGATGGTCACTCGGTTCCATTGTGCTATCGGCTCTGGCTTTGACTACTTGGACTTCAGTATGATTTTGCATTCTGGATTTCTGTGCTTCATCCATATTCATGTTCCTTGGAATTTGGTATCAGAGCTGGTTTGATTCGCCACTTACCTTTGGCACGCTGGCGTTATACAAACTTGGTGCGTTGACGATGCTTCTTCGCAGTTGGTACTTGTGACGTCAGGCTACATAGGCGCAAGCCCTGGGTAGAGAGGGGTGCGCCGGAATGCTAAGACGACAGTGTATGCCGTGGTGACAGGCGGAATGTATGATTGGTGATGAGAGCATGTTGACGTGGCATTCGGCTGAGGTGGCACTGCATTGCGTTGTGGGTGGTACCGAGGCCAAGACCGGTCATCAAATGCACACTCAGCTCAATTGGTAAGAAATCTGTGGTTGGGGGCAGCTATCTCCAGGCACGTTGTTCCCTTACCTTATCTACTCTCTCAATCTCTTCTTACCGTGAGGAAGTGAGTCCAACTTGAGAGTCCACTCTTTTGGTGAGGTGTCGTGAGCGCGCTACCTTGAGAGACGACAATCTTCCTGGAAGCATCTGGAAGGAGAAAGGGCGGTGCCTCTGAAGGGCTCTGGTCGAAGCACTGGGTAACGGTCACCATGCCAACTCAATGGGAGTAGGTCACGCATGCGATGGCTGCTGTCCATTTTGGCACTTTGCTGCGCTGTAAAAGTCCTGCCGGGTGTGCCAGCCTTTTATGAGACGCTTACCAGACCGTCTATAAACACTTCTGGTTGGGGACTCGATTGATTTTGGCTGTGATCATCGTCCTGACTGCGATGTTAAATAATTCCTGAAGAAATGGAGGCGCTCTTAATATTCCTCCTGATTAGCCAGATCAACCGGGTGTAAGGCTCTATCCATACGAGGGTAAATAAGAGTGGACTGGCTGGCTTGCTCGGCTATGACTTGGGCACAGGGATGGGCCGATACACACACGAAGACACTGTTCGCTCAATGATGCTTACCGGTATGTTGGATTGAGGGGAAGGGTAGGTTCTGATTGGTGCTCAACTGTATACACAACCATACCCACTCATCATACATCTGCTACATGGTCTTTTTTTTATTCTTGATTAATTGGTGGACAGACTGCTAACACCTCACAGACAGATTAGATTAGGACTGTTGTATGCTACTATAGCCAGTTCTGTCTAATGCTGATGTAAGTGAACCAATCAGAGTGTACTAGACTATGTAGACAATCTGTTGTGAATGTTGTAGACATGCCACTTGATTCGGTATAGTAGGGGACCTGCCGGACACAACTATTTTTAAAAAATCAGGTGTCGGTCAGACACATGCTGTGGTAGGATTCCACTAGGGGATTCTAGTGCAGAAATTGTATGCCTAACTGATGAGCGGAACAGATCTTGTTGATGATAGAGCAGACAATAGGAGACTAACACGTGCGGAAGCACTTAGGGTCCCGCACGTGTTCCAGGCCCTACAACCGGGAGACGAAAGACGGCTTATAGCCGAACGTAGAGCCCGTGCACTAGCAGCAGTTAGGGCCACAGTAAACGCCGCAACTAGGGAACAGGCTGCCGCAGCAGCCAGGGCATTAGCCATGTCTTCTGCAGCAGCAGCATCCTCGGTTGCGTCTTCATCTGCGACCAATGGGACCATGTTGGGAATGTCAACAAGTTCCACGGACACTTCCAGTTCAATGGGTTATCGACAGTCTACTAGTCAAATGGCGGGCTCGCAGTTCAGCCCGTTGACCCCACGTGAGAGGGAACTCAGAGAGATCCAACAGGTCGAAAGGCTCCGTGAACAGTTAGAGAGGGATCTGAAGAAAGCAACCGATAGAGAAAGAGAGATGAAAAATAGAGCAGCCAGGCTTGATACTTAAGAGGCGGACAAGGCTGAGGTAGAGGGCTTGGATGAGTCATCAATGAATGACCAAATGAAAACACTGAAGAACAATATGTTGTCGTTGCATGCACACGTGGACAGCAGATTAAACTTCATGCAGAGCACTCTAGACCAGATCCTCGATGTATTGACAAGGCCAGGATTCAGGCCACCAGCACAATCCTCGTTGCCGTTATCGACGATGTCAGGACCTTTTCCAGTTCAAGCTGGTACACAACCAAGTGGTACGTCTGCAGCACTTGCACAGACTGTTGCATCTTCCTCTTCGGGTCCAGCGGTGGGAGCTACACCACCGCAACAACCTGTTCCTCAACAGGGACAGCCCCAAGGTCAATGGTACCCTAAGACCCCAATGAAACCGCCTCTTGCCTTCTCAGGCGAGAGAAAGGACGAAGAGCTCAACACTTGGTTGAGGACAGTCCCGGTTTGGGTGAAAGCCAAGAGGACCTTGCTGGAGGACGAAGTGGTTACCGCTGCATCTTACCTCGAGGGTAAGGCAACCAAATGGCTAGATGGTGTGGTTGTAAAAGCCGGGTACGGGCGACGCATGGCGGACTGGGCTAAGTCTTTAACGTTAGACCAGTTCATGGAGATGATAGAAGTTCGATGGCATAATCCACAGGAGGCACAAAGAGCCACTGATGCGATTAATAAGTTAGACCAACGAAAGTTCAAGTCGGTTAGAGAGCTTACGACTACCGTTGAGAGCCTGATCCTCGTTTCAGGCATCAACTACAGTGACCAGTTCCCGTTAACTACGTTTGTTAGATGTCTTTCAGAGAACATCAGGAACTTGCTGGCCAGTGAGGCACGCGTCGAGTACCATTCGTTTGAGACATTGTCTAGGAAAGGCCTTAGATTTGGAGGCCACTCTAGGCAATGCTCAACCCTCCCAGAATGACACAAAGAAGAAGAGGAGTCCTCAGGAGTGGAAAAAAAAAGGGGCGAAGTTGATGATGGTTGAGTCCGATAGGACTCAAACGGAAATCGATGAGCTCACTGACCTGATGGACTACTCAGAGTACGACGGCGAGGAGACCGCTCAGGGTAGCACCCTCGCTGCAGTTGTAAAGGCTAAGGCATGTGGCCGAGGGAAGGGCCAACCAAAGAGTCAAGGGAAGGCCGCCTCCAATCAGACCAAAGTGGCTGATTGGGTCAAGGCAGGTCTTGATCAAGACGTGTGGCGTGACCGCCGAGTGCGTGGCGCTTGTATCAACTGCGGGGAATACGGTCACTCGCAGTACAAGTGTCAGAACGCAAAGGTTACGCAAAAGATACCTCCAAAAATGGGGGCATCTTTTTCCCAGGCTTCTAACTCGGGAAACACGTGAGGCCAGTGAAAGTTTTAGCTGCTTCTGCTCTTGGTGAAGTGGGCCAGATACTCTCCCCACTTCACGAGAAGGCCAAAGCTAATGACTCTTTAGTCACCCCGCAGACTCATCTACACCAAACTATGCTCTGTACGTTAGATGTGTCTGATGCCTTAGAAGAGTTGGAGAGTGAGTGGTCAAACAAGGACCCTCGCGAGTCTTAGGTGGCACTAAGGAAAGGTCCTAGAGGGGAACATTTCGTGGTGGAAGTCGATGTAGGAGGCCGCAAATATGGTGCCTTCATTGACATAGGCTCCACGCGGAATTACATAAGTCGCGACTGTTTGGAAAGGCTGCACCTACAGGACTGGGTACGGCACCTTAGTAGACCTGTAGCATCTACTTTGGCAAACAAGGAGCGCATGATTGTAACAGACTATATCAAGGACGTAGTCTGTACCTTTTCCTATAGAGGAGGAGAACTTAATCATAAGATTTCGTTCTTGGTTAGCGACGACTTACCATTCGACACGTTGTTAGGCATGTACTACCTCGAAGTTGTTAAGCCCCAGTCCGACTGGGATAAGAAGGTGCTCAAGCATAAGTTGCCCGATGGCCGAACTGTCAGATTTACTAAGTTCAAGGCCAGTCGTATTATAGATACCTATGACTGCTTGTGTGCATCAGCGTTCTACAATTACTATAAGCAAAACCAAGAGGAAGGTATGTACCTTGTATATGTCTCTGAGAAAGGGGAGGCCGTTAAAACACCCCCAGAGATAGAACGCGTCGTTGCTAAGTTCCCTGATCTGTTCGAAGAACCCACAGGAATTGTTGAAAGGGAAGTTGTCCACGCTATAGAAATCATTCCAGGGAGTAAGGACCCAAAGGGAAGGATCTATAGGATGGCTCCCGCCGAGTTAGATGAACTTCGGCGACCGCTTAAGGAGCTGACAAAAAAGGGATGGATTCGGCCTAGTACTTCCCCTTACAGATCTCCCGTGCTATTCGTACCGAAGAAGGGGGGTACATTGAGGATGTGCATTGACTATAGAGGCCYCAATGCCATCACTGTGAAGAACGCAGAGCCTCTACCTCGCATAGATGACCTATTGGATAGGGTGCAGGGATGCAAGTACTATAACAAGATAGACTTGAAAATCCGGCTATCATCAGATCGCTAAAAGACATAAGGACCAACACAAGACAACTTTTCAGACTCGTTATGGTCTGTATGAGTTTGTAGTGATGCCTTTTGGTCTTTGCAGTGCGTCGGGAACGTTCCAGCACGCTATGAATCGGATCTTCCATGACCATTTAGATAAGTTTGTCATGGTCTATCTAGACGACATTCTGATCTTTAGTAAATCTGTCGAGGAGCATGCACAGCATGTTGAGACGGTACTTTTACTCCTTCGACAACACAAGTATAAGGTCAACTTAGAGAAGTGTGAGTTTGGTCGCACTAAGATACTGTACTTGGGTCATGAAGTATCCGCGGAAGGGATTAGGCCGGAAGATGCGAAGGTGGCTAGTATTCGAGACTGGCCACGACCTCGGACTGTCACTGAGGTCAGATCTTTCTTAGGAATGTGCGGCTACTATAGGAACTTTGTAAAGAACTATTCTACAGTCGCCTCTCCTTTGACAGATCTAACTCGACTTGACACGCCATGGGACTGGGGTGATGAGTGCGAGGGTGCTTTCAAGCGATTGAAGCATGCACTCATGAATCATGAAGTTCTCATGGTTCCCGATCCTCGGAAGACATTCATAGTGACCACTTACGCAAGCCAATATGGCATTGGCGCAGTTCTGGCTCAACAAGATGGGAAAAAGTTGAGACCGATTGAGTACATGAGTAAGAAGATGCCATCCAAGAAGTTGGCAAAGTCCACCTACGAAAGGGAACTCTATGCTCTACATAAAGCACTTGTCCATTGGAGACACTTCGTATTGGGAAGATTCTTCTACTTGAGGACTGATCATCAGACTCTCAAATGGATCAAGACTCAACCGGCTATTTCTGACGCACTCAAGCGGTAGATTGAGGTCATAGACCAATATGACTTCAAGCTTGAGTATCTGAAGGGAGAGTACAACAAGGTTGCAGATGCGCTATCACGTAGAGCAGACTACCTAGGTGCGCTAGTTTCTGACTTTGGCGTATCTGATGAAGTAACTCAATCATTCGTGGGAGCCTATCAGGAAGACCCTGTAACGATGAACATCATGCGCAAAATTCAGGCTAAAGACAAGGCCACAGAAAGTGAGTTTGTGATGGTGGACGGGTTACTCTATCTTGATAAGGCCGGAATAAAAAGATTAGTAGTTTCATCTAGTGAGCGATTGCGTAGTTTGTTTTTAGGCGAATGTCATGACGCAACTGGACGAGTGCAAACCTAGTACAACGATTTTGGTGGCCAGGAATGCTAGATGACGCAAAGAAGTACGTAGAGACCTGTCAGATCTGTCAGCGGGACAAGCCGCGAACTCAGGCACCGCTTGGGTTGTTGAAGCCTTTGCTTATTCCTGCTGGTCCAGGACAGAGTGTTTCCATGAATTTCATGGACACCCTGGTGACTGGTAAGAGTGGCAAGAGGCACATCTTCGTCATCATCGATCGATTCACCAAGTACACTAGACTAGTGGCTATGCCAGAGACTGCAAGAACTGACTATGTCATCAAGTTGTTCAAAGACAACTAGGTGCGTGACGTTGGTTTACCAAAGTCACTCGTTAGTGACCGAGATGTCTGATTCACAAGTGAGTTGTGGAAGAAGACTGCAGAACAGATGGGCAGTCAACTTCAGATGACTTCAGGGAATCATCCCGAAGCCAACGGATAAGTCGAGCAAATGAACAGAGTCGTACAACACTTGCTGAGGCATTACATCAAGCCCAGCCAGGATGACTGGGATGAGCAGTTGCCTTTTATCGCCAGCCGGTACAACAATGTTGTCCATAGCAGTACCGACGTTAGTCCTAATCAGCTACACTTGAGATGGAAGCCTCGATCAGCATTAGACTTCCTCCTACCTGAAAACCGCCCCGCTGCAACTCCAGGCACACTTGAGTATGGTGTGCAGTATGAGAAGTTGCTGCAAGAAGTTGTCGAGCACATGAAGAAAGCTCAACAAGCAATGATTGCTTCTGGGAATCAACACTGTAAACAGTCCACATTTCAAGTAGGGGAACGTGTTTGGGTCAAGGCTAATGAGTTAGGACAGGAATTCGGAATCTCTCGCAAACTAATGCCTCAGTACTTTGGTCCCTGGAAAGTCCTGAATATAGTGGGAGATGAGATGGATGGCCCCACATATGCCATTCGTGTCCCTGGACACCTATGCACTCACCCAGTGTTGCATGCCTCAAAGCTTGCACCTTTCGCTGAGACAGATCAATTCCCTTCCAGGAGATCGATGCTGCCCCCAACCATGGATGGTCAAGTGGACATCGACGACATTGTGGATCACCGGGATATGCCTGTTCCGAAGCCGCTAGGTCGAGGAAGACCTCCTAAGCCCAAGAGAGAGTATCGCGTCAGATTCAGGCATCATACGGATCCAAAAGAAGATCGGTGGTTTGCCAGAGAGGAACTGATTGAGACAGCTGCTCAGGTGGTGGCAGAATATGGAGAAAAGGTTAACAACATGCTTTTTTTTCAGGATGCTTAAAGAGGTGAATTCAGGATGCCTATAAAGCTCTACAGTGGGAGCTATACGGTGAGTAGGGGTGCTTTCAGGCCTTCAGGGCATTCACCCCTTCAGGATCGTTCGGAATCCTTACGTTTAACAATGAGAGCTATATAATGGGGGGGGGTGCTTTCAGGCCTTCAGGGCATTCATCCCTTCATGATCGTTCAAGATGCTCAAGCTTAACAGTGGGACCTGTAGGGTGGGGGTGTGTTCTTTCAGGCCTTCAGGGCATTCACCCCTTCAGGATCATTCACATTGTTCAGGATGCCAAAACGACACAACAATGGAAACCAGAAGGTGGGAACGGGTGCTCCTTTCAGACTTTTGAAGGCATTCATCTTCAGGGCATTCACCCCTTCAGGATCGTTCAGGATCCTCAAGGTTGACAGTGGGAGGCATACGCTAGGAGGGGGGGTGCTTTCAGGCCTTCAGGGCATTTACCCCTTCCGGATCGTTCGAGATCCTCAAGCTTAACAGTGGGGGCCTTACGGTGGAGGGGGGGTGCTTTCAGGCCTTCAGGGCATTCACCCCTTCAGGATCGTTCAGGATCCTCAAGCTTGACAGTAGGAGTCATATGGTGGGGGGAGGGGGTGCTTTCAGGCCTTTAGGGCATTCACCCCTTCAGGATCGTTCGGGATCCTCAAGCTTAACAGTGGGAGCCATACGGTGGGGGGGGGTGCTTTCAGGCCTTCAGGGCATTCACCCCTTCACGATTGTTCACAATCCTCAAGCTTAACAATGAGATCCATAAGGTGGGGGGGCTTTCTTTCAGGCCTTCAGGGCATTCACCCCTTCAGGATCGTTCATGATCCTCAAGGTTAACAGTGGGGGTCATAGGGTGGGGGGGGTTTTTTCAGGCCTTCAGGGCATTCACCCCTTCAAGATCGTTCATATTGTTCAGGATGCCAAAACGACACAACACTAGAGAACAAAGATGGGAACGAGTGGTCCTTTCTAACCTCCGAAGGCATTCACCCCTTCAGGATCGTTCAGGATCCTCGACGCTTAACAGTGGGAGCCATAGGGGGGGGGGTGCTTTCAGGCCTTCAGGGCATTCACCCCTTCAGGATGGTTCACAAAATTAAAAAAAAAAAAAAAAAAAAACATCATGAAGACTATGAACAATTCTCAAGCGGTGAATGCCCTGAACGGCCTGAAAGCAACCCCACCTTTTACTCTCACTATCATGAAGGGGTGAAGGCCTTGAAAACCCTCGCACCTCCATTCGACTCCCTGCTTTTCAGGCCTTGAGGGCATTCACCCCTTCAGGATAATTCAGGGTCCTCAAGGTTAACAGTGGGGGTCATAGGGTGGGGGGGGGTTATTTTAGGCCTTCAGAGCATTCACCCCTTCAGGAGATCGTTCACATTGTTCAGGATGCCAAAACGACACACCACTAGAGAAAAAGGTGGGAACGGGTGCTCCTTTCAGACCTCCGAAGACATTCACCCCTTCAGGATCGTTCAGGATCCTCGACGCTTAACAGTGGGAACCATAGGGTG
>BFEA01000440.1:491614-505850 GCA_003427395.1 Chara braunii
ACATTATGGAAAAGAAAAACCATCTCTGGGGCCTGCCTCCCCACATAAAGACCGGAGAGTCTGGGAACTTTGTCCAGCTATAGCCCACCCTACCCATCTATAAGATACAAAGACAGTGCTTCCCAGTTCAGGACTTGTCCGTTCGAAAGCGATCCTTCGTCTGGACCTTTTGCTGTTCTTGGTTCACTCTTCGTCCATTTGGAACAAACACAACTGGATTGCTCTTGCATCTGGACCATTTTCCATTCCTGGCTCATGATTCACTCGTTCCGATCTGACTTTTGGACCATCCGTAGTTCCCAGTTCACGGCTTGTCCGTTAGGCATTGTTCCTCCAGCAGGACCGTTTGCTGCACCTGGTTCACTGTTTCTTGGCTTGTCAATGACTTTACTGGATTGTTCCTGTGTCTGGACTATTTGATGTTCCTGGTCTGCACCTAGTCCATTTGGAAATATATATATATATATATCATCATTGAGCTCACGGGCCCCAGGCAGTTCAGGTAATTCAGAAATATCTGGTTTTATTCATTTAGAATTATCATCTGGATTCCAACTCTGGTCTGCATTTCAATAGTTCATGGGTGTACCCACTGACCTGGCTCTTGGATGAAGATTTATTCGAGTTCAACACTTTTCTCTTTTTTTTTTTCTTTCTTTTTTTTTCTTTTTCCTACGAGCTGCACAGCTCCACTTGTCAGCACTTGCATAAAGGACAAAACACATGGCAGCGTATGATTCCATGTTCTAGCAGAAGATTCATTCAAGTTTTGCAGATGTGGTGAGTAGTGGAGGGAAACCCTGAAAATCACGTGGTGAGTTGGCCTCCTACTGCCCAGTGATCCCATAATTGCTGAAACACGGAGCTTAATGCGAATCTACACCATATATAGTCCTCGTGCAACGGCTTTGCAATTTGTCTGAGAGCTGCCTCTTTCACAGCGGGAGGGTCCTTGTTCTCTCTCTCTTGGCAGCCGACCAGGCAGGAGCCGCCGACCGTCGGGGGGGGGTAACTATGACCCTATGCTTAAAAAAAATAAAATAAAATTAAAAAAAAATTGAAAAGCTTCATTTGCAGTTTGATTTTTGAAAGGGAGGGGCATGTTTGGCCACCCCACCCTGTTAACAGGGGTCAAAACTTTTTATTTTTTTCACTATTTTTAGTGTTCGGGCCCATAGGGCCACTTGTCCGAAGGCCCAACGCGCGAATTCCGTTTTTCGGAATTCGTCGTGGCACCCCTATTTTGGCGTTAAACGCGATTCAACGGGGGTCCAGGGGCCCGTTGAACGGATGAACGGGCGTTGAATTCCGCCTGTTCTGCGTTCAAAAGATACACAGTGACTAGACCATTTTAGTCGCCCTGAACTTGTTTAAGATATCCAAATTGTATATATCTCTCTAAACTTTAATCTTCAAAGTGGGCGTAGGACTGAGCCATTCATCTTAGAAACAATGCTCGGTTGGCCCAAGTTACCTTCAATTATATTCTTAATTGTACTCTCTTCAATTTACGATAAGCAATAGTCAGGCCATACAATCTTATGGAACCCGTGCCTGACTAGTCTGTTCATAAGTAAAACAGTAATAGCGTATAGCCAATTATAACCATTGGGTTCCAGCATGTGTGAGGCATTGGGTCAGACTACCTAAACTTATAGAGCGGTCTGATCCTCTGCCAGGTTCATTTCTCTCTGATCCAGTCTTTGCGACGCAGTAGGCCAGGCTACCTAAACTTATAGAGCGGTCTGTCCCCTGCCAGAATTATTTCTTCAGAACAAAACAGGAGAAGGGCAGAACCACCTAAACTTATAGAGCGGTTCAGACCTCCTTGTTCAGAACCAAAGAAACTGAGAAAACTCCAAGTAAAGCAAGGCAACCCAAGGTACCTAAACTTCTAGAGCGCCTTGGGTCCATGAAAGTTACTCACAGTCAAACCCTCACAAGTCAGAGCAGTCAGGTCACCTAAACTTATAGAGCGTCCTGACTCTCCATGCAATTCACAGCACCGAGTCTCCCCAAACTTATGGGGGCGTCCCAGCCTCCAGAGCATTCAGGCTACCTAAACTTATAGAGCGGCATGATTGCTCCATGCAAAACCAAAATAAACAAAGCGCTGGGCCTCCCCAACTTATGGGGACCTCCCAGCCTCGACAACCCAATCAACCTTCAAGCAAAACAGTCCTCCATCCTGCCTTCCCCAGATGCAGTTCCTTTCAGTAATCTGATTTCACACAATCAACATGGTTAAAACTGAAATTGAATAGACATTCCTTTACTTAGTCTTGTTCAGTGTTCTGAAGGTCAAACCAAAATAAAGG
Source organism: Chara braunii (assembly GCA_003427395.1). Classification (NCBI taxonomy): domain Eukaryota; kingdom Viridiplantae; phylum Streptophyta; class Charophyceae; order Charales; family Characeae; genus Chara; species Chara braunii. The sequence goes on from BFEA01000440.1 coordinate 493,933, forward strand.
TAGGGTTGCACACCATATACTCACTCAGCGATGCAATATGCGATACAGGTAGGGACTATAACTGGTTTATAGAGGGAGTCAGGGAATTACCGCTCAGTTCCCTGCCTCCAGAGCCTCGCCTAGGCTCCGACAGAGCTCCCGCAATCGGTGGGGCGAACCTCCCACAAAGGTCTTCGCGCGGATTACGGGTCGTAACTTCGTCTGCCGCCTCCCTCTCAAGACCAGAAGGCTAGACTTGGGTCGTAACCTCGTCTGCCGCCTCCCTCTCAAGACCAGAAGGCTAGACTTAGAATAAGAAGGACAGGGAGAGGAGGTTTGGGACTCTCAGATTCAGGGAAGATACACTCAGACTCGCTTGAGAGGGCCTTCAATCCTTCAGCGCCTGAGGGCCCCCCAAATGGTAGCAAAACATTGCGCGGCAATCGACCAATTCAGAGTCAAACAGTTAAGCTTGGATCGCCTGACGGCCTTCCGGATCGCAGCAATAACCTCCCTTCCGCGGCAACAGTTATGCCACCAGGTCCCACCAGCCTGACCTCCGATAACACTACCCGCCGCACAATAGCACATTCCCCCTTTACTCCTTAGCAGAGTGTCTAGCGACACGTAGCACATACCGCAAAACGCAGCCTATTCATTCAACTATGGTCAAACCTCCCACTATTAGCTCCACAGCAAAGCTCCCGCTCGCAGCAGGGACCTCTTCAGCCAAATCATAACGTCACTCCCCCTGATCCACCCGACGCTGTGCAGTCCAGAGATGTTAAGCTCAGCTGAAGTCCGCCCTTGCGTCTTATTGGAACAACAAGGGAAAGCGCAGCAGTGCACAGTGAGCACGGCACAACAAGCTAGCGCTGCTCAAACGATCACAGCAGCAGGACCCAACAACATCCGGCGGGTCAGGTAAGTAACAGCTGCGGGCGGTGGCCCGGCATACGGCGAGTCACTACGAATTGCAGCTCGATGAACCAGCCGCTTCAGCTGACTGCAACTTCAGCAGCAAAGCGTTGCGGAGCACAGTCGTGCCCACAGTATCAACGATAGTAGCAGCAAGACGAGTACCTCTGCAGCACCCAGCCTATCATGGCAGCCTCAGTAGTTCAGTCCCCGGCACCAGTCTGTTTCCTCTTGCTCTCCTGGCTGGTGGGGCAGTATACCGACCAGTCAGCTACACATGTGATCTCGTAGTTTGACTTACTGTCGCCCAAACCGGTGGAATGAGGCTTTTAGCCACTCTCCAGGCCTGCAATCCTTACCACCGGCTTGCTGCAGGCTTGCTCCTTTTCTTCCTTCGAACCGGCCAAACAGGTAAGTCTTCACTTCCACGTTTCTGACCCCGCGCCACTTTTCACTCGGTTGTCTGCAACATCAACGCCCGTGGGCGGTTCCCACTGTCTCAGCGGGATCGCATATAAGCTCAGGTAAGTCCTGCTCCTTCTCCTTCAGTCCGCCCCCACCCTCCTTGTTACGGACAACTCGAGCAAGCGAGACGGATCTCCCGCTTCAACCCGGTTAGACTCGTGCCCTCCCGCCACGCCCGACTTTCATTGATAGGCCGACCCCCGTTTTTGGCCCGCAGGTAAGGCTCCCACTCCGCGGATGGCCCGTCGCCGCTCCCACCGACGACTAAGAAGAAAAACGAACTGAACTTGAATATCCCGCCAAAAGGCCGGCAGGTACATCCCCACTTCAGTCCTCCTCCCCGGCGCAATACTGCGCTCGACACGTTTCTTCCTACCTCTACCATCGCCCACCCCCACTACCTCTGTCGGGACGGTGAGCAAAACCGGAATGAATCTTCCTCTAGAACACGGAAAGATACATTGCCAATTTCAACTCCGCTCCTCCCGCCATAGCCCAGGCGCACCTATTTTTCCACTAACTCCTCGTTCTACTAGCTTAGCATCTAAACTAACACTACCATCATGGTCGCCCGGGTCTGAAACCCCCACCTATACTCTTACCTTGCTCGATTCTATCGTGAATCGAGCACACTATGCCTCCTCCTACCCGCCATCTCCATCTTCATGAAAGCCTCCGCGCACTACTTTTTCCTATTAACTCTCATTTCCTTACTCCATCAGCAAAACTAACACTACTATTTGATTCGCCCCGGGTCAAAACCCCGAGAATGCTTCTTTCCTCTCTCGATTCCGTCAAGGAACGAGAGAGTTATAGTGTTCTGCTCGCGCCCGACTCAACTTCCCACCATCTCCATTTTCTGCGAATGCACCTGGCGCTGTAACCTGTCTAAATGCATTCACCTTTTTCTACCCTTACCCCGTTACGCCCTCGCAGTCTCTTCTTTACTAATCTTTTACTCTATTGATTTTCTACCAATTCTAACCTCACTAGTGAATTCGCCTTGCGCCAGAACCTTTGATTAACACCCTCACTCACTCGATTTCCTGGAGAATCGAGTGAGCTGGCTCCTTTCTCCTCCTGCCTCCACTCGCTCCCGCCATGACTTCACACAACTCGTTTTCGTCCTAACTCTTCATCTACTCCCTGCCTTCAAATTCCGGCCTCACCATTGTACTCGCCTACCTCAAAACCTTAGTCTAGCCCCTTTTCCCACCGACTTCTGATAAGGAATGGCGGATTTCACCTTCCCGCCATACCCACCTTCTCCTCTGCTCCGCCTTACCAACGCTCGAGTGTACCCTGCGCGAACTCGCGCCAGGTTCACCGCCCCCGTCAGTTCTTCCTCCGACCTTAGTACCCGTCGCCCCCGGTCAGTCGGCCCATCGCTACCATCCCCGACCTCTGAACGTACCCCGGCGTGGAGCCCGTCCGGGTTCCTTCCCTCCTCGCTGTTGCACCCCGCTCCGTCGTGCTTTCTTCCCCTTGTTTGATCACCCGCTCCCACTGTCTTGCCCGTTCGTGCCCGGTACTACTCTGCCCTGGTGCCTGCGATATCCCCCAGCCCCCGACCAGCACAACGTCCGTCGTCGGCTTCGCCAGGCTAGCGCGGCAAACCGACTGAAAAGAACAACCTCTCTCCACTTTATACGCGTCCCTCGTGGCGCGCAGGGCCGCAGGCCATACTGGCCTTCCCGTCGCCAGTTCCCTGCTTACCGGGCGTCCCGAGGGATTCGGCCTGCCACCGCGGCCTTTCGCACTCCAAACCGCCCCTCTGCGCCACCCCGTCCTTGGTAAGATCGTACGTGAACCTAGCCTCCTCCCGCGGCCAGGCTCGGACAGAAGTGCCGAGGCGTGACATAGGCCTCTGGTCGGTACCCTGCGGTCGAGCTTGCCCCCCCCCTCTACCTTGACTCCTACACGTCATCCCTGCGAGGGGCCATGCTGAATTTCCCCGTAATCCAACGGCAGGTGCCCCACGGTGCCGCCAGCGCCTGATGGGCCCAAGCAAAACCAGCTGGCCCGAGCTCCGGCCTGAATTTCAACAGTTCATGGGTGTGTCGGTGAGCTTGGCCCATAGGCCCTAGAAGTAACCCCGGCCCCGCGTCTCAAGGCAAAACGGGGCGCGGCTTCGGCGTAACTACGAAAACAGTTTGTAATTGCACTTCAGGCAACCTTGCAAATACCACACACCCCCACGCGCTCCCCCCGCAGTCTTGCATCCCAGAACGGAACGCGATAACAAGGGAACCCAGAACAATAAACAAACGGGAAGTAAAATAAAACAAAAGTGACCGTCGGGAAACCGCGGGGCCGCTGGCACCTCGCCAACCCCGCGGATTGGGCCCGCCGCCGCGCCTGTAAGCAAAACCGAGGGGGATAGCCCAGCAGGGCCCTCAACCCCTCAGGTCTCGCTCCTCGCCGCTCAGATGCTGTTGTGCCGCGGCCCGCTGGCCTCGATCCCCGAACCTTCGTATCGTCAACCCAATGCCGTAACCTATAGGGCTAAGCCCAAGCCTAAGACCAGCGCCTGCAGAGTACCATACAAGGGAGTGCCGCGCGGCACTTTGGGCCAACGAACCGGCTGCGCGGCCCCCAATGCCCGCGCCGGCTTGCTTATACCATGCCATAATTGCCCCGCGCGCCATCCTACGTCGGCCTACGACACCCCGCCCACCGCACGAAGTCGTGCCGTCGTGGCCGATGCCGTCGTCGGGGTCGTCCTCCGCGCGCGCGCACAGGTCACAGACAAGCACCCCAATTAGTAAGACATAATCTTTTTAATCCCTATTTAATCAGAAGGAAAAAATCTTCCGGCCTGCGACCACGCCGACTCTTCAACCATCAATAATTAAAAAGATCACGCGCGCCTCAAAAATTTGTGCGTCCACACACTCTCTATTCTAGTCAACCTTCCAGTCAACGTAGATCACAGTCGCAGCCTCGCCTAGCGCGGTATACTTAAACTTTAAACCAAACTATTTTCTGTCACTTGCAAAAACCAGGGTGGATACCCTTGTAAGGGTATTCGCGTCGACAGCGGGCCTCCGGTGAACTCCTTCATGTCCTCTCGAATTGTGTCTCCTGGCATCAGTTTATCATCCTTGTCGGGCGGGAGCGCGAATTTGATGGCGTTGACGTCCATTCTGCCAACCTGTGCATTTTCCTCCCGGGGCACGTTATATTGGTTCTCTCTTAGGATCTTTGACAGACCCATGCTCACATACACGTTGTCCAGCTGAGTCAATATCCCGGGGTATCTGGCACTGCTTTCCTTGCCTTTGGATTGGAGATGTGACTCTTTTCCACTTAACGAGGCCGGTCCTGGCCGCAACCCTTCATTGCTGTTGTTCTTGCTTGCATTGCCTGCACCAACTGGCCCCCAGATCTCATTCCTTGCACTCTCTTGCATTCCTTGTTCACACGACCTCTGCTCCCCACCACGAATGCTCTGCTGGCTTGCCACAACATCTGTTTCTATCCCCTCCATTGCCTGACGACCCTCGCCACCGTCCAACGCCTGTTGAACATCTTCTTGAGCACCCGGTACAGGCAGATCCATATTGTCATCTGATGTCTTCTCCTCGTTGTCGAGCACATCGAAGTGCTCACCCGTATCCAGCTCATCGGCGTATGTCTTCGCACGCAGTCTGTCCTCTTGTTTGTTGAACCACAAATGCTCACACCGCACTATGAATATTTCAATCGCACCATTTTTCGCGTCATGGTAGCCTTGGAGATGTTGGATGACAATCACTTTTCGGTGCATATAACCGATGTCCTTTGGAGTCTTCGGGGCGTTGCCGAACAAGTATTTCCACAGAGAGTCTCTCTTCTTGCCAAGGTTGAGGTACATGTCTCTCTCTGGAAGCCACAGAGTTTTGGGCTGTTCGAAGTGGCAACGACTTTCTGGTCTGTGGACCTGTATATCGAGGAATGTGGACGTCCAATCGAGCATTGTTGAATTGCTGTCACACGCAACAACATTGTGTCCTGGCCGCAACACTTCCCAGACTGACCCTGTCTGCACATTCACGAGCAGCAGCACACCTTCGCCATCCTTTGCGAACCATTTGCACAACTCCTTCACTTTTTTTGACTCTCTCTCCCAGTGCCCGTACACGACTTTTGTATCGCCTGATATCCCAACATGCTTGTTCGTGCGTTGCACAAATAAATCCTCCTTCATGTTATCGTCGAACCATGTGATATGGTTTCGTGGCCGCACAGTCACCTTCTTGTAGTCATCGTTCAACGCATGCACGACAATGGTCATGCAGTCCCGAGGTCGCAGTGGAAGATTTCCAGCGGAAACGACATATTGGTCCTTTCCAAAATATCTCTCCCACCGACCTAGAATCACTTTGACGTGATCACAACGAAGCACATTCTTCAATAAGGTTTGCTCGACTCTTAACGTCGAGAATATGACAATGACCCAATCCATGCCACAAAAGGTATTCATCATCTCCGGTAGCACTGCGAATCTCTCATCTGACCACTCGTGCGGGGTTGTCGACTTGCGCGGGCACAGGTCCAGGACTGCGAGGTGGCAATTGAGCTTCTTAACTGCTCGTGTGATCTCCTCTGATGGTTGCAGCGCCTCGTACGGTGCCAAGCATATCAGAAGAAACGTAGTATGATCATTGTTTGTATTCCATATCACGTGCCACACATTTGCACTTATGCGCCGCAACTCGTCCCGCAGGTGGTCGATAGCCCCGATGATTTCATGCATGAACACTCTCAGATAATACGGACACTCCACATATAGTGTCCGCGTCAACTTGAACCCTCCCACCTTGCCCACCTTTGGTTCGTCAATGCCCCCGAGACGTTTTGGCACATCTTTCGCCTTGTGAGCTGGCACCTTCGTCTTGTTTTCCTCTCATTGTTCCTTGGTGAGTCCGGTTGGGGCAAATCTGTCCATTATATGCGAGTAGCCAATGAAGAACTCATCGTTCCAGTCGTCCTCCTTGAGACCTTCCGTTTTGAAAATCACATAGTTGAAGAGGCGTATCATGTATCTCTCACGCCGAACTTCAACCCGAATATCGTCCATGTTCAACAAGTTCTTATTGAATGTCCGCCCCGTTGTGACAACCACCTGGCGGTCCAATATTATGTCTAACACCATTTCCTTCTCCCTTGCAGTCAAGTCTCCGAACACCTTCCACGCGCTTTGCGAAGGGTCTCGAATGCAAATGTAGTGCCCGTCAGGCGATATGTTGGACTGGACGTAGTGCACTAGCTCCTTCTTGCCTTTTATTGTCAATGCGCATGGACCCAGACCAGCTATGGCGACTTAATTCCCTTGCTGATCCACCGGAGCCATGCTAGTCTTATCAGGCAAGAGTCCCGCCTCCCACGAGTCAAAGAATCGGGTTAGAAGGTCCCACACTCGTTTACCAACTGTTGTCAACGTAAGATGCGATCTCACTAAATTTGACCAATTCGTATTGTAGGCCGGCTTCAGTGTTTGCCCTCGCAGTTCGGAGTCAGCAGTTAGTCGGAAAGCTTTGCGGATGAATTTCTGATAGTTATCTCTTAAGGCCTCCTTATCCGCTTCCGGCGGTGCGTGTTGCCAATCGCCAGAAGGCATCCCCATTTCAACCCACAAGTCTATGATATTTTTCACCGACACACGGAAGGAATCTGGGATAGGTCGTGTCTCCCTTGTGTTATCGAAAGTCGAAATGTGAGTATATCCGTCGAGATGGTTATCATCGAAATACACAACCCGTGCACGCCATGAACACACACCCCACTTTTGTGCAGCCGGTGAATTGGCCGCAACCAGTCTCCGACAAGCCTCCGCCGTGTGTTGTCCACCCACCGCGTACCAATGGTACGTGTGTGTGTCATCCGCGTCAAAATGTCCAGGTTTCACACACACACACTGCTTTTGACCATGACATGCACTTCCGTGACTGGGGCCAATATCCATGTGGCCCTGTCCCACTCTCCTTTCTTATCTGACAGTTCCATTGCTCTCATGATGGAAACGGTGAGCATGTCATTCAGCGGTCTGTGATTGTACTGCACAGGGCTTCCCACAGGGGTTGGCAAAATCTTCATGCAGTCCACGTAGATCTATTGAGGTCGTTGCACTGCATTGCCGTCACTGTCATACTCCAGGAAGAAACAAGTTGTTGTGTCGAAGGCGGGCGACTCCAGCTTCCCGGCTCTCGCGATGTGGTCTCTCGAGTCAACCCCAACTCCCTCGTCGCCGGAGTCAGCAACCTCTTTCGTTTCTTCGACTCTGACTTTCTTCTTTGCATTTTTCGCGGGCTGCTCATGCCTCTCTTTCTCGGGTTTTTCCGATTCTCTTTCTAAATGTTGCACGTATGCGGTATGAGACGCGCCCAAACCAAGTATCTCCGCCCGACGTCGCTCACTCTTCATTTTTCATTTGCGCGAGTTTGCCGATGGTTGTGTGCCGGCGACTTCGACGTCCCGGTTTGTTTCCCCACCGCTTTCATCCTCTTCGCTCTCCTTGTCTCTGCCTTTGTTCTTGTGGAGTTGTTTCTTCTACATCTCCCCGGTTCTCTTCCTCCTCGCCGTTCTCCCCTTCATCCTCACCCCCCTGGTCCTCGCTTGCACTGTCGTCCCCATCGTCCTCGCCGCTCTCCCGCTCATGATCGTCGTCCTCCCTGGCGTCGATATGCGTACTTCCTTCCTCGGCGCTCTCTTCACTCGACTTCCCCTCACCTTCGTCATCCCCGTCATCCCCATCGGGACAATGGCTGGAGGACGGCACCCCACGGGTGTCACATWCAGCATTCTCTTCGTCCTTGTCACGAGATGAAGCCTTTTTCCGACGCTGCATCCCACGAGAAGAGACTGATGACGCCTTGGCGGTCTTCGGCGTTTTCTCCTTCGTGCTCCCGGGTTTGGAAAACCCATCCTTAGCAGAAGGCGTTTCGGTCGTCGTGACGAATGCCTTTTCGGTTGGTGCGGTGTTCTTCGACCTTGTCGAATGCGTTCCACCTTTCGCTCCAACGCCGAGAGCGGATCGCAGCGTACCTTGCTTAGACTCCCCATGTTTGTGTGTCCTCAAAATGTCCTCCAACACCTCCCTCGAAGTGTGCGCGGGCACGAACGGTATCGACAACCGCACGTTGTTGCCCACCTTGACCTTAAGCCCCGTGAGTCTATAGCATGGCGTTTTCCTGAGGAACTCGATCGGTCCCACCATCTCGAGACCCTTCAGTTTCTTCGACCTATCAAACGGGGGCAATGCCACAACGTTCATGCCGTAGCCAGCAAATCTCAACAAATGCAGCGACACTTTCTTGTAATTCCCCAGCAGTTGGACTCCTCCACTGTCGAAGCATGTGGTCAAGTAGAAATCGTAGTACCCCTCCTCACCGGCAAATTTGTCGACGCCGTAACTGTCGATCCCGCCGCACACGTAAAAATGTCCACCATCATCCTTAAGGAATATCACGGGACCGCACCCTTGTTGCTTAACCCCGCCGAACCAGTCAATTGCCCATTCCATCCTACGAAACAATGTCGCTCTCCCAACCACCTTGGGGGTGGACGTCTGCGATGAAGAAGGAACCCCATCTACATGCCCACGGGAAAAAATATGTGATTAGCACAAGCGAGGCAAAGGCAAGCGATGCCCGAGGCTATTGGTCATTCGACCATCGGGTGTCAACGCGACGGCCGACGATCGACTGCCCGCCCAAGAGATGTCGCGGTGACGCCCGATGTTCGGGCTGCCCCAGCATCCGATGTCGAGGCGACGCCCGACATTTACCCGTCTGACGACCCCCACCTCCCCGAAGAGGAGGAGGCAGGTCGGGAGCGGCTGGTACATCCCTGTCCATTGTCCTGTCGATATGGCGTGGCCATGCGAGAGGAACACGGATCCACCGCGCGGTTAGCAGCCAATGAGAAGAGATAGACAGAAGTTTCAACAAAAATATCAGGGGCGGGTCAGAAGAGACCGTTCTCTCCACCATGCCATTCTCTATGACCACTTCACCGGGGACAAAAGTGTCGGGCCGGAGGAGATATCGTGACTCTCCCATCCCATCTACGATCTCTGAAAAGAAGACGGGGAGGTGGGCTAGGAGAGAGCGGCACTCCCCCATCCCATGTACGGCCGCCATCACCTCGCCGGGAAAGGAACCATTGGACCACGCGGAACCGAAAGGTGGACTGCATTTCCAACACTTCGTTGCGGCCAACGTTCGGGCCACCGACCACCGGTTGTCGAGGCGTCGCCCGACAGGCGGGCCGCCCCTACCATCAGCCGTCGTGGCGACACCCGATGTTAGGCTCGACACCTGGTGGCCATCGTGGCGACGCCCGATGTTAGCCCCGACCGACAGACCATCGGATGGAGCGGCTCCGGCCGGTGGTGTGGACGGCCCGACCATCGGGTCTCTCCACGACGGCCCACGGTCTGGGCGGCGCGACTGTCGGCTGGCCGGGGGAGATCGCTTGTCCCCCGTCGGATCTACCATCACCAAGCTGTCGGGGCGATAAGGAAAAACCCTCCCGCGACAGAAGCCAATTTTTTGCAAGGAACATGAACGTGAACGAAGTGCAGGAATCCAAATTGCAAGTCACGCTGAAGTCCAAGCAGTCAAGCAAAGACCAGATAGCACAATGAAACCGAAAAACCATCCATATGAGAACGGCACAGCAAAATCCATAAGTGTCAAGCAAAGAGCAGATAACACATTGGAACCAAGAAACCATCCCATATGTGGACGACTTGCAAAAATTCAAATTGCAAATCACGCTGAAGTCCAAGCAGGCAAGCAAAGAGCAGATAGCACATTGGAACCAAGAAACCATCCACATTGGCCCCGACCCTCGTGCGGCTAGGCGACGCCCGACCAACGGGTGTCGCATCGCCGCTCGATGGTCCGGTCGACGGTGTGGACGGGGAGACCGTCGGTGGTCGCCACGGCGCCCGATGGTGTCGACGGGCCGACCATCGGCTGTCGCCGCGGTGCCCAATGGTGTCAAACAAGAAACCATCCATATGCGAACGATATCACATTGGAACCAAGTAATCCAGCAAAGAGCAGATAGCACATTGGTTCTAATTGCAAATCACGCTGAAGTCCGAGTAGTAAAGCAAAGAGCAGACAAGACATTGGAACCAAGAAACCATCCATATGCGAACGAAGTGCAGAAATCCAAATTGCAAGCCTCGCAGAAGTCCAAGCGGTCAAGCAAAGGGCAGATGGCACATTGGAACCAAGAAACCATCAACATTGGCCCCGACCCTCGTGTGGCGAGGCGACGGCCGACCAACGGGTGTCGCGTCGACGGTCGGTGGTCCGGTCGACGGTGTGGACGGCGCGACCATCGACTGTCGCCGCAGCGCTCGATCGTGTCAAGCAAGAAACCATCCGTATGAGAATGATAGCACATTGGAACCAAGTAGTCAAGCAAACAGAAGATAGCACATTGGTTCCGATTGCAAATCACGCTGAAGTCCAAGTACTGAAGCAAAGAGTAGATAGCATATTGGAGCCAAGAAACCATGCATGTGTGACCGAAGTGCAGAAATCCAAATTGCAAATCACGCTGAAGTCCAAATAGTCAAACAAAGAGCGGATAGCACATTGGAACCAAGAAACCATCCACATCGGGCCCGACCCTCGTGTGGCGAGGCGACGGCCGACCATTGTGTGTCGCGTCGGCCGGCCGACGGTGTGGACGGGGCAACCATCGGTTATCGCGGCGGCGCCCGATGGTGTGGACTGGGCGACCATCGGTTGTCGCCGCGGCGCTCGATGGTTTGGACGGGGCAACCATCGGCTGTCGCCGCGGCGCCCGATGGTGCCAAGCAAGAAACCATCCATGTGAGAATGACAACGCATTGAAACCAAGTAGTCGAGCAAAGAGCAGATAGCATATTGGTTCCAATTGCAAATCGCGCTGAAGTCCAAGCGGTCAAGCAAAGAGCAGATAGCACATTGGAACCAAGAAACCATGCATGTGTGACCGAAGTGCAAAAATCCAAATTACAAATCACGCTGAAGTCCAAGTAGTCAAGCAAGGAGCAGATAGCACATTGGAACCAAGAAATTATCCACATCGGGCCTGACCCTCGTGCGGTGAGCTATGAATCCCCCACAGTCATGACGGCTGGGTCAATCTCAGCCCGCGGTCTGGATCCCGACCGCCGAGGTCGGCTGCGGGCAGGGGCCGTGGTCCCGATTTTGGAACAATTTCTTTCCTATTAAAAATATACCAAAAAACAATTAAAAAAATATGGGGTTGTAGGGTTTGAAAATACCTACAAACGTATATTTTTTGTTTTCGATTATGAAGTGTTTTTTCATTTTTAAAAACTAAAAAACCAAAAAACAAGCATTCAAATCAAAAGAAATATAACTAAAAAAAAGACAAATTTTTATTTTTCATGTGTGTGTGTGTGTGTGCTAGGGGGAAGGACGACCCCTTCCCCACCAATCAATCAATCAATCAATCAAAGAAAAAAAGAAAAGTAATAAAAATGAAACAGCGGGTTCGCCCCGCGCGCGTTTATGTGTGTGTGTATGTGTGTGTGTGTGTGTGTG
>BFEA01000440.1:507154-522112 GCA_003427395.1 Chara braunii
AGATAGCACATTGGTTCCAATTGCAAATCGCGCTGAAGTCCAAGCGGTCAAGCAAAGAGCAGATAGCACATTGGAACCAAGAAACCATGCATGTGTGACCGAAGTGCAAAAATCCACATTGCAAATCAAGTTGAAGTCCAAGTAGTCAAGCAAAGAGCAGATAGCACATTGGAACCGAGAAACCATCCACATCGGGCCCGACCCTCGTGCGACAAGGCGACGCCTGACCATTGGGTGTCTCGTCGGCTTTTGATGGTCCGGTCAACGGTGTGGACGGGGCGACCATCGACTGTCGTCGTGACGCCCGATGGTGTGGACAAGGCGACCATCGGCTGTCGCCATGGCGCCTGATGGTGCCAAGCAAGAAACCATCCATATGAGAATGACAGCACATTGGAACCAAGTAGTTGAGCAAAGAGCAGATAGCACATTGGTTCCAATTGCAAATCGCGCTGAAGTCCAAGAGGTCAAGCAAAGAGCAGATAGCACATTGGAACCAAGAAACCATGCATGTGTGACCGAAGTGCAGAAAACCAAATTGCAAATCACACTGAAGTCCAAGCAGTCAAGCAAAGAGCAGATAGCACATTGGAACCAAGAAACCATCCACATCGGGCCCGACCCTCGTGCGGTGAGGCGACGCCCGACCATTGGGTGTCACGTCGGCGCTCGATCGTCCGGTCGACGGTGTGGACGAGGCGACCATCGGTTGTCGCCGCGACGCCCGATGGTGTGAACGGGGCGACCATCGACTGTCGCTGCGGTGCCCTATGGTGTGAACGGGGCGAGCATCGACTGTTGCCGCAGCGCCCGATGGTGCCAAGCAAGAAACCATCCATATGAGAACGACAACACATTGGAACCAAGTAGTCGAGCAAAGAGCAGATAGCACATTTGGTTCCAATCACAAATCACTCTGAAGTCCGAAAGGTCAAGCAAAGAGTAGATAGCACATTGGAACCAAGAAACCATGCATGTGAGACTGAAGTGCAAAAAACCAAATTGCAAATCACGTTGAAGTCCAACTAGTCAAGCAAAGAAACCGTCCACATCAGGCCCGGCCCTCGTGCGGCGAGGCGACGCCCAACCATTGGGTGTTGCGTCGGCGCTCGATGGTCCGGTCGACGGTGTGGACGGGGCGACCATCGGCTGCCGCCGTGGCGCCTGATGGTGTGAACGGGGCGACCATCGGCTGTCGCCTCGGCACCCAATGGTGTGAACGAGGCGACCATCGAATGTCGCCGAGGCGCCGGATGGTGCCAAGTACGAAACCATCCATGTCAGAACGACATCACATTGGAACCAAGTAGTCGACCAAAGAGCAGATAGCACATTGGTTCCAATTGCTAATCATGCTGAAGTCCAAGCGGTCAAGCAGAAAGCAGATAGCACATTGGAACCAAGAAACCATGCATGTGTAACCGAAGTGCAAAAATCCAAATTGCAAATCACGCTGAAGTCCAAGTAGTCAAGCAAAGTGCATGTGTGACCGAAGTGCAAAAACCCAAATTGCAAATCACAATGAAGTCCAAGTAGTCAAGCAAAGAGCAGATAGCACATTCGAACCAAGAAACCATTCACATCGGGCCAGACCCTCGTGCGGCGAGGCGATGCCCGACCATTGGGTGTCTCATCGACGCTCGATGGTCCGGTCGACGGTGTGGATGGGGCGACAATCGGCTGTCACCTCGGCGCCCGATGGTGTGAACGAGCTGACCATCGGCTGTCGCCGCGGCGACCAATGGTGTGAACGGGGCGACCATCGGCTGTCGCCGCGGCGCCCGATGGTGCCAAGCAAAAAACCATCCATGTGAGAACGACAGCACACTGGAACCAAGTAGTCGAGCAAAGAGCAGATAGCACATTGGTTCCAATCGCAAATCGCGCTGAAGTCCAAGCGGTTAAGCAAAGAGCAGATATCACATTGGAACCAAGAAACCATGCATGTATGACCGAAGTGGAAAAATCCAAATTGCAAATCACGCTGAAGTCAAAGTAGTCAAGCAAGGAGCACGTGTGTCCGAAGTGCAAAAATCCAAATTGCAAGTCACGATGAAGTCCAAGTAGTCACGCAAAGAGCAAATAGCACATTTAAACCAAGAAACCATCCACATCGGGCCAGACCCTCGTGCAGCGAGGCGATGCCGGACCATTGGGTGTCGCGTCGACGCTTGATGGTCTGGTCGACGGTGTGGACAAAGCGACGATCTTCTCTTGCTGCGGCGTTCGATGGTGTGAACGGGGCGACCATTGGTTGTCGCCTCGGCGCCCGATGGTGTGAACAGGGCGACCATCGGTTGTCGCCTCGTCGCCCGATGCTGCCAAGCAAGAAACCATCCATATGAGAACGACAACACATTGGAACCAAGTATTCGAGCAAAGAACACATAACACATTGGTTCCAATTGCAAAGTGCGCTGAAGTCCAAGCGGTCAAGCAAAGAGCAGATAGCACATTGGAACCAAGAAACCATGCATGTGTGATAGAAGTGCAAAAATCCAAATTGCAAATCACGCTGAAGTCCAAGTAGTGAAGCAAAGAGCATGTGTGACCGAAGTGCAAAACTCCAAATTGCAAATCACGCTGAAGTCCAAGTCGTCAAGCAAAGAGCAAATAGCACATTCGAACCAAGAAACCATCCACATCGGGTCAGGCCCTCGTGCGGCGAGGCGATGCCCGACCATTGGGTTTCGGGTCGACGCTCAATGGTCCGGTCGACGGTGTGGACAGGGCGACCATCGGTTGTCGCTCCGGCGCCCGATGGTGTGAACGGGGTGACCATCGGCTGTTGCCGCGGCGCCCAATGGTGTGAATGGGGCGACCATCGGCTATCGCCTCTGCACCCGATGGTGCCAAGCAAAAAAACATCCATGTGAGAACGACAACACATTGGAACCAAGTAGTCGAGCAAAGAGCAGATAGCACATTGGTTCCAATTGCAAATCGCGCTGAAGTCCAAGCGGTCAAGCAAAGAGCAGATAGCACATTGGAACCAAGAAACCATGCATGTGGAACCGAAGTGAAAAAATCCAAATTGCAAATCACGCTGAAGTCCAAGTAATGAAGCAAAGAGCATGTGTGACCGAAGAGCGAAAATCCAAATTGCAAATCACACTGAAGTCCAAGTAGTCAAGCAAAGAGCAAATAGCACATTCGAACGAAGAAACCATCCACCTCGGGTCAGGCCCTCGTGACGCGAGGTGATGCCCGACCAATGAGTGTCGTGTCGACGCTCGATGGTCCGTCCGGTCGAGGGTGTGGAGGGGGCGACCATCGGCTGTCGCCACGGCGCCCAATGGTGTGAACGGGGCGACCATCGGTTGTCGCCTCGCCGCCCGATGGTGTGAACGGGGTGACCATCGGCTGTCGCCTCGGCGCCTGGTAGTGCCAAGCAAAAAACGATCCATATGAGAACGACAACACATTGGAACCAAGTAGTCGAGCAAAGAGCAGATAGCACATTGGTTCCAATTGCAAATCCCGCTGAAGTCCAACCGGTCAAGCAAAGAGCAGATAGCACATTGGAACTAAGAAACCATGCATGTGTGACCGAAGTGCAAAAATGCAAATTGCAAATCGCGTTGAAGGCCAAGTAGTCAAGCAAAGAGCAGATAGCACATTGGAAACGAGAAGCCATCCACATCGGGCCCAACCCTCGTGCGGCGAGGCGACAACCAACCATTGCGTGCCGTGTCGGCGCTCGATGGTCCGGTCGACGGTGTGGACGGGGCGACTATCGGCTGTCGCCACGGCGCCCGATGGTGCGAACGGGGCGACCATCGGGTGTCGCCACGGCGCCCGATGGTGTGAACGGGGCGATCGTCGACTTTCGCCTTAGCGCCCGATGATGCCAAGCAAGAATCCATCCATATCAGAACGACAACAAATTGGAACCAAGTAGTCAAGCAAAGAGGAGATAGCACATTTGGGTCCAATTGCAAATCGCGCTGAAGTCCAAGCGGGTAAGCAAAGAGCAAATAGCACATTGGAACCAAGAAAACATGCATGTGTGACCGAAGTGCGAAAATCCAAATTGCAAATCACGCTGATGTCCAAGTAATCAAGCAAAGAGCAGATAGCACATTGGAACCAAGAAACCATCCACATCGGGCCCGGCCCTCGTGCGGTGAGGGGACACCCGACCATTCGGTGTCTCGTCGGCGCTCGATGGTCCGGTCGACGCTGTGGACGGGGCGACCATCGACTGTCGCTGTGGCGCGCGATGGAGTGAACGGGGCGACCATTGGTTGTCACCGCGGCGCCCGATGGTGTGAACTAGGCGACCATCAGCCATCGCCGTGGCGCCTAATGGTGTGAATGGGGCGACCATCGGCTGTCGCCACGGCGCCCGATGGTGCCAAGCAAGAAACCATCCATGTGAGAACGACAGCACATTGGAACCAAGTAGTCGAGCAAAGAGCAGATAGCACATTGTTTACAATTGCAAATCGCGCTGAAGTCCAAGCGGTCAAGCAAAGAGCAGATAGCACATTGGAACCAAGAAACCATGCATGTGTTCCTGAAGTGCAAAAATCCAGATTGCAAATCACGCCGAAGTCCAAGTAGTCAAGCAAAGAGCAGATAGCACATTGGAACCAAGAAACCATCCACATCGGGCCCGACCCTCGTGCGGCGAGGCGACGCCCGACCATCGGGTGTCGCGTCAACGCTCGATGGTCCGGTCGACGGTGTGGACAGGGCGACCATCGACTGTCGCCTCGGCGCCTGATGGTGCGAACGGGGCAACCATCGACTTTCGTCGTCCTTCTCGCCATCCTCCTCCTCCCCCTCCTCCTCGTCTTCCTCCTTGCCATCATCCTCGTCCTCCTCCGTTTTTTTTTTTGTCGATTAATCGATCAATCAATCAATCAAAGAGAAGACGAAAAAAAAAAAGTGCCCAAACGAACAAATCGATTCGCTTGGATCTTGAAAATCAAGATCCGATCTGATCGATTTGTTTGATTGGATGTTTGTTTGTTTGTTTGTTTTTTTTTTTTTTTTTTCGATTGATTGATTCGTAAGGAACATGAATGTGAACTAAGTACAGAAATCCGAATTGCAAATCCCGCTGAAGTCGAAGTATTGAAGCAAAAAGCAGAAAACACATTGGAACCAAAGAAACATCCGTATGAGAACGATACAGAGCAAACGTGAGTCGCTGTCCACTCCTCCTCCTCGTCATCCTCTTCCTCCTCCTCGTCTTCCTCCTCGTCATCCTCCTCCTTCTCCTCCTCGCCATCCTCCTCCTCCTCCTCCTCCTCGCCATCCTCCTCCTCCTCCTCCTCCTCCTTCTCCGTTTTTTTTTTGTTTTTCGGTCGATTAATCGATCAATTAATCAATAAAAAAGAAGACCAAAAAAAAAAGTGTCCA
Organism: Chara braunii; assembly: GCA_003427395.1. Classification (NCBI taxonomy): domain Eukaryota; kingdom Viridiplantae; phylum Streptophyta; class Charophyceae; order Charales; family Characeae; genus Chara; species Chara braunii. The sequence continues at coordinate 512,525 of BFEA01000440.1, forward strand.
ATTGAACAAATCAATTCGATTGGATCTTGGAAATCAAGATCCGATCGGATCGATTTGTTTGATTGGATGGATTTCGATTGATTGATTTGCAAGGAACATGAATGTGAACTAAGTACGAAAATCCGAATTGCAAACCCCCCTCTCCCCGCCTCCTCCTCTCCTGCTCCTCCTCTCCTGCTCCTCCCCCTCCTCCCTCTCCTCCTCGTTCTCCTCCGCCTCATCTTCTTTCTCCTCCCCCTCGTGATCCTCGTTCTCTTCCTCGTTCTCCTCCTCTTCGTCGTCCTCCTCCTCGCCATCCTCCTCCTCCTCCTCCTCCTCCTCCTCTTCCTCCTCCTCGTCATCCTCTTCCTCCTCCGCGTCTTCCTCCTCGCCATCCTCCTCCTCCTCCTCCTCCTTCTCCGTTTTTTTTTTTCTTGGTCGATTGACCGATCAATTAATCAATAAGGAAGGAGATGAAAAAAAAAAAGTGTCCAATCAAACAAATCGATTCGATTGGATCTTGGAAATCAAGATCTGATCGGATCGATTTGTTTGATTGGATGGTTGTCGATTAATTGATTTGCAAGGAACATGAATGTGAACGAAGTACAAAAATCTGCATTGCAACCCCCTCTTTCGTCGTCTCCTCCTCTCCTGCTCCTCCCCCTCCTCCCTCTCCTCCTCGTTCTCCTCCGCCTCGTCTTCTTTCTCCTCCCCCTCGTGATCCTCGTCCTCTTCCTCCTTCTCCTCCTCTTCGTCGTCCTCCTCCTCGCCAGCCTCCTCCTCGTCGTCCTCCTCCTCGTCGTCCTCCTCCTCGTCGTCCTCCTCCTCGTCGTCCTCCTCCTCGTCGTCCTCCTCCTCCTCGTCCTCCTCCTCCTCGTCCTCCTCCTCCTCGTCCTCCTCCTCGTCGTCCTCCTCCTCCTCGTCCTCCTCCTCCTCGTCCTCCTCCTCCTCGTCCTTCTCTTCCTCCTCCTCGTCTTCCTCCTCGCCATCCTCCTCCTCCTCCTCCTCCTCCGTTTTTTTTTTTTTTTTTGTCGATTAATCGATCAATCAATCCATGAAAAAGAAGACGAAAAAAAAAAGTCCAATCGAACAAATGGATTCAATTGGATCTTGGAAATCAAGATCCGATCGGATAGTTTTGTTTGATTGGATGGTTTTCGATTGATTGATTTGCAAGGAACATGAATGTGAACGAAGTACAAAAATCCGAATTGCAAACCCCCCTTTCACCGCCTCCTCCTCTCCTGCTCCTCCCCTCCGCCCTCTCCTCCTCGTTCTCCTCCGCCTTGTTTTCTATCTCCTCCCCCTCGTGATCCTCATTATCTTCCTCCTTCTCCTCCTCTTCGTTGTCCTCCTCCTCGCCATCCTCCTCCTCCTCCTCCTCGTCATCCTCTTCCTCCTCCTCGTCTTGCTCCTCGCCATCCTCCTCCTCCTCCTCCTCCTCCTCCGTTTTGTTTTTTTTGTGGTCAATTGATCGATCAATTAATCAATCAAAAAGAAGACGAAAAAAAAAGTGTCCAATCGAACAAATCGATTCGATTGGATCTTGGAAATCAAGATCCGATCGGATGGATTTGTTTGTTTGGATTTTTTTTTTTTTTTTTTTTTTTTTTTTTTTTTTTTTTTTTTTTTCGATTGATTGATTTGCAAGGAACATGAATGTGAACGAAGTACAAAAATCCGAATTGCAAATCGCGCTTAAGTCCAAGTACTCAAACAAAGACCAGATAGCACATTCGAACCAAGAAACCATTCGTATGAGAACGGTACAGCGGAAACGTGAGTCGCTGTCCACTCCTCCCCTGACCCCCCTCATCCCCTAACCCCCCTCCTCCCCTGACCCCCCTTTCGCCGCCTCCTCCTCTCCTGTTCCTCCCCCTCCTCCATCTCCTCCTCGTCCTCCTCCGCCTCGTCTTCTTTCTCCTCCCCCTCGCGATCCTCGTTGTCTTCCTCCTTCTCCTCCTCTTCGCCGTCCTCCTCCTCGCCATCCTCCTCCTCCTCCTCCTCTTCCTCCTCCTCCTCCTCCTCCTCGTTGTCGTCTTCCTCCTTACCATCCTCCTCCTCCTCCTCCTCCTTTTCCGATTTTTTTTTTTTTTTTTTTTTCCGACTACTCGATCAATCAATCAATAAAAAAGAAGACGAAAAAAAAAGTGTCCAATCGAACAAATCGATTCGATTGGATCTTGAAAATCAAGATCCGATCGGATCGATTTGTTTGATTGGATGAATTTCAATTCATTGATTTGCAAGGAACATGAATGTGAACGAAGTACAGAAATCCGAATTGCAAATCCCGCTAAAGTCCAAGTACTCAAGCAAACACCAAATAGCACATTCGAACCAAGAAACCATCTGTATGAGAACGATACAGCGGAAACGTGAGTCACTGTCCACTCCTCCCCTGACCCCCCTCCTCCCGTGACCCCCCTCCTCCCCTGACCCCCCTTTTGTCGCCTCCTCCTCTCCTGCTCCTCCTCGTCCCTCTCCTCCTCGTCCTCCTCCGCCTCGTCTTCTTCGTCCTCCCCCTCGTCGTCCTCGTTATCTTCCTCCTCTTGCTCCTCCGCCTTCTCCTCCTCCTCCTCCTCCTCCTCCTCCTCCTCCTCCTCGTCATCCTTCCTCCTCCTCGTCATCCTTCCTCCTCCTCCTCCTGTTATATACAGCGTGTGCAGGGTAGAAGAGCGCATAGCAACTATGCACGATGGATACGTCGGCAGATCCTGGGCAGGTGGCAACTGAGGAGGAGGAGGAAGAAGAAGAAGAACAACAACAAGACGAGGAGGAGGAGGAAGTGGACGAGGAGGAGGACGAGGAGAAGGATGAGGAGGACGAAGAAGAAGAGGAATGCATAGATTCTCGGGCGATGGGTCGGGAGAGATCGCCTTTGCTTGCCATGGAGGACTGCCAAGAGCGTGCCGCCGGTAAGATAACCCTTCGACTGTTGAAGAACTACACAGAACTGCGGAATTAGAAGAACGTCGGAGATGGTGGAGGATGACAAGACAACGGGAGGGAGACGTCGAACCCTTCGACTGCGGGCTGCGCTATTGCCACGGTCGCAGTTGCTGAACAAGAGCCCGGAAGTTGCCGCAGGGGCAATCGCGCGAATGGCAGGCGACGCGTGAGGTTCGGACTGCAGTGTTGCCGTCACCACTGTGGAGGAGCAATGGAACAGTTGTCCACGACACTGTCGGCAAGGCGATGCTGCATTTGCGGGCTGCATTTGCGTACCGAAACTTTCGGGCAGATATGATGGAGAATTAGACTGGGCCCGGCCCTGGAAAACGGCAAACCAAGGGGGGGAAATAAAAGAGGCCCCTTCCCCCCCCCACCCCCCACGTCTGTTGTTTTGTCGCTTTCACCGGGGTGCGGGTCGGCCCCTTGTTTCGGAGCATTTTTCAGTTCCCCTGAAAAACAGACCCGTATACCTGCAATTAGAAGTAGTGGCAGGTGGGTAGTGCGGGGTGAAAACAAGTTTAGATAAGACTGCAGTTAAAAAAAAAAAAAAAACAGGCTTCCTCCGTTTTGCTGTTTGGGCCCGTCCATTTTTTTTTCTCCGCCCCTTTCAATTCTGCTTGGCCTGGAAAAAACTGGCGGACGTCCGGTCCTCGTCGCATGGTCTTTCCTTTCTCCACCATGGACAAGACAAACTGACGGTTTTGTGCGTTGTCTCCATCGCTAGCACCTCCGTCTCACACGCCTCGTGCACTGCTCTCCCACCACTCCTTCGCCCACCAGTGTCGTTTCTCTCACGCCGAACCTATCTCCGCCTTACACGCCGCGTTCGCGCCGAACATTCCCAGTGCACCCAGGTTGTCCTCTCGCACGACGCAGGGAACTACAGGCTGAGAGGTGAGCAATAATTTTTTTTTTTTTTTTTTCATCTTTGCCTTCGTCGAACTCATGCGTCCACGCCGGCTTCGTCCCCTGCCATATGGCCAACCTCCTTTCAAGTTCTTGATTTTCTTCGTTTTTTTTTTTTGTTTCTTGGAGCGTTCGGGTTGGCCATGCGTTCTTTTCGAGGTGGTTCGCGTGGAAACTGCATCTTTGATGCCTTGGGTATAAGCTACAGGTTTCCATTCAGTCAATTCATTTCGGTGGATTTCTTGGACCTTCTAAAACTTTTCACTTTTCCATTCTAAATTTTTTGTGCTTTCTTGTTGTTTTTTTTCTCCTTCCTTTCTTGGTGACTACAAAGATGGAACTGCACGGTGTGCGGGAAATCCTTGAATGGGTGGAATGAATTTGGTCTCTGGATAGTGCGTAATAGTACCGAAATTCAATTGGAGGGCAAAGTTGCAAATAGCCTTGATCACATTGGCAGCTGACACGACCGAATGCTTCAACAGGAGCAGCAGGGGTTACATCTTTGTAGAGCAACATCCTTTTTCTTAGCATGCTTTAAGAAGTTCCTTCGTGCATGCACATGACGTGCCACCCTTCGCACGTCATGTTCCTTACCGCACTTTGGCAACATCGTTTTGCTTTGAAAACTTTAAAATGTCCCTTCGTGCATGCAAATGCTCGTGTGTCGGCGATGCTGCACAATTTTTTCTGGTGCGCATGCAAAAAAGAAAACGTACGGGGTTTTCGCCGTTGAGGTCGCCCGAATTCGTCCACGTTTGTTGGTCACGGCCACATTGCCAGACGATGGGAAGAGTGGATGGCGGGATGAGCGGATGGAGTGAAGGGTGAATGGCGGGAGGAGTGGATGACGAGAAGAGTGGAAGAGCGACTAGATTGCCAGATGGTGGGGACAGTGGATGGTGAGAACAATGACTGATGGCGAGAAGAGTGGAAGAGTGGATTGTTAGATGTTAGGGACAGTGCATGGACAAAAGAGTGCATGGCGAAGAGAGTGGATGGCGGAAAGAGTGGATGGCGAGAAGATTGATGGCGATAATAGTGGATGGCGAGAATAGTGGATGGCGAGAAGAGTGGGGCGAGAAGGGTGCATGGACGAAAGCCTTGATGGCGGGAAGGGTGGGTGACAGGGAGGGTGGACAGTGGGAAGGGTGGGTGGCGGGGAGGGCGGATGGCGAGACGAGTGGAAGAGCGGATATATTGCCAGATGGTGGGGACAGTGGATGGCGAGAACAATGATTGATGGCGAGAACAGTGGAAGAGCGGATTGCCAGATGGTGGAACAGTGGATGGCGACAAGAGTGCATGGCGAAGAAAGTGGATGGCGGAAAAAGTGGATGGCGAGAAGATTGATGGCGAGAAGAGTGGATGGCGAGAAGAGAGGGGCGGGAAGGGTGCATGGGCGGAAGCCTTGATGGCGGGAAGGGTGGGTGACAGGGAGGGTGGACAGTGGGAAGGGTGGGCCGGGGGGAGGGTGGACGGTGGGAAGAGTGGGTGCCAAAAAAGGTGGATGGGCGGGGAGGGCGGGTACTGGGAAGGGTGGACGACGCGACGGCGGTAAGAGTGGGTTCGTAGGAATGCCGAGGAGGAGGGATGGTTGGAAGGATGGACTGTGTGATGGTGCGATGGCAGGTACATACGAACGGCGGAAAGAGGGACGGTCGGCGAGGATGGGCAGCGTAAAGACAACGTGCAGCGGAAAGATGTATGGTGGGGTGTCGCGTTGAAGCCCGACCATCAGATGGGGGGTTGTCGCGTTGAAGCCCGACCACCGGATGGTGGGGTGCCGCGTTGAAGCGCGACCATCGGATGGTAGGACAGTGCGGTGCAACGACAGGATGATGGCGACATGGTCGAACAGTCGTGCGGTCGGATGTTCGAAGGTTCAGGTTCAGGTGAGTGTGGTCGAATGGTCGAACGGCCGGACTGTGAAATTGTTGGCCGGCGGGATGGCCGGATGGCAGGACCCATTGGGTGGTCGAACGGTTGGATGGTTGGATGGCAGGACGGCGGGGTGGCCGACCGTTCGGATGGCAGGGTGGTTGGCTGGCCGGATAGTCGGACAGTGCGACTTTCTCGTGCATGGTCGGATGTCAGAATGGAAGGACGGTCGGATGGCAGGATGGCAGGATGGTCGGGTGGTTCGACGGTCGAATAGATGGTTGGATGACCAGTCGTTTGTGGTTTAGGGTTCAGGTCAGGCTCGTCGACTGCCAGGATGGTTGGACAGCCGGATGGTCGGACGGTCGGATTGTAAAATTGTTGGATGGCGGGATGGTCGGATGGTTGGATGGCAGGATGGTCGGCTGGCAGGATGGCGGGACGGTCAGGTTGGCAGGATGCTAGGATGGCAGGATGTTCGGATGGCACGACGACAGGATGGTCCGGTGGCCGGATGGCAGGACGGTGGGGTGGTCGCATGGCAGGATGGTCGGTTGGTCGGGTGGCGGGATGGCAGGATGGTTGGATGGTCGGGTGGTCCGATTGCAGGATGTCGGGAAGGTCGCTTGGTTGGACGGTCGATCGTGTGTGGTTCAGGGTCAAGGGTTTAGGGTTCAAGGTCGGGTCCGATTCCACGGAAGGTGCAGGGTGTAGGGTTCTGGTCGGGTCGGACTCCCCGGATGGTTGCATGGTCGGGTGGTAGAATGGCAGGATGGGAGGATGGCAAGATGGCAGGAAGGCATGATGGTCTCATGATGAGGTGGCAGGATGGCAGAATGGGCGGGACAGCAGGATGGCAGGGTTGCAGGATGGCAGGAGGGCAGGATGGTTGCACGGCAGGATGGTCTGGGGGCTGGGTGGCAGGACGGTCGGGTGGTCGGATGGCAGGACGGCGGGTTAGCCGTACGGCCGGATGGATGGCGGGTTGGTTGGATGGTCGGTTGGTCGGATGGTAGGACGGCAGGAAGGTTGGATGGTGGGACGGTCGAATGGATGGTCTGACACTCGGTCGTTGGTGATTCAGAGTCTAGGGTTGAAGGCCAGACAACAGGATGGCAGAATGGCAGGAAGGTCGGATGGCAGGATGCGAGGATGGCAGGATGGTTGGATGGTAGGATGTTTGGATGGCAAGGCTGCAGGATGGTCGGGCGGTCGGATGGCAGGACGATGGGATGGTCGGACAGCAGGACGGTCAGTTCGTCCGGTGGCGGGATGGCAGAAAGGTTGGATGGTCGGGTGGTCGGATGACAGGATGGCAGGATAACAGGATTTAGGGTTCAAGGTCATCTAGGGTTTAGGGTTTAGGGTTCAAGGTCGGGTCCTCGGATGGGAGGATGGTCGGTTACTGGGATGGTTTGATGGTCGGATGTCAGGATGTAAGGATGGCAGGATTGTAGGGTGGAGCGGTGAAGGTCGACCATCCGAATGGTCGGATGATGGGGTTGTGAAATTGCTAGAACGTAGGATGGTCGGGTGGTCGGATTGCAGGATGGAAGGATGGAAGGGCGGCAGGATGCGAGGATGACAGGATGCTTGGATGGCAGGATTGCAGGATGGTCGTGTGGTCGGATGGTGGGACTGTGGAGTGGTCGGGTGGCAGTATGGTCAGCTGCCCGACTGGTTGGATGGTCGGGTGGTGGGATGGGAGGATGGGAGGATGGGAGGATGGGAGGATGGGAGGATGGCATGATGGCAGAATGGCGGAATGGCAGAATGGGAGGATGGTCAGGCGGCAGTACGACATGATGGCAGGGTTGAAGGATAGCAGGGTGGCAGGACCGTCGGGTGGAGCGGTCGAGCTCGACCATCGTATGGTGGGGTGTCGCGTTGAAGCCCGACCATCGGATGGTAGGGTGTCGCCTTGAAGCCCCGCCATCGTATGGTAGGTGTCGCGTTGAAGCCCAACCATCGGATGGTGGGGTGTCTCGTTGAAGCCCGACCATCGCATGGTGGGGTGTCGCGTTGAAGCCCCGCCATCGGATGGTAGGGTGCCGCGTTGAAGCCCGACCATCGGATGGCGCAGTGCAATGACAGGGTGATGGCGAGATGGTCGAATGCGTGTACGGTCGGACGTTTGAAGGTACAGGGTTCAGGTTAGGCTGCTCAGATGGCACAATGGTTGGACAGTCCAATGGTCGGACGGTCGGATTGTGAAATTACTGGAAGGCGAGATGGTCGGATTGTAAAATTGATAGAAGGCGGGATGGTCGGGTGGTCGGGTGGCAGGATGGGAGGATGGCAAGACGGCAGAATGGCGGAATGGCGCGATGGGAGGATGGTCGGGCGGCAGGACGGCAGGATGGCAGGGTTGAAGGATGGCAGGGTGGCAGGATGGTCGGGTGGAGCAATGGAGCTCGACCATCGTATGGTGGGGTGTCGCGTTGAAGCCCGACCATCGGATGGTAGAGTGTCGCGTTGAAGCCCCGCCATCGGATGGTAGGGTGTAGCGTTGAAGTCCGACCATCGGATGGCGCGGTGCAACGATAGGGTGATGGCGAGATGGTCGAATGGTTGTACGCTCGGACGTTTGGAGGCATAGGGTTCATGTTAGGCTGGTCGGATGGCACGACGGCAGAAGGCGGGATGGTCGGATGGTCGGATTGTAGAATTGCTAGAGGGCGGGATGGTCGGGTGGCAGGATGGTCAGCCGCCCAGATGGTCGGATGGTCGGATGGTCGGGTGGTGGGATGGGAGGATGGGAGGATGGGAGGATGGGAGGATGGGAGGATGGCAGAATGACGGAATGGCAAGATGGGAGGATGGTCAGGCGCAGGATGGCAGGATGGCAGTGTTGTAGGATGGCAGGACGGTCGGGTCGAGTGGTGAAGCTCGACCATCGTATGGTGGGGTGTCGCGTTGAAGCCCGACCATCAGATGGTGGGGTGCCGCGTTGAAGCCCCGCCATCGGATGGTAGGATGTCCGTTGAAGCCCGACCATCGGAGGGCACGGTGCAACAACAGGGTAATGGTGAGATGGTCAAATGGGTGTAGGGTCGGACGTTTGAAGGTACAGGATTCAGGTTAGGCTGGTCGGATAGCACAATGCTTGGACAGTCCAATGGTCGGAGGGTCGGATTGTGAAATTGCTGGAAGGTGGGATGGTCGGATTGTAAAATTGATAGAAGGCTAGATGGTCGGGTGGCAGGATGGGAGGATGGCAAGATGGCAGAATGGCAGAATGGCAAGATGGGAGGATGGTCGGGCGGCAGGACGACAGGATGGCAGGGTTGAAGGATGGCAGAGTGGCAGGACGGTCGGGTGGAGCGGTGGAGCTCGACCACCGTATGGAGGGGTGTCGCGTTGAAGCCCGACCATCGGATGGTAGGGTGTCGCGTTGAAGCCCCGCCATAGGATGGTAGGGTGTCGCGTTGAAGCCCGACCATCGGATGGCGCGGTGCAATGATAGGGTGACGACAAGATGGTCGAATGGTTGTACGCTCGGACATTTGGAGGCGCAGGGTTCAGGTCAACAGAAATTTTGTGGTAAATTTTATGACAGGATGGTCACATGTGGACCCCTTTTTCCAATAGTTGGAACTGTGTTAATAAACTGTTTGTGGGGGGGGAGTCATGTGTTCCACCGTAAGTGAAGGAAATCAACGCTGATAAAACATTTGGTAAACAGGAAATAGCGTGTCCAATTGTTGAAAAGTTGTTGACAAGTTGTTCTTGTGTCGTACGTTTTCGCGGTTTCTTCCCAGTACGGAGGCCAACTTCTCTATCTTTTTCTCCTACTGCAGGAAATACTATGCTCTTTCACATTTGTCAATCTTTGAGTCTTCTAGTACTCCTGACATGCAATAC
>BFEA01000440.1:530384-544070 GCA_003427395.1 Chara braunii
AGAGAGAGAAAAAAAAAAAAAGAGAGAGAGAGAGAGAGAGAGAGAGAGAGAGAGAGAGAGAGAGAGAGAAAGACCATTGTCTTATTATTGATACTGCGACGTCATGTAAGTCATCAACCTCTTTGCTCGTTCTGTATCTGTATTGTCAGGCGGCACGAATTCGCATAGTCATTAAAATAAAAATAAAATAAAATAAAGATCTTCACCAACAAATCCTTGGAAGTTACCTCCCCGACTGTTTTTGCGAGAAGGTTGGCTACTGCGTGCCAATCAACTGGACAAGCGATCGGTCTTTGTGTTAAAATTGCACGTAGTAGTGAACTTTCCTTCGACACTTTTCTTACACTCGGAATGACAATTCATGCCTTACGAAGTACTACTTTGTCTTCTATTTATGAGGCATCTTAACATTTTCGCTATGTGCGAGGCCACGACTGTGTCGTGACCTTTTGCAGCTGCAACACAGCGTGCTAACCGGTCCACCATGGACTGACGAAATTGGTGAACAATTTTTTCATTCACCTCTGTTCTATTAACAATTTTCAGTATGTCCTTAGCTCTTACATCCGTTGGCGCGGTTCCTGCTAGAAATAATATTACTCTGGCAGTGATGCAACATACATAAACACCACAGTCCGTGAAATTGTTATGATGCGGGCATTCCGCATGCAACAGTTTACATCCTAGTAGATCTCTACATGTCACCCAGGACGTTTCAACCTTTTTTGGAGTCAACACCCTCGCGTTGGATGCCTCGTAGAGGTACTCGTGCCACATAAATGTTCGCAAGGCCTTCCGTTCCTCTCGTTTCTTCCCTTTGAAGGAGTCAACAACGATGACAATAGGAGGTTCGCTGACATTGTTGTCCTCATTGACTGCCAAGAAATCTCTCACATTCAGCAACAGAAGCAAAACCCAATGTTTACTATGGTTCACAGGTATTACAGTAGCTGTCGTGCATCGCAATTCATTGCTTAGTCGATGCAACTTTCGTGGTCTGTTCTTGATCGTGTCATCCCATCCGCTTTTCGTCAAATGCAATTTTTGATTACCAATGATTTGGGGATGCCAGAAAGTTGTACACACATGGACTGTGAGGCTGTCCCGGGAGTGTTCTTCATACACAGACTACAAAAAAAATTCGATAATGTTGTCGTTCAGCCATTCATTGTCGGTCAATCGTGCAACGTCGGATTTTGTTATGGGGATGACATGTCTCCTTGATTTCCACGTGAAGGGGAATAATTCGTCCTCATCATTAACGCTTGTCTTCTCTTCTCTCCTTCTGGTCATGTTCCCAAATTTCGCCTTTCCCTTAATGCCGGATGACTCTTCAACCATCAGCTGGAGAGACTTTACTTCACCCTCCGTCATCATATCGAACATTTCCGCATACCAAGGGTCATTCAACATTTTTTTTCACCTCTTCACCGACCTCTCACTGCTTAGTGGCAACAACGGCTCGCTTGCAACCTCTTTGCATGACTGTTCGTCGTTATTTTTTGTCCTGGGACTGGTCGCCGTTTCATTCCCCATATACGAATACTTCTTGCCACCACCACCCATGTTGTTTTTCTGTGACTCTGTCATGCTAACGCGGCTTCTCTTACCTACACCGTCTTATTAAGTGGCCACTGTCGCTCCTTCCCGAACGGTGCGCGAGGTCCCACGTTTGTCTTCCTGTTCACAAGTGTCGGTCAAATTGGCATGACACACACGAATTGTTATGTTTTGGGGTACTTGCAATGGTTTTTATAAAATACTTGAGAGAGAGAGAGAGAGAGAGAGAGTATTTCTTAAAGAGAGAGTTGGCTACTGCGTGCCAAAACTGAATCGATGTCCCTGTTCACCATGTAATTGTCACGTAGTAGTGAACTTTGGAGTGAATTTACTCTCACATGTGGTTTTCACCAGTTCATAAGGTTCGCCACATTTGAAATGATTTCTATCAACAATTGACAAAAAGAAAGAGACAAATGTCCTTTTTTGTTTCCCTCTCAGCTGACACAAGAAAAACGTTTTTCTCTCCCTGTCTCTATCTCTCGCGTATAACACCATAGCGAAAGAAGACGAGTTCTCACAAGGCGACAGATAGAGAGACATGTTTTTTTTTTTTTTTCCTGCTTTTAAAGACGTCTCTCTCTCTCTCTCTCTCTCTCTCTCTCTCTCTCTCTCTCTCTCTCTCTCTCTCTCTCTNCTCTCTCTCTCTCTCTCTCTCTCTCTCTCTCTCTCTCTCTCTCTCTCTCTCTCTCTCTCTCTCTCTCTCATGTGAGACCATAACGAAACAACATTCGTTTCTCACAGGGCGCGGTCATCTAATAGCAAAGTTAGAAACTTATCATTTGTTTCTTCTACAATACATACTTGTTCACATAAAAACTGTCCTCACGTTGTTTTGCAAGCTGCTTCGATCCCCATTCTGGTTTGAAGAAACATGGAACAATGTGAACCGCGTCTACAATAGTGTCTGTTGATATGACGCTACTGTATTGATGTCCATTCAACTTCTCTCATTTCAATTTATTGCATCCTGTTATGTGTTGTCTTTCGCTGTCGACCTCCTTGTACCATTGCACAAATTCGCACCTGTGTTCAACATTACCGTTGTCCGTGGGTGTGTTCACGACAAAAAACATGGCCACAGATGCAAACAATATGCATTCATTGCCTGCTCTAATTGCCACATCACTATGCAATGCTCTCCCATGAAACTCTGGTGAAGCTCTTGCAGTTTGAACAAGCATGCCCCTATTTGTTTCATCCTGTACGGAGGCAATGACGAGGTGTGTCCGTGTGTGTATGAGCAGTTGGTCAGAAGGAGGTTGACAATCATTCTCCACCATGTACGTCGTCAGCGCAGCTCGAAAATTGAGTCTGCAAGGAAGCTCTTTGAGTATCTTACACGCAAGGTTGTCAATGCCTTCTTCCTCCTGTATGTACTCGTCCTCGATGTCGAACCACCGCAGTTGCAGAGTTGCTGTATCGTGTAGTGCCAAGGTGTTCATTCCGTTCGCCATACAGTCTGTCACGGACGACCGGTTCTCACCCGTTCTCTTGCTTCGTTTCCTTACGATCTTTATCTTGTCGTGCAATGCCAGTGACCGGCTTACATGGTTCACCATCTGGGTTGAAGTTTTCCGCTTGTTTGATGACAGGTATGGTTGTTTGCAGAACTTCATGTGGTGATGCTCCCAGACATCTGTTGTGAAGGTGTCAGGGACACCAGATCGCTCAATGCATGTTCTCAGATGCATGAGATCGTGCAACTTGGGGAGTTTCCATGTTGATGGTTGATATTTTCCTAGTTTTGCTTTGATGATCGTTATGAAGTCCGTGACCAAGCATCGCATTCATCGAGCGAAGCACGAGTGTGTGTTGTGCACCGAAACACACGTATGTACATTTCCATTAGTTTCACAAAACAAATGGTAATGCCCTTGTCTGTTGAGCGTGGGATAATATTACAAATAAGGAACACGCACACTGTCATCACAGGCCGATTTTGTTTGGCCTCAAACCGTCCCTCCCTCGAAAAAAAGTCCTTGCCAGTGGCCACGCGCAGCACAAGTTGTGTGTATGTTCGGGAGCATCTCTCACTAACGATTTGCAACCTTGCATCCAGTTCCTTCAGGATCTCTGTGTGTGGTAAGTGTGTCAGCTTCTCAAAGGCTGCGGTCCTGAATGTGTCAATCATGTGCAAGAATATGCCATGCTCGATTGTGTGCATACGGTCTGGTTGCAATGCCAGATGGTAGTCTAGCTGAGGATCATCACCATTGGGGCCCCTGTAGAATCCCCAAAGGTCGTTTTCTTGAACATGCTTATGCATGTTCAACTCTGACATTCGTGCTTCAGCCGCACGGTGAATGTCGATGTCATTGGCGTTGAATTCATCTGCTGCGAGTTGTGTTTCCAGTGTATGTGATCTCCTGCAGTTCGTGAAATCGGCCACGACATCAAAGTCGTTTTTTGACACGGTGCACATTGGACACACACCAAATTTCACAGTTGCAATCACACATCTTTCTGGGTAGTCTTGTATATAGTTGAGGAGGAAAGGGTGGACAGTTATGTCCCCGAATCGCTCTGTCAGTATCATTATGTCATCATGAGATGCCTTCTTTGCAGACTGCAACAGAACTGCAAGGGCCTTGTGCAAAACGACGCCCTTTCGTTTTGTGAATGCGATGGACTGTAGACCTCATCCTTTGTCACGTGGACGATGATGAAGCACAGAAAGATAAGCCAGCAGTGTGGCTTCGGATGCGTGGTCGGCCAGTGACATCATCAGAGGGTACGCTGTCTGTTTTTGACGACCATCTATATGTGTCTTATCGGAATACAATGAGAGAGGGATAACATAACGTGGATTATCATTCCTATCCACACCTTTGTCCGCTCTAATGATTGTCTGGACATGATAACTTAGCGCCCCGGTGCGCGGGCCGGATATGTTGAGGTGCTCTGACGGATGAGACATTTCCAGAAAAGACACCATCTCGCATTTCTGTAATGTGATTTGCAAAATCGACAGAAATGTCGTTTGCCAGTTGCGGTGCCACAAGATGGCGTGCGCATCTAGTGGTCAATCATCACATCGTAGATCAAGCTCTTGCCATTTAGCAGCCTCTACTTGACTCCCTGCCCATGTCAAACACTCTCGACTATTACGATATGCGATGTCTCTCGTGTTGAATCTCGGGTGTGTGAGAAGTGACAAGAGAGCATTGATGTCATTCTGCGACATACCGACACCGCCCCTGGCAGAGAAAATTAGTGCCGCCAACTTGTGAGAATTGTCGAAATACTCTACAAGCGGCAGTTGCTGTTCTTCAAATGTCCCGCCCTCCGCCTCTACATTGTCGGGGGCCCCGACTTCCTCACTCTCATCACTGATGAGATTCACTGCACCTATACTTGATGGCCCGGCCTCATCGACCACACCCATCTCCTGCCCTGGTGTTCTTTCGGTCACTGTGGCCAGGCATGCCCTCGCTCGATGTAAGTTTAAAGTCCGTAAAGACATGAAAGGCCTGCCATAGTCGCACACCCTTAGAGCGCTGTCCATTTTGTAATAGCGGTTTCCTGTTTCGCCTCTTTCAAAACTTGAGTCGCAAATTCTTTCATATATGACGGACGCCCTTTCGTCGTGAAGTTATCGGCTTACACGCCTCACCCTGGGACACCACTTTCTGTGTGCGCAGTGCATTCCAAAAACAAACAGAGTGGTGTGGGTAGTGTTTTCATTAACATTATGGTACATTGTTTCTGGTCGTTTTAATAGTAAGTAGCAAAGCGTATTTTGTTATCTCGTCTCAATGTTGCCGTTTTCGGTATAAACGAGTGTCGTTTTCGGTATAAATGGTCTGTGTGTGATGACAATTGAGAGAGATTACTAGTCAACCGTGTGACACAATAATTTATATGTCATGACATCAATGGTCATGTAGTCAAAGGCAACGTTTGACAAACAGGTACAGGATACATGACAAATCATTCATCATCACGTTTGCGAGGCTGCCACGTGGCCAGGTAGCGATCCACGACGTTTGTGTATGTGTCATGTGTCTTTCATCTGCACAGGAAAATAATTGCAACTGCAGCACCCTAGCCGACCTCCGCAAACACTTTCAATATTTTTCACTCCCCAATAAATTAGTATTAAAATGACAAACAATGCAAAAAATGCACAACATACGCACATTGGTGATCGTAGGGGGTAAGATGTGTCTCATTTACTACGAAAGGCAATAAATTATGATATATATCGTAAAAATCGAAAAATGATTCAAATCTTGTTAAATCCAGTGTCTGCACGCAGTCGTGAACCGTATGTACTTGGAGATGCAAAGAGTAGCGAACATTACACACAACACGCAGATATACAGGTTCTAATATATTTAGAACTCAACATACATCAGAGAGAGAGAGAGAGAGAGAGAGAGAGAGAGAGAGAGAGAGAGAAGTTCACTACTGCAGGCCAGAACGACAACAAACAGCACCGGTGGACACGGATACACCACGCAGTAGTGAACCCGACCGTAGTTGAAATTGAAGACTGACATACATGATACACAGACATAGACGGATGTACAGTTTGAGTTTCCCATGCGCATCAAAACGTATGTGCAATGGTTATTTATGTTACTACTCTACTGCTCTATGCTCTGCATGTCTGTCCTCATCCCTGCAGTCCTTGAGGGTCTATCGTGGTGTGTGGGTGTGTCTGTGTGTCATGCCGTGGCCGAGCACTAACTATTGTGTCTCATGTTGACAAGTCGGGATGCAATGTCTCTCCACACGCAATCGCCAGTGCGTCGTGGATGAGGCAACTGAGGTTGACTCCCCATGTCAGTGATGTCGCTAGCACAGCCTCTCTATTCACCAGAACAAACCATCCCTTGCCAAGACGTGACCACTTCTTCCCCCTGGTGCATGATTTCATAATGCTGGTCACTGCGTCATTCTACAGTGCGCCATCAGGTGTTGCCACCTTCATCACAACACGCAGCACTTTTTGCGGATCGGGAAAAGCACGTGCCAACCTCAGAATTGCATATGCCCACCCTTTTGTCACCTGTCCACCCGCCCCCTTCAAATCATAGTACACATCACGTTCCTCTCCTTCCTCGTCGCTGCTGACATCGCTAGCATTCACTTCCACCTCAGAAGATGATGCCCCGTCATCCTCTTCTTCATCTTCTTCTTCTGCATTTCCTGTGTACTCTGCAATACAACTTGGTAACTCGGGCTCTTGGAATCCACTATCACGCTGTTGTTCAGCCATTGTCAAGTCATTCAACATATCTTCTTCCTCTATCTCCTCTGTCGTTATTGTCTGCACGGGAGGTACAACAACTGACATACTGTTCATTGTTTCATGTGCCACTAATGTATGTCCGTTGTGTGGAACGATTGCAAGATTTGTTTCCCTGGCCATCAACTTCCAGCCTTTTTCTCTTTTTCTTTGTCTCTCAACATCGAAACCGACATGGTCGAGCTGCTCCAAAGCAGCATATAGTATACCCTCCCACAACGGTGTGCCACATATCATATTGTCTTCCTTTCTTGCCGACATATATTCAATTAGCTCTTGACCCTGCAGTGCCAACTATGTGACTTCATGCAAAGCCTCATGGATGAAGTCCACAAGTTGATCCAGCAGAACATATTCGACACCATCTGCGACTATGACAGGAACATCTTGAAAGTCGACTGGAGGTGTTTGTGTTATGTCCTTCATTCTGGACAACACCAAAATTTTCGCAGCACCGATCTTCAACTCGTCCTTCGACCCATCAACAACCATCTCTGAATTCTTAGGGAAGTGCCCAGCACCTTCTTGAAATCCGCAGGTGTATATTTCCCCCCTTTCTGCAGCATTGTCATGTCCACGTCCCCTTCTTTGCACATCTCTTCGCTGCACATTCACTCAATTACTCTTTTCAGACTATATGCACTGTCTTCCACGTCGTTGTCCACACGTACATGTGGTGACTCTCTGAAGCGTTGCAACAGTGTTTGTGCTTTGACACACCCCTCGCTGTTTGCCATCATCGTGGATCTCATATCCACACTGACAATGAAGCACCTTGATACCCTGTCCTCAAGCAAAGAGAACTCGTTGTCATTGTCGTAGTGAACACCCTCCTTTGCATACTTCATCACCTCTGCAAGAGCAGCCTGCACCTGCGCTACTGACATAAGCATGATGCGTATGGTTCCTCTTTCCTCCTCTTCTCTCTACCAGCGGGAACGCACAATGACGTCAACGACTCTCTCTCAGTGATTCTCTGTCAGTGTGTGTGTAACTGTGTATGTGTGAGTGTCTGTGCATGTGTCTGCGTGTCTGTTCCTAAGTTGGCTATTGCGTGTGATTTGAAGTCGCAACGGGACTGTGTGGTCTGTGTCTGACACGCAGTAACCAACCCGAAGGAGGCTGTGTGGATGTGTGGTTGTGCATGTGTACTCGCCCTGTGTATGTGTATCTGTGGATGTGTGTTTGTGCATGTGTATCTGTGTATGTGTACTCGCCCTGTTGGTCTGTCTATGTGTGTATGTGTATGTCTATCTGTGAGGTTGTGTGTTTGTGCATGTGTATCTGTGTATGTGTGTCTGTGCATGTGTACTCGCCATGTTGGTCTGTGTGTGTGTGTGTGTGTGTATGTGTATCTGTGAGGCTGTATGTCTGTGTGTGTGTGTGTGTTATAAGCTCCCCCACAACAACCCCTATTCGAACCACACGAGTAGAACGAGATTGAGTTTGTCAGGACTGTGAGGTAGGGGGAATCAGAGTGCAAGAGTAGGAGAGAAATATTTGAAGGGCAAAAAGTATGACTTGCAAAGGGCAGGAGGAGGAGGGAGAAGGGGACTAGGGAGGAGAGTGGCGTGGTACCTACCTGGTTATGGTGGAGACCAACTTCATCACCTTATTAAGCGCTGCATCTGGAAGGCCCCCATTGGAAGCTCGGGGCAGCGTCAGGCATGGCGGATCAGTCAGCAGCGACTTAGCTGCTTTGTGTTGTCCGTTGGACAGGAAGGGGGGCAGCCACATAGCTGCTTCGTGTTGTCCGGTGTACATCAGGGCAACGACGTACTGGCCCGCCATAGCCTAGGCATGCAAGAGGAGGAAGAAGGATGGTGGCCATGGCTATGGTGGACCTCATGTTCTGCCTGTAGTACATGTGGGATTCGGGACTTTGATTCTGGTTCAGCCATTCAACAGACCAGACGGACAGACAGAAAGACCAGACAGACAGACCAGACAGACCAGACAGACAGACAGACAGACAAACAGACAACCAGACAGACCTAACCAGACCAGACCAGACCAGACCAGACAGACAAGACCAGACCATATAGACAAACAGACCAGCAGAGCAGACAGACAGACCAGACAGACAGAAAGATGGACAGACAGACAGACAGACAGACAGACAGACAGACAGACAGAAAAAGAAGAAGAAGAAAGAAAGAAAGTAAGAAAGAAAAATTAAAAAAAGGAAAGGAAGAAAAGAAGAAGAACAAGAAGAAAAAGAAGAAAGAGAGACATACCAGACAGACAGACCAGACAGACAGACAGACAGACAGACCAGACAGACAGACAGACCAGACAAACAGACAGACAGACAGACCAGACAGATAGATAGACAGACAGACCAGACAGACAGACAGACCAAACAGACCAGACAGACCAGACAGACAGAGAGACAGAGAGACAGGCAGACAGGGCGAAACACAGACGGACAGACCAGACAAACAGACAGACCAGACAGACAGACAGACAGACAGACAGACAGACAAGACAGACCAGACAGACCGACAGACCAGACAAACAGACAAACAAACCGACAGACCGACAGGCAGACAGATCAGACAGACAGACCAGACCAGACAGACAGACCAAACCAGACAGACAAACCAGACAGACAAACCAGACGAGACAGACCAGACGAGACAGACCAGACGAGACATACAAACCAGACAGAGTAGACAGACAGAGGAGACAACCAGACAGACAGACCACACAGATAGATAGACCGCACGGGCAGACAGACAGACCGGACAGACAGACAAACAGACACACAGACCAGACATACCGACATACCAGACAGACATACAAACAGACAGACAAACCGACAGACAAACCGACAGACAGACAGACCAGACCAGACAGACAGACGAGACAGAGCAGACAGACAGAGCAGACAGACAGACAGACAGACAGACCACACAGACAGACAGACCGCACAGACATACAGACAGACCAGACAGACAGACAGACAGACCAGGCAGACCAGATAGACCAGACAGACCAGACAGACCAGACAGACAGACAAACAGACAGACAGACCGATATACAGACAGACCAGATAGACAGACCAGACCACACAGACAGACAGACAGACAAACAGACCAGATAGACAGACCCGACCAAACAGACAGACAGACCAGACAGACAGACAGATTCGGACTTTGATTTTGGTTCACCCATTCGACATTATTATTGTTATTTCTAGTTTGAATAAGAGGGGAGGGAATAAGGAGGAGGAGGTTGATTGGCGAAGAAAAACATTTTTCTCATTGCTGTATGCTGGTGCATATCATCTTCTTCTTCTTTCTTTCTTCTTGTTCTTCTTCTTTCGCTCTCTCTCGTCTCAAGTTCATTCTTTTTTTTTTGCAACTGGACGACATTGAACTTTCTGCTGAGTATATACTTCGAAATTGGTCAAGATCGTATCACTAAACAAACAGACAGAGAGAGGGTGGGAGAGAGAGAAGCGCATGCAGACGTGGAAGAGGGAGAAGAGGGCTCGAAGTTAACAAACCAAACGTACAAATTACAGGTCACCGGATGAAGTCCCGCAATGGCAAAACCAAGGAAACAGCAAACACACTTAGTGTACAGTTCCATAGGAATAGTGCGATGGGCTGCGTAAAAGTCGAAATACTGCAACAGGGAAGCAACGCGACCTCCACCAAGCCCGTGAGAAGAAAAGCAATGAAAAGAACCCCAAATTCGTCGGCCTCTGCGTACTTGTATCGAACTTCCCTAGACCTACAACACATTACGCACTTACAGACCTTCACAACCGTCCAAACGGCAAATATGTATGACCCAACAGTAAAGATCTACCTACATGCATGTATACGGAAACCTACAGTAAGGGGACCCAAGGCTACGACACACATAAGATAGACCTGCAGGCGCCTACCAGTTTTCAGAAGGGCAGAAACTGGACAAAACAACAAGGCTGAAAGGCCTAAGACTACGAAGTAGATAACACTGGCAACAGGTTCAAGGTTCGAGCACAATGAAAGTCGGAACAATTAGAAAGAAAGAAAGATAGAAAGAAAAAATGAAAGAAGAAAACGAAGAAAAAGAAAAAACAAAGAAAGAAAGTAAGAAAGAAAGAAAGAAGAACAAGAAAAACCAAAAATATATGGACTTCACTACTGCGGGCCAAAATCAGCGATAGAGTCGTCCTTGAATACCTTCATGCCCCCCACTAGTGAGCTTAATCTCTCTCTCTCTCTGTGTGTCTCTCTCTCTCTCTCTCTCTCTCTCTCTCTCTCTCTCTCTCTCTCTCTCTCATGCTGCCGTTTTTTTCTTTGCGTTGCCTTTGCGTGACACTCCTTTCCTCTTCGCTGCCCCTGCTCTGCTGCCATCTCTATCCGCCTGTCTGGCCTCCATCCATTGCTGTCTCTCCTCATTTCTCGTCTTCTTGTCCAACGTACCTTGATATTTCTCAACACAACGAGGTTTCGACAACCTGTCAATCAGTCTCATGTCCTTGAGCTGGATCGTCACCCTCTTCGAATGGATGGCCACCTCGTTTGTGTTCTCGAAATTGGCGACTAGGTAAGCTTCGGCAGCTTTCATCAATGCACGCACAACAGTCATCTAAAATCTCACCCCCATATCCGGAGCGACGTCCTTCTCCACAATATCGCGCACGAGCCGCATGAATGGCATGAAAGTCATGCAAAGGTCAGTCGATCGTTGCAGCTTTCTGATTTCTGTCAAAGCTGCCATCCCCGGGCGTCGGCTGCGTTTGGGGGTCCGAGTTGGTGCACCTGCTGTGTCACCGGTCGCTGCCACCGCCTTCTGATTCACTTTCTTTTTGGCGGCGGGCGTCTGTGCATGTGCCGGTCTAGACGTGCACATCTTCATCTTCCTCAGGCTCTGCGACATCCCCACATTGCTCGGGCCGTCTATGTTATGTTGTGCTGCAGAGTACCCTCTGTCGAGACGAGGATCACATAGCCTCTCCACCTAAGAAGACAAACGAGACATATCTTGTTGCTGCTCTTTCCTCTTGCGTGGCTGCGATGCACCGACCAAGTCGTCATCTGCCACGTACTGAATGTCTCTCAGAAGTCCATCTTAGTAGGTCAGATGGAAAGACACATTAAGCGGGTCTCTAAATCTCATGCACACGTCTCCACCATGCTGAAATGTCATGGGGCAGACGACCGGGACCCAACCAAGAACTGTCGTCCGCCCGTGCTTGCGACGAATGCCAGCCATGTATCTGTTTTGCACGTCGTCCTGCTCTTCTCCTCCATAACTCTCCTCAACCATAGACCACATCGCCTGGTCAGCCATGGAGTCATACCCCGCACACACCATCTGACGGTCCTCCTCCCTGATCCTCTCCCAGCAATGCTTTGCGCGTTCAACCACGAGCACGTGGTCCTTTACATGTGCATTGAAAATAGAGACACGTGCCAGAACCACAAGGAGCTGCCAATGCTCCACAACGCCTGCGTGCATCCAGCCCAGTGGGAGCCAATGCCCTGATTGCAGTCGTGCCGCCATTGTGACCTTGCCATCGACAACTTCAGGATGCAAATATCCATGGACCCAATTGACACGATATTCATACTTTCCAGAGGCCATATGCTGCTGCAGTTGTCCTTCCGGAATGACTTGGGACCTAATGTCCATTGCAGACAGAACGTCCTTCCTCATAGTCACATGGTCCCATATCTCCATGCATACTCCATCAAACGTGGCTTCTCTCTCTCTTGCCTGCGTGTATGTGCTGCAACTGTCACCACTGAACACTTTCCCTTCAACCACCTCCAACTCCACAGGGTTCTGAAGCGGCGGGACGAAGCAACCAGCAGTGTGGGGACGAGATGCCATTGCCTCCTTCTCCTCGACTGTGACCTCCCTATCCAGATGCCTGAAGGAGAAGTTGTCATTCACGTAATGTGTGTTCTAGACATTTCTCATCGCGTCACGCATCATCATCCTCATACGGCCATATGGAAATGGGATCACAGATGGTACCCAACCCCATCGAGGATCCTTCCTTGCATCGCTCTCTTGCCACGCCATACTCCTTGTCGCTTGGTTGCCACCAATCACCCATGGTTGTCCGCAATCAACAGTGTCATATAAAAAATCGTTCAGGAGGAACTCGCTCTATGCCTCCAGAACACGCCACATTTCTAATGCACAATGTACTTTCTGTTGTGTCATTGCCCCATCGTTCAACCCTAATACTCTGTCATACACGAGTGACAGAGTTATGTTTCGTCATGTACTCTTCATGGGGCCAGAGTGAGGAACCCACGTGCCATCGACCTTGAACGCAAAGCATGGTGCGCCTTCAACAATACCCAGCTGAACACGACCCGACACCCAATTAATGTCATATGGGTATTGTTCTTCTGCTGATGTCCTCATCACATGTTCATCTCTAACAATACACCCCGTGGGAGATTCCCTGCTTCCCACATCTCACCCTCTCTCTCTTCCCCAACCGTCTATGTCTCACAATTGCTCCCTCCTACATCATTCTGTGTGTCATGCTCATCAACCACCATATTTGTAGTCTGTGCATATATTGTGGCAAACACTAGTGCACAGTCTGTGGTGTTCCCTCCTGCTCCACTGGTCTCAAGTCTAGCCGAATTCCCTTCCTTTTCGTCATCTTCAAAACCCTTCAAAATGTCATCCGTGTCCATGGCGTTTCTCTCCAGCGTTGACAGTTGATGCAATGGCGGGTTCCATCTATTGCATGAGACACCACATACATTCATAAGGACACGTCGTTGCGACATGGCCCCCTCAGCCGAGAAATAGATAGATAGAGAGAGAGAGAGAGAGAGAGAGAGAGAGAGAGAGAGAGAGAGAGAGAGAGAGAGAGAGAGAGAGAGAGAGAGAGAGAGAGA
>BFEA01000440.1:601746-615078 GCA_003427395.1 Chara braunii
TCCTCCCTTCCCTGTCTTTGCCTGTCTCTCTCTCTGTGTTCCAGACATGTCCTCACCCTCTCTTTGCTTCCTTCCACCGCCGGCTTTTGCTTTTCGCTCAACGCCTCGCTCCCTATACCTCCTGATCGTGTGAAACAGTGCAGCAGACTGTTCCTTTGACTTGCTCCCTTCCCCTCTCCCGGCGGCAGTACATTTGCCGATGACCCACCATCACTGCTCTAGGCTGCCTCGTTTCCAAAGCCTGTGCGTGTGATGGCTGCGACTCTCTTCCCATCTTCGCTTCCTTGTCTTCATGTTGATTGGTCCATTTTCTTCCCGCGTTTGCTTCACTCCCCCCTGCTTGTTCGCCGTTGTCGGCTCCA
This sequence comes from Chara braunii, assembly GCA_003427395.1. Classification (NCBI taxonomy): domain Eukaryota; kingdom Viridiplantae; phylum Streptophyta; class Charophyceae; order Charales; family Characeae; genus Chara; species Chara braunii. The sequence goes on from BFEA01000440.1 coordinate 602,109, forward strand.
TTCATTTCCCGTTTCTTTCCCTCCAATCCAGTCCTCTTCGCGGGCTTGCATTGTCCCTGTAACTGCTGATTTGCAATAACTACCGTCTTCCCCCGAATAGAACGCACATGGTCATTTTAGCTGCATTTGTGGCAACCTTCAGTCTGCATACAGCGATAATGACCATGTGCGTTCTATTCGGGGAAAGAAGGTGGCTGCGGACTGAAGGGGATCTGCTCGAGCGACGGAGCTCGCTCTGCTCAGGCACTTCGGTCCGAGGGACCGCAATTCAAAACTTCCGACTGGCCGGTCTTCCGAAGAATGGCCAGATTCAGCGGACCGTCCTCTGCTTCCTGGACGCTACCACAAAATGGCCGTCGAGCATCCTCCTTTCTGACTGAGCATATCAGATGCAGCATACTCCTTTGCTTTCCCTCGCCCTCCTCCCCTGTCTCCCTCTGCCCTCTGCCTCTCCCTCTCCCCTCCTCGCCCCTCCCCTCCGTCTAGTATCCATCCCTGCACCTGACACCAGTGGAGGAACATTCCTTTCAATCTAGGATTCAAATAAGAGAGAAGGGGATGAGGCAAGACTTCAGGGGTGGTGGTCCCGTCTTTGCCAGAATAGAACGCCCGGTCAGTGTTTCCCCCGAATAGAACGCCCTGTCATTACAGCTGCATTTGGTGCGACTTTCAGTCTAGATGCAGCCAGACTGAAAGTCGCACCAAATGCAGCTAATAACCGGGCGTTCTATTCGGGTGAACACGGTACCATGAGGATGAGGGTGTGGCCCGATCCTATATTGTGTGAGGAGTGTGACAGGTGGGGGGACATGTTTTCCCCCATAGTAGTAAATTTAAATAGGTCTTGAAAAACAAAAAAAACAAAAACGTTGTTTCAGTGTGTGAACCACCTTGCTGAGAAAGGAAAGAGAGCAGTGGCATGGAGGACTTCGCACACTCCATAAATAGGCGAGTGGCCGGACCAATGAGCTCATTGCACAAAAGCGTTTGGAATCTCAAAACGTTGTATGCAGTGGGAGTATGCCCAATCCATAGTCTCATTAGCTCGGGCATACTCCCATGGGATAGAGCATGTCCTTGCACAGACACCACCAGTACACCAGGGCCTGGCACGCCTCACTTTGCACCAAGTTTTGTTTTGCAGAACCGCAAGCCACACACTTTTTTTCCTCGGCCAGCGCCGCCAGCCATTACGGTCTGATAGCCCCCGGCGTCCGAAGTTTTAGGAGAAGGAGATGAGGAAATTCCCAAGGCTGGTCGTTTGTTTTTCAGTTTTTTTTTAGTCCTATTTTTTTTCAACCAAAAAAATCTTTCTTAACACATTTGCACCATTTTAAGAAATGTTTCGAGGCCGGAGACCCCACAATTCTACCCGTTCTAACTTGAACCTCTGTTCTGTCTGTTTGCTGGAAACCGGGTCCAGCGTCCCTTTAAGAAATTACCATCTGCAATTTTCCAGCTACTTCCAACCCTCTCATGTGACGCTGCCTGAACGACTTACAGCACAAGGCTGGAATTAGAACCACTTGTGGTGGAGTGACCTGGGGCTTGGGCCAAAGCCATGTTGCCAATTTTGATCGTTGATGCTCGCGAGGAATTGTTGGTACACCACGTCTTCATGAACCATAATTTGCCTTTGTCACTCGATGTCCCTTGGAGAACTTTCCGGTGCCAATCCTCCCAAATGGTTCTGCGTATGCTCAATCGGATAGCAGCTTTCAGGGCCAGAAAAGCTGGTTTCTCTCCCCTAAATACTGCTGCGTTCCTGCTTAGCCATATCTCCCAGTAGATGATGGCTCTAATGACCTTGAGCAATATAGCCCAGCTCATAAGAGGTTCCGTGATCTGCTGGGAGTATCCCAAGGAGAATCCATTCCTCGTTCCATTTGAACTTCGTGTCTGCAATATTTTTCCAGTTGGCTTGCCACCAGCCCAAAATGCTGGCGGAGAGGGGGCATGTGATCCACAAATGATCAGTAGATTCCCACGCCCAGTTACAGTGGGTACACTTGGATTGGATAGTTACCTGTTTCTTCAACAGCCAGACTGCAGAGGGTACTACTTGCAACATCTGTAGCCATAGTAGACTAGCTTGTTTCTGAGAAGGTAATAGGCGCAATTGTGACCAGTATCAGGAGATTTTGACAGGTTGTCTCGGAGCAGTTGTAGTTTTGAGACGTTGTAGCGCCAACTCTGTCGGTGTAGTGTACTTTCTGGCTTGAGTTAGTCTGAGACCTGTTTTTGCTGTGTACTGATCGAGTGTAACTTATGCTCACCGGGTTTAGTCTTAAGTCCATGACCGGGGTAAGTCGTGAATTGGTGACTAATGTGACTCTTCCGGCTTGGACCGTTTCAACAACTCGTACCTCCGTTGCTGTCCAGTTCACTGGCCATTCAACGCTGTCCTTGAATTTCAGGAATCGAAGTTTGTCCTGGCCAATTACTGCTACCATTTCCCATTCTTCCACTTTGTGGACCAGCCTTGTGTCTCCTTCTTTTACTTTCCAGAGGACATTGTGTGCCAACTCTCTTTCCGGTTTGTACCACCGGCCAAGAGGGTTTGTTTTCCTCCTGAAAATTATATCTTTCCATTCATCTGGGAGGGCTTTAATCAGAAGATTTCTGCGCTGCTCCACCAGGGTAAGTCTTCCTAGCTTAACCCTTAGGTCCTGTTCACTGAACCAGTCCAGGGATTGGTCATCCCAGAGGTCCGCCACCCGCAGGACCCCTCTCTCTATCCATTTCCTCCCAAAGGCCCCGCTATCATTTGAGGCCAGGAAGGGATTTCCCCCTTGGTCTGTTATTCTCGGGTTTTCGAGCAAAGGTTGACGTAGAATTTCACTTCTAGTTACGGGGTTGGATAGGTCCTGTGGCTTAAAATTTCCCCATGCCGCCCAAATGTTTGTCCATAGCTCAGAGCTGGGTTTTCGTCTGGCAAATGAGGGGAGCGTAGCACACAGTCACACATCAGATGGCCGACTCAGATTCCAGGTATCACCTAGAATCTGTTCCACCATCAGAACCCAATCCCTGGCATCCACGTCAAGTGCAGCTTTGATTAGCCATTTGACCAGGAGGGAAGCAATCTGGTTTTCAAGGTCCAAGATTCCTAACCCTCCTTCGTCTCTAGGCATGAAGACTGATTTCCATGCCACTTTTGTGATGAAGGATTCTCACTGTTCTGCTGAAGGTTTCCACAGTTGTCTTGCTGCATTACGCCTGATGATTTTATAGGCTTCGGCACCCAGGCCTCCGACTGCTCCAACAAACCACAATTGTGAAAAGGACATAATGGTAATCACTAGGGCCCTTCCAAACAGTGAAAGCGACAGTGTTTAATAGTCTGTTCATGCTTGTAGCGACTTTCTCTATCAAGATTGCGTTTTGTAGGTGTGCTGACTTTGCCAGTGATATTTGGATGCCTAGGAAGTGCTCTGCTGCGTCCGCCGGTACTCTTCATACCTCATGAGACTGCTAGCTCATGTGCTGATGGGAGGATGTACACCGATTTATTCCAATTCACAGATGCCTCAGATGCATCAGAGAATGTTAGCAAGATATTACGTAGCTCTGTTAGGTCCTCTGTGGAGTAAGGACAGATTGTGAGGAGATCGTCGGCCAGTGCTCCTCCTTTGCATTGACGGTCTCTCAGGGTTAAACCCCTGATTTTTGGACTGGACTTAATATTATTTTGTAGAACGTCTATTTGCAGAACAAATAGGAGTGGCGCAAGGGGACAACCTTGCTTGAGGGAGCGGGTACGCTTGAAAGTAGATGAGATTTTCCCGTTGACCATGACTGCCGCAGTCGCTTGGGTGTGTAGTGCATGGACCCACCTGAGAAACTGCGGCCCGAAGTTCATGTGTTGAAGTGTAGCTTCTACAAATGACCAGCCAACTTTATCGTAGGCTTTCTCAATGTCTAGGGCTCAAGTTACCATATTCATGTTAGTTTTGCTTGTTATCTCTAAAGCTTCAGTAGCCGTCAATATGTTGTCAAAAATGGAATGACCCTTAACGAAAGTCCCTTGTTCTGGGCCTACCAACTTGGGTAGGAACAAGCCAAGTCTGACCGCCAGGGTTTTTGCTAAAAGTTTATTGGAGACGTTTAACAATGTAATTGGTCTCCAATTTCTTATATTTGACTTTTCTCCTTTCTTATACATCAATGAAATAATACCTTTAGTCATTCCTGAAGGCAAAGTTTTGCCTTCCAAAATCCCATTAAAGATCTTGAGTAAGCCTGGTGCCAAATTCTACCCAGAATGCGGAACAGAATTCTATAGGCAGTCCGTCTTCCCCAGGGGATTTACCAAGTGCCATCTGGTCTTTGGCTTTTGTGAGTTCCTTGAGGGTAATTGGTTTGTCCAATTCTTCTTTCTTATTATTACTTAGGGTCGTTTTTGTGGCTTTCCAAAGGGGTGCAAAAGTACCAAATGTTGGATCAGATTGTAGGGGTGGCCTACGTGATGTGAGGATATCCTGGAAATATATACGTGCATGCTCACACATCCCTTCTATGGTAGTGGCCAGAGGCACTACGCTTGAGAACTCTTTCATGGGGGTATGTTTCCTTTGTGGTAGTATTCTTTGGAATTGTTCTTTGGTTACTCTGTCTGCTGTAAGTAGTTTTTTGATACGTGCCCTTTCAGTACACTCCTCTACTTTTTTGACTTGAAGTTCTTCTCACCGGTTCATATACTCCGCTCGTTTCATCAACCAATAGGTTATTGAAATGGGGTGGCCTGTCGCTTTTTGTTCGGCTGCGAGAATTAATGCTAGGCATTTTTGTTTTCTGTCTTGTTCTGAAGGGCTCTAATTTTGGATAGAACACTTAGACCCTGAGAGATTAGTCTGACACCAGCCTTGAACCACGCTGATTCTGAGTCAAAGAATCCGTTTGCCTTGTCCCAGTCTACAGTTTGTTCTCTCACCCAATTTTGTACTCCTTTGTCTTTGAGTATAAATGTATTGAGTCTGAAGAATCCAGGCCCTCTTTCCGCTGCCGTGGAGCGGTGCAAGGAGGCAATGATCGGATTGTGGTCCGGCATAGGATCAGGAGTTATTTCTATTTTGGACAGCAGGGCCCAAGATGCTTGGTCCATCAGGAAGTAATCTAATCTTCTCCTTGTTGGTGGTGACTCACGAGTTAATTGTGATGAGAACCAAGTGAAGCCATTTTCAGTAGGGTGAGTCTGTCTGAACGGATCGACCAATTCGAGACTTTCAATAAAGGAGGCCAAAAGAATGGTGTCCATTCAAATTCTGTCTGATGTTAGGGAGTCCAAGCTAGGATTCAGTATCGTGTTCCAGTCTCCACCGGGCGCTAGGTTGGGGGAGTCTGGTACCATTGATGGTAATTCTGTGAGGAATTCCAGTCTTTCAGTGTAGTCAGATGTGGTGTAAACATTCATAAAAGTCCAATATTCTTCATCAATCTGGACTTTAATCCAGATGTACCGGCATAGGATCAGGAGTTATTTCTATTTTGGACAGCAGGGCCCAAGATGCTTGGTCCATCAGGAAGTAATCTAATCTGAAGCCATTTTCAGTAGGGTGAGTCCGTTTGAACGGATCGACCAATTCGAGACTTTCAATAAAGGAGGCCAAAAGAATGGTGTCCATTTGAATTCTGTCTGATGTTAGGGAGTCCAAGCCAGGATTCAGTATCGTGTTCCAGTATCCACCCAGCACTAGGTTGGTGGAGTCTGGTACCATTGATGGTAATTCTGTGAGGAATTCCAGTCTTTCAGTGTAGTCAGATGGGTTGTAAACATTCATAAAAGTCCAATATTCTTCATCAATCTGGACTTTAATCCAGATGTACCTGCCCCAGATGTTCGCATACCCGTCAATTGTTGTCGAGTTCAGATTTCTGTGTAGTAAAATCGTGACCCCACCTCGTGATCCCTATGCAGGGGACCACCATTGTGGTACGTCCCACGAGCGACCGAGGGCGGATATTTTCTCAGTGTTTAGTTTTGTTTCTTGAAGGAAAAGAACACTTGCTTTTTTTCTTATGAATCCACAATTTCAGTTTGGGTTTCTTATGTCGACCATTGGAATCTCCAAGTCCCGTCACATTCCAGGAGGCAATGCGTAACTCAGGTTTGAGCACCATTGTCACCTGTTGAGCTTGTCAGGGGTTGGATGCGGCTCATGAGCGTTGTACTTGAGGTCCCTGCAGTGCCTGGAGGTTGGTGGGATTTTCCTTTTCTCCCAGAGTCCAGATCGACCTTACCTGGCCACACTTCTTTCAGTTGTTTCCTGAAGTGTGGTGATAAGAAGTTCTTTGTTGCTGGAATGCTTTTGTGAATATGAGAGATAAATTTGGGGTGGATACCTTCTTCCAACAGTAGCGATTCCAGCTCTACTGCATGGGGATTGGTCAGCAACTGCAGAGGAAACCAGGAGACACCTGCCTGCCTGAGCTCTTCTGCCACTACTGTGGATAGTCTTGTTTCCAAGATAGGTACAAAGATCAAGTACATTGCTCCTGAATTCCCCACTAGAGTCCGACGCTCCAGTTTGTAGCCTTTCATCATTTTTACTGGGCATTTATCTAGGAGCAACTTTCTTGCTTTGTCCAATATCACCAGGTCTGAGGGGGTACCCACTTCCTCTGATGGGAGGATTGGTAAGACTTCCCTCTCTTGACCGACATCAACGGTGAGACAGAGGATATCTGCAAGTGTGGACCCGCATATAAGGAGAACAATCCTCTTAAGGACTTTGCCCTTGTTGTCAGATTGCAGAGTCTTGACGTTGTTGTTGTCTGGATCCTGACCTGGTGTGGCATACTGCGTAGCCACACGGGCCCTGTAGGACCCGTCCCGGACATTGCAGCTGCAGCCCCTGCCTCCCTTCGGCATTATTGGCAAGAGCACGAGCAGGAGCTGCAGCTGCAGCCCCTGCCTCCCTTCGGCATTATTGGCNTGCAGCCCCTGCCTCCCTTCGGCATTATTGGCAAGAGCACGAGCAGGAGCTGCAGCTGCAGCCCCTGCCTCCCTTCGGCATTATTGGCAAGAGCAGCCTCCTGGACTGCTCGCCCGAGTCAGGAGTCCCTTCGGCATTATTGGCAAGAGCAGCCTCCTGGACTGCTCGCCCGAGTCAGGAGGCACCCGTGATAGTACATAGGAGCTTCAGGCACTGAACGGGTAGGCMGTTGGAGAGTAGGACGGTAGTCTTCAGATTTCGGCCGCAGCACTCAGGAGGAGCGCTGCAGTAGTCTTCAGCGCTAGGCAGTAGTAGTAGTGCTAGTAGTAGTCTTCGGCGCTGGGCGCCCATAGCCATAGCTKTAGTCTTCAGCGCTGGGCGCTAGTAGGTGGTAGTAGTTGCAGTGGAGGGAGATGGCTGGCGGAGGCCAGCGGTACTTACCTGTGGCGCCATAGCTCCAGCTCCATCTTCGAGGAACCTGCATCAAGGCGCCAACTTCACAGGTTAGTACTGGACACAGAGAGAGAGAGAGAGAGTTCTTCTTCTTCCTCCTCTATGTCCACCATCTCTTCTTTCCCTCTCACCACCTGACTTCTCAGTATCAACGGACTACTACAGAGAGAGAGAGAGTTGTGACTTGAGACTTGACGACATTGGATCCAGACTCGACMTTTGGGATTCAGACATTTCGACGAGGGACTATTTGGGCCTGTGCTGAACACTTGGTGTTGACGACATTCCCATCTTCCCCTCTTCTTCGTCTAACCCCCATCTCCTTYGTYTGTGTATGGTTGGGGCTGGYGCAGYCTTCCTGTGTGAAGCGCCAGACCCCTTCACACCATGGAATGATGATGATGATGTATGTTTGGGGCTGCATTGCAATATTGATTGTTCGGATCATTGGTATCTAAGTCTTCCTCTGTGCTATCTTATACTTTGTATTGAGAGGTCGGTTCTTGTTCTGGTCTGCACCGTTACAGTATGCAACACCTGGAGTCGGAGTTTGTGTGCATTTGCTCGGTTCCACTCCTCTTGTTGTGGTGTTGGGCTTAATGACCTGCCATTCCTGTACTCTGTTTGGCTTCAAAGTGGGGGTTTCCACTGGCAGAGGTTGCTCCATCTTTCTTTTTTTTTTCTTTTTTTTTTTTAGAGAGAACAACCCGAACAGATGCTAGGTGTGCTGATAAGAGCAGACACATCTAGCACCGTCGGGGAGGCTCCATTTATTGGTGGGGAGCAGCACCTGCTGGAAACCGGGTCCAGTGTCACAATACAGAGATTGCTGTTTATTGTTCCCTGGGGCTGCGGCCAATTCAAACTCAGCTTGGTGCTCCGACATCCCATAGAGCTGCTAGTGTCACCCGTCCCATCTTAGGAGCACCCCTTATCTAATAACCCAGCCCTGTCTCAGCAGCCCCCTTGTTTGGATATATGTGTGTGCGTCTAATTAACCCTTTGAACCAATACCCTCTCAGAACCAGCGCAAGACCCATCTCTGATCCTTGAGTGAGTAACAAAGGAGACAGCTTGCTCAGGCTATACAATGGTGGGATGTCCAGGCCCACCCCTTATCTAGTAACCCAGCCCTGGACTGCTAGAGTGTGTGGGAATGAGGGCGGTAGTTCGATTTGTAGTTGACCCTTGTGTACCTCTTCACTCATCCTCTGAGTGCCAGATATATCTTGATCTCCTCTGGTACCTCGTCATGAAGGGGCTACCCCCCTAACCCTCAACCCCTAGACCGTTCGACCATTGCAGCCTGTATCAAATCATGGTTAGCCAGTCTATCAAAGACACAGTAGAAGCTCCTGCTTGCCATCGTACCCTTTTATCCGGAGCAGAGTCATATTTACAGGTTTGCAGGTTGTATCCGTATCCATGTTCACGTAAAGAGAGCTCCTCAATGACGGGTGTCCCCATCTGTCTTGCATCTCCAATGGCCCCCCACATCTGTCGACGCTCTTGTCCTCGTACCAGTTGTTTGCGACGTCGTCTCGAAGGCGTCCCATTAATCCCTTCGTCTGGGCAGGTGTGGATGCGGCGGGGTGATTGAGGTAGTCAGGCAGGGGCGGTGGTATGGAGTGGGGAATGGGAGGGTCATTGCTGGGCCGGGGTCAGGGTGATTGCAGGGGCGAGATTCTGAGAGATTAACGAGAAGTTGGTCGATAGGTATGTGACTGCAAAATCCTGCAGGGGTCTTCTGTGCCGAAGTGGTTCGCCCGCCCTCCAATTTTTCCATCGTATTTGGAGGTCGTCCTGGAGGTCAGAGAAGGCGCGGTGCGGGTCCTGCCAGATCTGGCTGTAGGATTCCTTCGATGCTTCTTTGAGGGTAGCGTCTGTTTCATTTTCATAACTGCCCTTCATAGCCTTCCAGGCATGTTGTGTGCTGGATCTGATCTCTTCCTCTATCGCCTGTTGTGCTTGCTGCAGGCCGTATTGGTGGTCTTTTCTCTCAAAGGAGCATCTCGCTCTCCAGGCTTGCATGAGAACATGTAGTCTCATGTAGGAGAAGAGGTTAGTGGCAAATAGAGTCCAGTGCCGCAGTAGGTGTTGATTTTTGCCTAGGAAGATAAGGCACAGGTCCCACGGGATGTGCATGTTTGTGAGCGAATGGAATGCCGCATCCCACCACCTCCATATTTGGGCAACCATCGGGCACGCCAACAGGCAATGTTCGAGTGTCGCCTTGGCGGGCAGTGTCGCCGTACCGCAGTAGGTGTAGATGGGGGACAGCAATCCTTTTTGCTCCAGGTCTGTTTGCGACACAATCCAATCGGGGGTGGGGAGGCAACGGTGTAGGATTTGCCACTGCAGGGATCTGAGGTTCGTTGGCATTAGTTTAGCATATTTGGTCCAAGGGAGGCTGTGCAGCAGCTGCGGGTTCAAAGGTGAGTCCCTCTCCCATCTCTTTGCAATTGTTTGTCCTATCTGCTGTTGTGGGCGAGCTGCTCTATAACCCCCTTTGACGGTATAGTCCCAGATGTGCATAGTCTGTTGTCCTGTCCATTCCCATTCATCGGGGTCAAAAGGAAGTCGGGCTATGGGTGTGGCAGGTTCATATGCCCGGTATCCTATGTGTTGGTCCCCCACCACTCTGACAATCATCAGGCCCGCCCACAGTTCTGTAGTGTCCTGCTGTTCATCTCGGACGAGCTGGGAGAGCCTCACTCCCGGGTTGTTCAGGGCGAAGGCTTCGAGTGTGCACCTTCCGTTATGTATGTCACTTACCCTGTATACAGTCTCCGGGCTGGGCAGGTCAGCAAATCTAACTACCCAATCCTGTGGTTGAGTAGTTGGACCTGTTTTGAGTGTTTGCTGCCAGGCTAGGGGAAGGCCATCTATCAGTTGGCAGGTCTTTTCTTCCAGATTTCTCACATACTTCAACTTGGCCCGCAGTTTCGCCGGCGAGGCCCATCTCTGCTCAACAGGGTTCCAAAGATCCCCTACTGTATAGATTCTTTTTTGTGCCCAGGGGAGCCACAACGAGTTTGCTGTGAGCGGAAACGGGTTGCCAGTCTCATCCAAGATGAAAGGGTTGCGGAACAGTGGCTGTCTCCATAGGGAATGCCACCTGTTGGGTTGGCGCTTTTGTTGGGGACCGCGTTTCCTCCACAATTTTGACATGTTTGTCCAAAGGGGGTCGTTGGGGATGTCGTCCTTGGTGGCCTGCGCCATACCCGTCGCCTGTTTGTGTCGACGGGGGCCTGGGATTGTCCAGTGGTTGTTGGTCAACCACTGAAAGGGGTGCACTCGGTGAGGGGGTGCCGATTGAGGTGCAAGGCCAGCAATCTGCACACAGGCCAAAGGTGCCCAAGGTATGTTATTGCCAACGAGAAGTCTGATCAATACCTTGAAGATCATGGCCTCGCTCTCCCTCTCCGGGTCTAGTATCCCCAACCCTCCTTTGGCCCTTGGTTGTGTGAGGATGTCCCAACTTACCCTGTTCATGAAGCTCCCAGATTTGGCACTGTTTTTCCAAAGGTACGTGGTTAGCGCCTTTTTTAACCTGGTGTTTTGCTGCGGGGACAGTGGCCACACCGCTAGTTTGTACCATATGGCCGCGAGGATGGCGTTGTTGATTGCCAACGCCCACCCAACCAGAGATGTGTGCAGCCCCTCCCATCTTGCCAAGCGGTCAATAGCTATGTTCACAAGCCTGTCTCCGTGGTCCAATGGAGGTCCCATTTTTTGTTTCTCATTTTGGAGCTTTCTTGCAAGCTCTGGGGAAGAATCAGATTGATCTGGGCAGTCCTTTTCTGCTGGCCCATGCCCCATTCTTCGTTGTTTACAGGGGGATTTCGTTCGTTTGCTTGGGGTGGGTGTGTCAGTGGGGTCAACAGGGATACCTCCAGAAATGTCTGTGACCACATTTCCTTCGATTTTTCGGTCTGTCGGACCAACAGTGGGTGAGACAGGCATGCTGGTGGATGTGCTTTTCTCCTTGGAGACAGTGGAGTGGAGTTCTGCGTCACGCAGGACTCTCACATTCATCACCTTTACTACACCCTCTTTTCAGAGGGCCTCTAGAACCTTTTGCACTGGGCTTTGAATCTTTGGTATTCCCTGTTTTGGCGAATACATTGTTGGTAAACAACTTGGTGAAAGCCTTCAATGGAGTGGGAGTTGGCTTACCTGCACTGGTGGCCGTAGGTTCTATGTCACTCTCAACCCGTATTGGCGATCCCTGCTCCAACGGGGGCCGACTGGGCAGGGGGGAAGGCGATTGTGAGGGTGTTAGGGGAATGGGTGGGAGAGGGGGAGGGAGTTTTGTCTCCGGAGGGTGGGGGTGGGAGTGGGGTTGGAGGGGGTGGGGTGGGGATAGGGTGTCTAATAACCCTTCCTCCCCTCCCTCCCCTGCCCCCCCTTCCTCCCCCTTCCTCCCCCTTCACTTTTGCCCCCTCTTCTTCCGCTACCGCTTCCCCTTTCGCCCCTTTCTTGTGACAAATTTTCTCAGTTCTCTTCATCATCTTCAGATACATTCCCCATGTTAAGGTTACGAGGTAAGATTCCAATTTTGAAGCATTGTTCCAGAGGCGATTGCAAGTCAGACATGCCTTGCTGTACCAGTTGCCCGTTTGGGTCCTCTATGTCCTTCTTTCGTGGGCAACGTTGACTTGTAGCACCGTTTGGGTCCTTTGTGTCCATCCTGTTGTGTTGTTTCGTGGGCAACGTCGACTTGTAGCAGTTCCTGTCCCCGACGAATACGACAAAGATTCTAACGTTGACTGTCTGTACCGCTCACTGATTTCGGTAACCGGACTCTTCGAAGCGGTAATAGAAGGTAGGGGGGGGACGCCTAGTCTTATATATACATCAAGGCTTAGTGGACGTAATATTCACTATCCTTTGTGGTATGGTGAATCGATGATTTCCCACTTTCGGATTCCAGTGAACTCGTTGGGATCGCGACAAAGAATTTATTTGCTTGACAATAACATAATTATAAAGCTGATTTGGCATAGCAAATCATGAATCCAATCAGGAAAAAAAAAGGAAAGAGAAAATACGATAGTTGAATAGTAACAATTAACGTTAAGTCTTAAAAGATTCGGTGGCCTCCTAGATTAGTGCTAGCGAGGTCTGCAACAATACCTTTTCAGGGTAGTACAGGAGCGTTAGATTTCTTGTCGGCCAACATAGAACTTTTTACCCTGATTCAACTGTATCAATTGACTATCTACCGTAAGTTTCCAAACCTCACGTGCAAGTCTGGAGACTTATTCAATTGGCGAGTCCATCAAAAGCTCTTTTTAGTTACCGGAGTCACTTATTATGATTGCAAAAGGAATTATTGCTTATTGATAATAAAATAATTGTAAGAGAAATTTAGCACATCTTCGCTTCTTGGAGAGGTGTATATCTCTCAACTCGGGTAAATATCTAGGTTAATATCGGCTCGGACCTCTATCTAGGCTTTGTGTGCTCGCATCGAGGATTGGATACGGTGCTCAAAACTAGGTGTGGTTTATGGATATGGAGAGATGCAGAAAAGCAGAGCAGTCAATACGGACGAAAGAGGAAAGCAAGGGGGGGAG
>BFEA01000440.1:618785-655222 GCA_003427395.1 Chara braunii
GGTGCTATCCTCAGCTGTACCAGTTTGATGAACGGGTCGGGATTGTGAGGTTCCCCTAGGGCCAAGCCCCACTCCCCGAATTCTTGATTTATGACGGTTTATTCTGAAGATCAAAGGCGAGAAATGAAGATTCCGGTCAAGCGGGACTTGGACCCAGGGCGAGGAATGTGGACTTGTCTGTGGAGAAGTGCAGGAGATGGCGATTGATCTGCTTCTCTGCACCTCAGAGTCTGCACAGTCAAGTCGGGACTGCGCCCCCGACCTCGAATGGAATTTCACTTGACAATAACCTTGTTTTTTTTTCTGAAAAGAAAAACGGTCATTTTTTTTTATTTTTTATTTTCGTTGAATACGACGTCAGGGACTGCCTCCCTTCAGAAGCTAGTGCTGTTTCGCGGTATTGGTAAGCAGTTCACGGCGGAGTTGCATGGCACGTTCTCGGGGTTTGGGCACACACGATGCGTCCCTCAGCACTCTGGTGTCCGAGGCATGCATGTGGGCTTCTTAACCTTTTTCCTCCCTCTGCTTGTGGGGTTTTCTCTCGTGGTCACGCGGGTGGTGCTTGAGGAGGGCAGGAGGAGGGGAGGGTGCATGGGAGGAAAAGCCTCGATGACGTGTCGTCGTCAGCCTTTCATTCGTATGATCTGACGGTCAATACGCACTGCTGTGGACTCTCCCCAACGTGGTCAATAATTTCGTAAATTGAACTGCAGGTCCAGTTCCGTCCAGTTACCTGTGCAACCAGGGGCCAAGTCCCACTAGCAGCTTTGAGTTTCCTCAACGCCTGAATGCGGACCTGTTTTTGGAGATGTGCAGTTGAGGAAACTCAACGCGATTTCTGCACATCTCCACAAACACGTCCAGATAACTCGATGCCAGGATCACTTCTTTCATCTTTATTATCAAAAAAAAAATAGTCATTAGATCTTTTTGACTCCCCATGGATCGGAATGTCATGGGGCCTGTAGMTCAGTGGATTAGAGCACGTGGCTACGAACCACGGTGTCGGGGGTTCAAATCCCTCCTCGCCCAGCCATTGAGGAAACTCAACCTTGCTAGTGGGACTTGGCCCCAGATCTTCTTCCGAGGCCTGTCCAACTTCGCCTATGACTCATGCGACAATGGGCAGATCATTGGAAACGGCGCTGATGGGCAGATCATTGGAACCGTTGTTGGGTGCTTGCTTCTAACATTACTTTTGGGTGCTTCTGACATGAGTGGATACACGGCTCTTGTTTTTCAATACAGACGGTGTTTTTTTTTGGACAATTGTTGAAATACCCCTAGACGTTTGGGTATTCTGTTACATACCCCTAAAACACAGTGGCACGTTGAAATGCACGAAACTTCTGCATCTGCCCCCGTTTCGCTCATTGGTAATTTCAGCAATTTTACCATATGCCCTCACCCTGGGCTGCAGGGGCCATGCATTTCTTCTGCCATCTGCAGGGTCCAGTGGCCAGAAATACAGGGCTACGTAGACAAGTTGCACAGGGACGGGTAGGGGTATATGCAAAAGATGACACGTCCCATTGGCCAGTGGGGTATTTGGCAAAGTTTCACTACTGTAATAGGGTCATTTCGCCATACCCATGTCTTTTAGGGGTATCTGACGAAATTCCCCAATTTTCAGGGGCATTTCAACAATTTCTCCCTTTTGTTTTTTTTTAGTCACACACTTTGCATTTCATAACTGTCAAAAACTGAGACCGGGATGAGAAAGCTGATGAAACTGATGAGAGTAACTGCTGAGGATGGTACTAATGATGTAATTCTATGGTAAGTTTTAACTTTTAAGCTATATAAAAAAAAAACAAAAAACAACTGAGGCCGGTAACCTCACCACAAGCTGGGGCGAGGTCCCACTATGTAGCAAAGAGGATTGGTTTTAAGGTCCTGAATCTTGATCTGTTTTACGCATAGATGCGGAAATGTGCGAGGCTGAAGCCCCGATGTGGCCCTTTCAGGCCCTGCCAAGCAGCGCGTCGGCCGCCCTAAGTGAAGGCAGGCTCGAGGAGGGCCTGAGGGCCCTGAATTTTGGCCACCACGCAACTAAGGAAATTCAGGCAGTTGCGCAGCGCCAGTTGGTTGAGAGAACCTAGGCCCTGGGTCGCCTGTTTGCATGAATCAAAGGCAGGCCCTGGGCTGGATACGAGATGTGGGTCAGACGCAGGCCGATGACAGTTGGGCGCAAGCAACTACCACAGGCCCAGGGCCTGAGTTGTTTGGACTGGGCCTCAGCCTACCGGGGCCTACCGGAAGCTTCTTGGGAAAGGCCCAGCGCAGCCTGGGACAGAACGCAGGCAGGCCACTTCCATATAGCAAAGGGCCTGCCTCCGCATTGGACATTCGGGTGCTGGCTGCAAGCTGCGCAAGCGCCGCTGCGCTGAAGCTGACCAGCGCTCACGCGCTCACAGGCGAGCTGGAAGGAGCAGGCAGCCATAGCCGAGCTGCGCTGCTGTGAGCTGGGTGTGGCGCAGGGTGGTCCTTGGGTGCATGTGGCATCTGTGTGTNGAAGGAGCAGGCAGCCATAGCCGAGCTGCGCTGCTGTGAGCTGGGTGTGGCGCAGGGTGGTCCTTGGGTGCATGTGGCATCTGTGTGTTGGGGAATGAGTTTGTGAGTGATGCGAGAGACATACCTGGAGCTGGAAGCGTGCGGCATTGGCCGCTATCTGCTCGTACTTCGGGAGAGCTGTTGTCGTCATCATCTTCGGCATTGTAGTCTAGGCTAGATAGGATCTGCCATCTGTAGTCTGGGCGCCGAGCGCCAGATAGGATATCAACATTGGTTCTTCGTTGATGGTGATGATGAGACTATTCCAGCATGAGCTTTTGGTGTGCTCTTATTTGGTGAAAATCGTGATGCAATTCTGCTATTGGTTCGAGGTCACGACTATCTGGTCTTATGTGTATGATGCTGTTTGATTGCTGAAGTCCGCTATTGGTCATCTTCCTTGCAATTTGGTATCGGAGTTGTGGTACGTTGCGCTCATCTGGCGCTTGTCTTCTGCCTATGCGGTACATACATGTGGTCTGCTTGGTGAGTCTGGCCGTAGGTGGTGTGTACTGAGGAGGGCGGAAACAAGTGTGGCGACCCAGGAGGAGAGGGGAATCGCCAGGAAGGCTACGGTGTGTATATTGGGTGTTCGCAGTATGATGAGAGTTGTCTGGTGGTTGATTGATGCTGAGGTGGAACGGCGAGATAATGCTGGTTGTGCCGATGCAGTGATTGGTCATCGCAATCGCCATCAGGTCATCTGGTGAGAATATCTTTGGTTGGGGGCAGCTATAATGAGGTACGTTGCTCTTAACCTTATCTACCCTCTTCATCACTTCTTACCGTGAGGTTGTGAGTTCCTTCTTGAGAGTCCTCTCATGTGAGGTGTTTGTGCGCTCAACCTTGAGAGTCGACATTGTTCACGTGGAGCATCTGGAAGGAGAGGGTGGTGCTTTCTGAAGGGCCTTGGACGGAGCACTGGGTCACGGTCACCATGCCAACCCACCGAGAGTACAGCATGCGTGCTTTGCTGCTTTGTCCTTGTCTGCTTGCTGTGCTCATAAAAGGGGTACTGAAGGGCAGGCCCGCCCTATGGGAGAGACGAGTACCGGGCGTCTATAAATATACACCGGCTGGGAAGACCATTGGCTGTGATTGTCGTCCTGCTGCGCCGTAAAATAATTCCTGATGACACTTGGGGGCGGTCGTTAAATTGCCTCTTGATTAGCCAATCGGTGTAAGGCTCGCTGCACGTGAGAGTAAACAGAGTGCAGGGCTGGCCAGCTCAGCAGCTACTCGGGGCACAGGGGTGGGCCGTGTGCACACTTTTAGTCACGCACGCCTAACCGGATCGCTCAGGGACGCTGATGTCAAGTGACAATCGAAGGGAATTGGGGAAGGGGTAGATTCCAGGTGATAGGTTCGAGTAAGATCCCATGCTGCAAACAGACCAAACAAATGATGCTATTTTTATTTTGATTAGTTAGATGTACTGCCATTAACATCTGACAGACAGCATACTAGAACTGTTTCCTGTTCATTTGTGCATTCTGTTCGAGAATTAGTCAAACTAAACATAGTTGTTTTTGTAGGAATCTGGACTTACCTGCTGGACTCAAATGTATAGTCTCTGATAGCCGCCGATTATTTATATCGGTCTGTACATGTCGATGCGGTAGGCATCTATTGCGTGTCCTAGTGTAGACGGTGTGCAGTTTTGTAGCATATGAGCGATAGGGACACCACTAGTGAGGACGACCGGATCGCGATCGGTTAGACGCCCGATAGCCCACTTGGCCTTAGGACCAGAGGGCGACAGATATCTGTTCCGCCAGCTTAGGGAGAGGCAGCAGCAGCAGTGGAGGGCTAAGGGCAGCAGAGACCAGCAGAGCATTCACAAGCGAAGCCGCTGTTTCAGCGGCCATGGCAACTGCTGCGCTGCAGAGTTCCCAGGCCAGCAGTTCAGGGTCTGCAGGGTCAACGGTTGCGCAAACCCAGAGTCAGTCCACTGGCGTTATGACAATCCAGCCGTTAATGATGACTCTCGAGGAGATCGCCATACAGCGAGCTGTTGATCGCGAGACACAACTAAGATTAAGGCAGAAAAAGAGAGAATGATTAGAAGAAGAGCCAGGATGCAGCGGAGGCAAGCAGACATTAGTGAGTTAGAGGAGATGGACCCAGCAGAGATGGAGGATGATGTGAGGACCATACGGTCAGTCTTGTTAAGTGTAGTAGAGATGCAAAATCACCAGATGGAGATCTTACAGGACATCCAATAAAATTTGGCTGTGTTAGTCGGGCGAATGCAGGCGGCACCATCACCCACCGGGCCCGGTGTCTGGCCTGTTGTACATCCTCCTCCTTTTGTCCCACAGGTGATTGGGGTATCCCTATATGTAGCTCCAACATCGGTCCAGACTGTGTCCCTGGGTATGCCGTTAACAAGAGGGAGTTTACAGGTTTATGTATTGACAATATTTACGCAACCTCTGTCGCAGGTTGTCATAAGTGTGCAACCTGCTGTCTCGCAGCTTGTACAGTCGCAGGGTACACAACCCTTGCAGTCAGTGCAGCAGCCTGTGTCACAGGGTCCACAACTCGGAGTGATGCAGGGACCGGGACAAAGTCAGTGGGTACCGAAGACGGCCATCACCGCTCCGAAACCCTTTACAGGGGATAAGAGGGGCGAAGACCTCGACACTTGGTTGAGGGCAGTGCCGGTCTA
The DNA here is from genome assembly GCA_003427395.1 of Chara braunii. Taxonomy (NCBI): domain Eukaryota; kingdom Viridiplantae; phylum Streptophyta; class Charophyceae; order Charales; family Characeae; genus Chara; species Chara braunii. The sequence goes on from BFEA01000440.1 coordinate 624,010, forward strand.
TGTCAAGTGCAAACTTACCTTGCCGCACGAGGAAGTGCTTGTGGCTGCATCCTACCTAGAGGTAGTGCAGCAAGATGGTTGACTGGTTTAGCGCAGTTGCAGGGATACGGTAATGAATTTGGCGCTTGGGCAGCCCGCCAGAAACTTGAGGACTTTCTCAAGATGGTGGAAGATAGGTGGCACGATCCTCAGGGGGCCCAAAGGGCCACTGGCGCGATCTTGACACTGCACACGAGGCAGTTTAAATCAGTAAGAGAGGCCACTGACGTTGTAGAGCGCCTGATCTGTGTCCCTAGGGTGTGCTATGACCCCTAGGTCTTACTCACCTCCTACCTGAGATGCTTTCCCATGCCTCTCATGAATCAGTTGGTAGGTGAGGCCAACATCAATATGCATAACTTTCCCTCGTTCAGCAAGTAGGCCCTAGACCTTGAGGCAAAGGTAGGTCATGGACATAATCCCAGGACGGATGGTAGGAAGAAGTCGCTGCCTCCCAACGGGAAGGCGAAGAGCCGCATTATGTTCGTCGACAACGATGGTTTTACCATCGAGTTGGACGACGAGTTCTAGGCGGGAGTAGGTTAAGAGGCTGGCAGCGTAGAGACTTCAGGGGGTGGAGTAGTCGTTGCCGTAGCACAAAAAGGTAAGGCGGCTGGTAGACGCCGTGGAGGTTCCCGGTCAAGGAGTGAAGTTGACTCCAATGCTCCTCCATGGGAGAAAGCGGGTCTCAGTGAGGACATGTGGAGAGACAGGTACACCAGGCAGGCTTGTATTCGTTGTGGTCAATATGGCCATAACCAATTCAAGTGTCGCAACAAGAAGGTGACCGAGAAGATATCGCCTACGATGGGGCAGGCCTTGGGATCCTCCTATCCCGTTGGTAGCAATATGGCCAGCACTTCTGGCACTGCTCGGGGAAACACGTCGGGCCAGTAGGAATAGTAGTTGCTCCTGCTAGGGTTGGGGTGCTGGACACACTCTCACCATCTCGAGAGATGGCCCAAGCTATTGACTTTATCGTCGTCCCGCAAACCCGTTCAGACCTATCGACCCTCTGTTCGAGGAATGTGTTCGAGTCCTTAGAGGAGCTAGAGGAAGAGTGGTCTAAATCAGACCCGCTATCTTTTTGGACGGGATTGGTAAAAGCCCCTAAGGGTGAGATGTTCGTCAGCAAGGTGGTCATTGGCGGCCGCAAGGCCGAGGCCTATTAAGACACTGCTCGACACGAAAGTCATTAGTCGCGCGTGCGTTGAGAGGCTGCGCTTACAGGGGCAAGTGCAGCGCCTGAGTGGACCTGTGGAGTCGAGTTGTGCCAACAAACAGCGCATGGTAGTCAACGACTACCTCCAGGATGTGGAGTGTTGTTTATCGTACGCGGGAGGGGAACTGAGACATCGTGTCTCGTTCCTAGTGAGCGATGAACTCCCCATGGATATCTTGTTAGGTATGTACTACCTCTCTGTGGCACAGCGACAGTTTGATTGGGACCGAAAAGTGGTCAAACACACTTTGCCAGGTGGAGGGACCGCCATATTACGGCCACGTTCTATAATTATTATAAGCAAAGTCAGGAGGGTATGTATCTAGTTTATGTCTCTGCTGCAAGCGAGTCAGTGAAAATGTCGTCGGAGATAGAGGGAGTAGTTGCTAAATACCCTGATCTATTTGAAAAGTCGACAGGGGTTGTTGAGAGGGAGGTCGTCCACGTGATAGAGATTATCCTAGGGTTTAGCATTCCAAAGGGAAGGATCTATTGGATGTCTCCAGGCGAGCTTGATGAGCTTCGTGGGCAACTCAAGGAACTCGTAGAAAAGGGTTGGATCCGGCCAAGTGTTTCTCCTTATGGGTCTCCAGTCCTATTTGTACCCAAGAAGAGTGCAAGGGTGTCGGAGATGAGGTCTTTCTTAGGGATGACCGACTAGTATCGCAACTTCGTGAAGAACTATAGCATAGTTGCCGCCCCTTTGACTGACCTCACTCGCCTTGACACCCCGTGGGAGTGGACAGACAAATGCGAGGCTGCTTTCAGACATCTGAAGCATGCGTTGACTCATCATGAGGTCTTGAAAGTTCCTAATCCTAACAAGCCATTTATAGTAATTACGGATGCTAGCCAATATGGCATAGGCGCCGTACTTGCAGGAGGGGAAAAAGTTGAGGCGTGGAGTACATGTCCAAAAAGATGCCCTTTCAGAAGTTGGCTAAGTCCACCTATGAGAAGGAGCTCTATGAGATCTACAAGGCGCTCACCCATTGGAGGCACTATCTCCTTGGGAGGTTCTTCTACGTCAGGACTGATTGGGAGGTTCTTCTACGTCAGGACTGATCATCAGACTCTGAAGTGGATGAGAACCCAACCTGTGCTCTCCGACGCTCTGAAGTGTTGGTTTGAAGTCATAGAGCAGTATGACTTCGAGCCCCGGTACATCAAGGGCGAGTACAACAACGTTGCTGATGCGCTGTCGCGTAGACCTGATTTCTCAGGTGCGCTGATTACAGAGTTCGATCTTACGGACGATGTTACTCACTCTTTGGTGGAAGCCTATCGCGAGGAGCAGTTCATGTCTGCGATCATACGCAAACTTGAGGTGAAGGATGAGAAGACTTCTGCCGAGTTTGAGTTGGTCAACGGCGTGTTGTTCCTTGAGAAGGCAGGGAATAATCGATTGTGTGTCCCAAATAGAGAGTCTTTGTGTAGTTTATTTTTAGGTGAGTGTCATGATGCCATCGGCCATTTTGGCTATAAAAAGACAGCAACCAATCTGCTGCAGCGGTTTTGGTGGCCCACGATGATGCGAGATGCCCACCTGTACGTGGAGACCTGTCAGGTCTGTCAGAGAGACAAGCCACGTACTCAGGCTCCTCTTGGGCTCCTGAAGCCCCTTTCGATTTTGGAAAGACCTGGTGAGAGTTTGCCCATGGACTTCATGGATATGCTGGTCACCAGCAAGAGCGTGATGACACATATCTAATGTCAATTTTTCATATTTGTATATTGACTTACAATGAATAGATATTTTATAGAATCAATATATGATATTTATGATTATTGATCAGAATTATAATAGCAAATAATAATAAATAGCTACTTAATTATTTACTTTGTTATATTTATTATATACATTTTCAATATTCTAATAGATTCTCTATATTAATTTCAATCCATAAGAAAAAGAATAGARTGTACTATTTTTTGCATATTGCAAATCATCGTGGACATATTTAGTAAGTATGCTAGGCTGATAGCCATGTCGGAGACAGGAAAAACCGAGTACGTTATCAAACTGTTCAAAGAGAACTGGGTAAGAGATTTTGGTCTGCCCAAGTCAATCGTGAGTGACAGGGATGTCAGATTTACAAGTGAGTTGTGGAAGGCTACTGCTACCGAACAGGGAAGGAACGCAGCTGCAGATGACTTCGGGTAATCACCCCGAGGCCAATTGAATCGTGCTGTCCAACACCTGTTGTGGCATTACATCAAGCCCAATCAGGTCGACTGGGACGAGAAGCTTGCTCTAATCGCGAGTCTGTATAACAATGTTGTGCAGAGCGCCACCGGAGTGAGCCCTAACAGTCTGCTACTGACCTTCAAACCTAGACTGCCTTTAGACTTCTTACTACCTGAAAATCAATCAACTGTAGCACCCGATACTTTAGAATTTGCATACCGATATGATCAGAAGATGCAGCAGGTATGGAACAAATGCAGAAGGCTCAGGCGGCAATGATAGACTCTGAGAACAAACATCGCCGCCCGTTTACATTTCAGGTTGGGGACAGAGTCTGGGTTAAGTCCTCAGAACTGGGATAGGAGCACGGGATTTCCCGTAAGCTCATGCCTCAGTACTTTGGGCCAGGGGAGGTCTTAGACATTGTCGGGACTGATCCAGATGGGCCATCTTATGTAATCCGGATGCCTGGTCATCTCCGCACTTATCTTGTCTTTCACACCTCCAAACTTGCACCTTTCAAGGAAACAGACCAGTTTCCTTCTCGTCGCTCAATGCTGCCCCCAACCATCGAAGGAGAAGTGGATATCGATGATATCGTGGACCACAGGGAGCTGCCAATTCCAAGACCAACGGGCAGGGGACGTCCTCCGAAACCGAAGCTGCAGTACCGCGTTCGGTTCCGGCAACATATTGATCCAAAGGAGGACCGCTGGTTCACCAAGGAGGAACTCATGCAGACCGCTCCTCAAGTCGTAGCTCAATACGGAAAAGCTTTGCAGAAGGGAAAGCGTGAGATCATTGAAGATTAAACTTCTCAGAGGACTACCGAAGTTATGGAGGAGGGAATGCGAGGCTAAAGCCCCAATGTGCCCCTTTCACACCTAAGTGAAGGCAGGCTCGACGAGGGTCTGAGGGCCCTGAATTTTGGCCACCACGCAACTAAGGAAATTCAGGCAGTTGCGCAGCGCCAGTTGGTTGAGAGAACCTAGGCCCTGGGTTGCCTGTTTGCATGAATCAAAGGCAGGCCCTGGGCTGGATACGAGATGTGGGCCAGACGCAGGCCGATGACAGTTGGGCGCAAGCAACCACCACAGGCCCAGGGCCTGAGTTGTTTGGACTGGGCCTCAACCTACCGGGCCTACTGGAAGCTTCTTGGGAAAGGCCCAGCGCAGCTTGGGACAGAACGCAGGCAGGCCACTTCCATATAGCAAAGGGCCTGCCTCCGCATTCGACATTCGGGTGCTGGCTGCAAGCTGCCCAAGCGCTGCTGCGCTGAAGCTGACCAGCGCTCACGCGCTCACGGTCGAGCTGGAAGGAGCAGGCAGCCATAGCCGAGCTGCGCTGCTGTGAGCTGGGTGTGGCGCAGGGTGGTCCTTGGGTGCATGTGGCATCTGTGTGTNGAAGGAGCAGGCAGCCATAGCCGAGCTGCGCTGCTGTGAGCTGGGTGTGGCGCAGGGTGGTCCTTGGGTGCATGTGGCATCTGTGTGTTGGGGAACAAGGTTGTGAGTGAAGCGAGAGACATACCTGGTGCTGGAAGCGTGCGGCATTGGCCGCTATCTGCTCGTACTTCGGGAGAGCTGTTATCGTCATCTTTGGCATTGTAGTCTTAGGCTAGATAGGATCTGCCATCTGTAGTCTGGGCGCCGAGCGCCAGATATGATATCAACATTGGTTCTTCATTGATGATGATTATGAGACTATTCCAGCATTGTCAATTATGAGCTTTTGGTGTGCTCTTATTTGGTGAAACTCGTGATGCAATTCTGCTATTGGTTCGAGGTCACGACTATCTGGTCTTATGTGTATAATGTTGTTTGATTGTTGACGTTCGCTATTGCTCATCTTCCTTGCAAATGCGGTTCTATCTCGATTTTCCCCACCTCTCCTTGAAAACGTACAGATTTAGGCATAGGATGGTTTTTGTTTCGTCTTTTTGGGGGCCATTTCTCGACAGGGTTTAGTGTTCTATTCGAGCATCTTTCAACGTGGCCGCAGTGCAGCCGTACAATGTTCAAATCGGATGGAAGGAGCCGGTGCGTAGTCGAAACCTGGTCTAAACGCTCGTTAGCTGGACTTAGCCCCGGAACTGAACAGCAGGATAAAAAGCTTGGATATGAGCCGTCAAGATGAGGGATCTGCACGGTTGACAATCATACTAGATGTCTCAAATTTGAGCTTGTTCTGCTCGTAAGGGGATTTCTGTTTTCTTATCTTCCAACTGATCATCCCGAGGGACATTCCGATTTATTTTAGTAAACTATGTGGTTTGTTGCGTTCGAAACCATATCTGCCTTGAGATATTATCATTAAACGGACCGGCCCCAAGTAATAGAAACGCTTGATTTCATTCATCTAGCTCGTTTTGATTCGAATGTGGTGTTTTTATTTCAACAGTGGTGTACCAACTGAGCAAGGCCCACTGGTGTGTAAGGGAATTCCGGTCTCAATGGGGACGAGAAGAAAACATGTTTCTGAATTTTATGTCTGCCTTCCCACTCGGCGCTCTGGCGACTGAGCCCCTCACTGTCCTGACCGAGTGTTCTGGTGATGAGACCCTCTCACTTTGGACGATCCTTCGTTGGACGGCCTTCCATTCACGAGCCTCTCTCCTAGGAATCACGTCCTCGTGTTTTTGGATTATTCCGGACCCGTAGTATCTGACGTGTGAATGTGGTCCTTCTAACGGACTGGGTCGCTGGATCGCGGCCAGTTAAGGTAGTCCAATATGGCATTGTTTGTGTACCTGGCTTGTTTCCCATCTTTAGGGCCTCTCCAAGCTGTCTCTCTTCTGTGTTGCTCGTGCCCGACACTTGCTGACTACTGTGTTTTGGCTGGTGTGTGAAAGCCGCCTGGTGTGGCTCCCCCTAACAGCACTGAAGTGAATTCTAGCGATTTCAGTACTGAGAGCTGGATCCAGTGCCTGACAGTTCCCTTTCTGCCAGAAGAGCTCATGGGATCGCACGGCGACCGCCAACGTTTTCGACATGAGAAGTGGCAGTGTTTGCACATTGCCACAAAGTGGCGCTACTCGGCGGGGTGTAGCCCTTAGTTTAAACCACCAGTACTTCGCCCAACTATTGAACCCCAGCGTGACAATGCTCTGCACGTGTCATAAAAAAACAAACCAGTGCAGCCCTGATTTTCGCTGGTGCCGCCAGCCATTTTGGTCTGGTAACCAACCCTTGAAAGTTGTGCCCGTATACGCCGAGCATTTTTTTTTCAAGCGGGGAAAGATACTGGTGGTTTAAACCGCTAGTACCTTGCCCCAGCCTTGCAGAAAGTTCTTTTCGCCACAAGCAAAACTCGGAGGTGTGGCACGGCCAGGGGCGCCGTTGAAAATAAAAATCAGGGGCCTCTGAAGTGGTGCGGGTTTCATGCTGACACCTGCGGGCCTATGTGTGGTGTACTGGTACTGGTGCTTTAAGTTTGGCAGATCCCCGCCCGGTGAAGAAACATGGGGCTCCACCTATGGATAGTTTAGGTAGGAATTAGGAAACAAGAGCTAGAGCCCCTTCAACGCCTACCTCCCCTGAAGGCAGGCTGCCTCCAAAGACACTACTCACCACATGCACAGAAGATGATGATGTATCTTTCCATGTTCTTACTGAAGATTCATTCTCATTTTGCACATTTGTCGAGTAGACAAGCCAGGCCCAACAGCTGAGTCTTCCCAACAGCTGAGTCTTCCCATGGCCTCCTGTACCAAATACTTGGCGTATGAGACCACCTTCCCCCCCCCCAAAGTAATCACCCCCCATTCTGCAGGCCTTTGGGGGGAAACGAAAGACACTGAAAAAAAAAACAGCTTTTCGGTAGACGACGACTTTTCTCCCAATTAAACCACCACTATCCCCACTGTCCTAAAGTCAGGGGGATCGGTAGCACAGGTTGAAGAGGGCTACCGGTAACATTGTGGGGAGAACCAGGGGAGTGGCAGAAAATGCATAGAATTGCCAATGTGATTTATTTCGTGGTTTATATGATCTTTTTTTTTTTTAATATTTTTCCTGGAAAGATCACGACCAAATCTACGGACCCTCCAATTTTCAGATTTCTTGACACATTCGTTTGATCGTGAAAAGTCGCTGAAGTTGAGGTACGTTTCCCGTTGGCCCACATGTGGTAGAGCGGTAAAAATGGAAAATGAGATGAATTGGCGCGGCATTTATTGCATGGTCTAGAATATATTTTTTTATTTTGAAAAAATATATTTCCTATCAAGACCATGACGAAATCCCGAGACCCTATGATTTTTAGAGATTTTGAGTAATTTTTCTGAGCACAAAAAATCGTGGACGTTGGGGTACTCTTTCCGTTGGCCCTCACTTTGTAGAGTGGTAAAATGGAAAATGTGAGGAATAAGGGCGGCATTTGTTTCACGATCATTTTTTTTTTTCTTGGTATTTTTCCTGGAAAGAGCACAACCTAATCCACAGGGGCCTGGACCCACTAGCGAAGTATTCTACGATGTGTGACGCAATTTTAGGGCTTTTTGGAAAAGACGAAGTGTTTTTTTTATTTTCATGAATGGATCGTTTTGAACGAAGTTTTCTGATTGAAAATGAATTGAAATGGCACATAAAACAAAGAAGAACAACTGTGCACTCGAATTCATGGGTTGGTACGATCTCCTTCACGTAAGTCTTCATAGTGATGTAGGGTGGCAATAAAATGTGTCCACGAACACAGCCACGAGAATGAACAAGTAACGGGTATGGGGATACATTCATCACCATGTATCTCATGAGGCCTCTAACAGGCCATCCGACAGATGTGGAGGCGTTCCTGTCAGATCCACCACGATATTTGAATTTCATATTTCAAGTTCGATTTGTCAGAGCCAAAAAAAAAAAACACGAAGTTTGGAAATCAACCCCCCCCTTTCAGGTCCATAAAATCCAGACTTCCTGCCCACGCAAAGCCACGAGCTATCATGTCCAAGTTTGTTTTTTTGTTTTTTTTTATGCATCTCATTGGACGGAGGTGGGCATGTTTACAGTCCCTGCTTGGAAACTACGAGGCTGTCGAGATCCAATGCATTCGACGGCCGTATTGCGTCACTCGTGGCCGCACGTGATTGAAATCCTGAATGGAGTGGTAGAATACTTCGCTAATGGGTCCAGGCCCCAGGATCTCAAAATTTTAGATCTTTTCATTAATTCTTTCGAGCGTGAAAAATCGCCAAAGTTGGCGATTGAAAATTGAAGGACCCTGATCTACAAAATGCTCGCGAAGGCCCTGGCAAATCGATTGCTCCCAGTCTACGAAGATATTATCCACCCGACGCAAACCGGGTTCATTAAAGGGCACAGGATACAGGATAACATACTATTAGTAAATGAACTACTTAAACTAACAAGACAAGACAAACAAAATGCGGCAATAGTCTTTATAGACTTTGAAAAAGCCTATGACCATGTGGACTGGCTCTTTTTTGGCAAATGTATGGAAAAAATGAATATAGGGCCAGTCTTCCGGCGGTGGACTGAAATACTAAATTACAACGCAACCACTTGTGTCCAGGTAAATGAAAGAATAGCACCGACCTTTTCGCTGCAACGGTCGGTTCGCCAAGGCACCCTTTCTGTTCATTACAGTAATGGAGGCATTGGCAGCAAACCTTCGGGCCAACAAAGACCTCAGGAAACTGCAGATCTCGCCCGTACCAAAAGAAGCAATCCCGATCTATTCGATGTTCGCAGATGACCTGACACTCATGGTCGATGCCACAGCAACAGACATGGAAGAGATCATGCTTTTATTTAACCGGTTCACAGCAGTCTCAGACATGACTGTCAATTGGGGAAACAAAACCCTGGGATGGTGGATCCACCACCAAGGGATGCGCCCCCCGGAGCTTCCACAGGTCAAATGGCTCCCGGAAACGACACCGGTCAGAGTGCTGGGAATCATGCTCACGACACTTGGTAAGCCTGCATCAAACGATGAATGGATCCTGAAACCCGCGCTAGAGAAATTGTCCCACTGGAAAGACCGACACACCTCCCTTGTTGGAAGGGCATTAGCGATCAACAGTGTAATACTAGCGGCTCTCTGGTACAAATCCGCAATTTGGACCCTCAGTAAGGACGCCGTCAGGTCACTAAAACGGCAGGTGACAACCCTACTATGGAGAGGCAATGAAGAACTGCAAAATGTCATGAATAGGGCAGCCTGGCAATCAGTGATCCAACCCAAAGAAAAAGGGGGCCTGGGGATCCTAGACCCAGAAACTCAGATTAAAGCCTTGGCAATTCAATGAATCAAGAGATCACTCTTTGCTCAACATCTCCCATGGCGGGCCCTTGCTCTAGAACAAATAGCTAGACTTGCTCCCCAGACACCGCAAGGAATTAACCCACTAATCTGGTTGGAAGACCTTTGTTGGACAGTGCCTTAGTCTCGCCGAAACGGGCAAGCTCCGGGACGGGACACAACCCGTTCGGATTTGGCCAGGGACGACTTCTGGGCCCGGGTTGCGAAAACCTGGCACCAACTGCCGCTACCCGACAAGTTCCCACCAACCAGGTGGGAAGAGGTGGCGTGCCAACCCCATTTCAACAACAGAAGAATAACAGACCGGAACAACAGAGTGTATTGCAACTCAAGTACCCCGTGGAGCAGTTGGGTCAAAAGAGGCATAACCATAATAAAGGATATATGGGACCCGCGAGTGGCAGACTGGTAATCTGCACAGCAACCAAGGACCACACTAAGGTACTGCCACAACGTCGAAGAGCACATTGAAACCTTGATCTTTGCTATTCCCCTAGATTGGGTCCGTATCCTGCGCAAAGGGCCAAGGCTGACAGAAGGGGACTGGGGAACAGTCTCGGGGGGTCCGGAGAGTGTAGGCAATGTGATAGAGGTGCAGGCGGACGAAACCCTGACCAACCTCTTCCATATGGGCAAAAACAATGTGCTGACCCGATTTGATCCAGACGTGGTGAGATGGCACAGGAATTTAGAACTGCAAAGAATCCGTGTGCTGCGGGACAAATATGCATGGATTGCATATCAGCCAGACACTCCTATAGTCGAACTCCCCTTTGACCCCGAGGAATGGCAGTGGTCCCGCCCGCAAAAACGCAAGACGGAAGAGTGTTTAAAATTATACACCTTGACGGTGAAGGCCTCCTATCGTCTGTTGCGCCCAAAAGTGAACATAAAAGAAACGGTAAAGGCCCGATGGAGAGCTCATCTGAATGTAGGGACAGAGGCGATCCGCCCGATTCGATGGTTCGCTGCCACAAGGTCTAGGCCAGCGAAGATGGCTTCGCTGCAATGGCAGATAAAACATCGCTGCCTAACCACAAATGACTGGCTAATAGATCGTACATATCTAGAGTAGAAGGGTCGGGCGCTACCGTGGTGCAGATCGTGCCACACCGCCTTCCCCTTCCGCAGAATCCCGAAAACTAAAGAGCATATATTCATGCAATGTTCGGGCGCGGTGCTCACGTGGCGATGGTGGGACAGGATCTGGACCAAGTTGGATATTGGCTCCAACTGGCCATGGGACTAGAGAGCCATACTATGTGAAACATGGTCCTCCCCCATTGACAAGGTTTTCAAAAATAATATGTTCAGATTGGGGACGAGAGCAGTCATGTGGGCCCTCTGGAGAAAACACTGCATCCACACAATAGAGGGGGTCCGCATAGCCGGGGAAGAGGTAACAGACATGATAAAACAATATATCCAACAAGAACTCAGAGTACAGTGGCAAAAAGTCAAAAACCAGCTTGAGCTGTTTCATACATTAAAGGACATAACGCAAACAATTCAGCAGTTCTTCGGGGACTGGTTGGGCAATGCGAACGGGGGTTAGATCGCATTCGTCCGATGGGAAGGCAAGCCTGCCTAGGAGTGCGATCGAGATGAGTTCAGAAGAGATTACTCCATCTACTTCAGAGACTGGACTACGGTGGGACAGGAGATACCACTATGACCACCCACAGATTTCCCCGACCCGTTTTCACCACACCAACTGGCGATGGTCTACAAGCAACGGTATGGTGCAGAATGAGAAAAGCCTCACACAGGACCATGAAAGAAGCGGCGTGACACATGGAAACATCGGCAATGATTCATAGCGGCCAGCTCAGCTATTTGGCTGTAAAAAAGACCCATTTAAGGGACGCTGGACCCGGTTTCCAGCAACAAAAGGGACTGGGGCTCATGGCGGGAGGGAGGAACTAGTGCGTAGCAATAGGCATCTGGCGACGGTTTCAAGGTGAAGAGGTTCCCCCTTCCCTGCTTCCTGCTCAGTCAATCCCCTGGAGGTCAGGGTAATCAATGCTGGCAGGAATCTCTCACAAAGGATTTTTCTGACAGAGTCCAAAATCAATCTGTATATGGGACGCTGGGCCCGTTTCCCAGTAGGTGATGCTCCCCACCAATAGATGGAGCCTCTCCCCAGGTGCTAGTGGTGTCTGCTCTTATCAGCACCACTAAAAATGATGGGGGGGGTTTCAAAAAAAAAAAAAAAAAAAAAAAAAAAAAAAAGAAGTGAAGGACCCGTCTGCACCTTCTGGTCGCCACCCTACCGTTTTCTGCAGCCCTAACTTTCCGGGAATCCTGCTTTAGGACGGCTGGGGTAGGGGTGGTTTAAGTCCGTGGAGCAAAACTCTTGTGCTCCACCGGTGTTCTTTCGAGAGTTTCCCCTTTTCAAATTGAGTAGGGTGCTGAATCTGGGATAATCCGTGGGCGTGAGGCTCCACTGCCCAGGGATTTCGTTACTTTTGGGCAACTTTTCGAGCCTCAATGCTGTCATCTCAGGGGCAGTACCGGATCGGGTGGCCTCAGTGCAGTTGCAGCTTGAACGGACCTGCAAAAGATACGGTGCTTAACCGTTTTCAAGTTGAGGACCTGTGAATCAGCAATGGATCATGGGCAAGTGAGGAGAACTGATTTTCAGTGAAGAAAGGCAAAATCAACATAAGGAAATTTTGTTAAATTGGGCAGTGGAGCCCCCAACTCAAGGAAACTCCTCTAAGTAGGTCGGTGGAGCATGACAAAGCTTGCGCTCCACAGACTAATGTGGTTGCCCTCTCCCGTAATAACTATTGAGGGCCGACAGCCCACAAATTTCTTGACTCTTTAGGAAAGCTGCAGTACAACCATCATCTCAGGGGCAGTACTGGATTCAATGGCCGAGTCCACTACCGGGTTTCCTAGGGGGAAGCTACACTCAAGAGTGAGCTGTGTTTAGTTTATCGTGCCCCAAATTTGCCCCGGCTGCTGTGGTCCACAGGCAGCCGACTTTTCCAAAGTCATTGCCGGCCATTCCAACTTTAAAAAACAAAATTCCCGTTAACAAGGCACAATTGTAGGAAGCGTACGGGCCACTATAGTCTACAGGAGCACCCAAATTCATCCGACTGGAAAAGTTTGTACTCTATTTTTTTCTGTGGCCGATAGCTGGGCCAAGTACTGGTGGTTTAAGCTACAAGCGCATGCCAACCTCTTTTTTTTGAGGCACATTCAGGCAATGCAAAGCTTTATGCAGACAGCCAGGCAAACAGATCCAGTAGGCTAAACTCCAAAGGACGCTGGCCAAGCTGCGTTGGAGAAAATAGCTGGGAAGCGTTCTGGTGGTTTGAATCAGTGGAGCACAAGCCTAAATTTCAAATGGGAGCATGGTTAAAGAGGGCTTCTTTTTCCTGTGGGGCCAAATCAATGTGTCCGCCCTCGCCTACCTTGTGGTCTTGCATTCATGGTCTGTGCCGTGCTGGATGTCATACAAATGGCACTTCCCCACATAGTTAAAGGCAGTAGTACGTGACACACAGTTTCTCTGCGGATCTTTGGAAATAAAAGAAGTTGAGTTTAGGTTTCCCGGATTTGTCATAAAAACCTAAAGCCTGTGTGTCCGATTTTGAATTCAACGCGGGTTCCGCGTTGAAAAATTCAACGCGCGTTGAATTCGCGTTAAACTCCCGTTCAAACGTGAATTAACGAGGTTCGGGATGATTTTTTTCTTGGGCTAAAAATTATCCAAAAATAAAAATAAAAAATATGGGGTTGTAGGTTTTTTTAAGGACTACAACCCTGTATTTTTATGTTTATTTTTTGATGCTTAAATATATTTTTTAAAAATCAAAAACATAAACACGCAATGAAAAAATAAAAACTAAAATGAAATGAATGTTTTTGTTTTGGGTTTCACACAGATTTTTTAAGGGCTAAAACAAAAACAAAAAAAACAAATAAAAAATATAGGGTTGTAGATCTTTCAAAGATGTACAACAATTTATTTTTTAGTTTATTTTTTTGGAACTTCGTGTATTTAAAAAAAAATCAAAACCATAAAAGCAAATTAAAAGAAGGAAAAAAAGACACACACACACAAAATTGGGCCTGTAGCAGGTTGCATGAGTCTGGCGTCACTTGGTTGAGGGAACCCAGGCCCTGGGCCGCCTGTGTGAATGTATGGAAAGCAGGCCCTGGGCTGGATATGGGTACTGGGCCAAACACAGGCCAAAGGCAGTTGGGGGCATGCAACCACCTCAGGCCCAAGGCCTGTTCTCGTTCGTGCCATGCCTCAGGCTACCGGGGCCTATTGGAAGCTTCTTGGGACTGAACACAGGCAGGCCACTTCGATATAGCAAAGCGCCTGCCTCCACATTGGGCATTCGGGTGCTGGCTGCATGCTGCGTAAGCGCTGCCGCGCTGTAGCTCGCTGGCACTCACGCGCTCACATGCGAGCAGGAAGGAGCAGGCAGCCATAGCCGAGCTGCGCTGCTGTAAGCTGGGTGTGGCGCAGGGTGGTCCTTGGGTGCAAGTGGCATCTGTGTGTTGGGGAACGAGGTTGTGAGTAAGGCGAGACACACTCTCACGCGCAGGCACAGACACACTTACACTTGCACACACACACACTTACAAACACACACATACACAAACACACTTACAAACACACACATACACAAACACACATACACANTACAAACACACACATACACAAACACACATACACATACACACACACACTTACAAACACACACATACACTTACAAGCACAGACACACACACACACACACGTACAAACACACACATAGACAAACACACGCGCATACATTCATATTCATGCACAGACACACTCTCACGCGCAGGCACACACATACACAGATAAGCGCACACACAGCACACCTACACACACATAACTGGGGTGTTGGGGGTTGGGGGGATTCTTTGTTTTTTTTTTTTGTTTTTTTTTTTGCCTAGGGCCACGTGTTTCGGACCGTGCGCATCAATTTCGATTTTTCGAAAAGAGCGGGAGCGACCATTTTCGTGTTTAACGCGGATTCAACGGGATTTTTTTGAATTTAACGGGATTCAACGGGAGCTTAATTCCCCCGTTCTGCGTTAAAAAGATACACAACCTAAAGCTGCCAGGCGGTGAATCGCTTTCGGCATATAAACGAGTAAAGTGACTGACCTGCTCGTTGAACACGTATAATTCGACGTTTCTCATTGTATGTTCGTCGATATTGGAAGGCCACGAAGTGGGTTCCTGGAGGAGGGAAAAAAAACTGATTGCTGGGGGTAGTCATACAAATGGCACGTCCCCACATGACCCCTCTATGCACCCATCAAATTTGAATGTAAACGGCCTGAGCAGAAGCTGGGGGTATTTTCTTATGTGTGGGAACCTTCACAGACCCCTTCTTTTCTTTTTGGAATTACCGAACGAGTATAAGGGTCACTGCAACACTCCAGGGTGATGTCCCACTAGCAAAGAGGATGGGATTTAAACCAGTACATCTTGAGAATCACAAATGGGCCTCTCAGAGAAGTTCCGGGCTTCGGAACAGGGAGCGCCTGGGGGCAGGCCGAAATTGTTTTTTGTTCGGTGCCACGCCTGGTCCCATCCCAAGGTGTGGGATAATTTTTTTTTCCAACCCGCCTGCTGGGCGGCCCTGTCGTGAGCATCTGAAATTTTTGGAGATGCTCATTTGTGATTCTCAATTTGGCTGGGGCAATGTACTGGTGGTTTAACTCCTGACATCCAATTGTCCTTACGAGTGGGAGTGCACACCAGGAGACTCCCTTTTCGGGGAAAAAAAAGAAGAGAAGCAACCGATAGGTGCTGTGTGACCATTTCGCCTGCCAACGCACACAAACCACCAGATGCAATGATCGTCTCTTATTATAGTAGTATATATTTGCAATGTGGCAGCGCCTCCTATGTGAGAAGATAGTCAAATCGAATGATCCCTTGTACTTGCCTAGGAAACCTTTGATCGGGCCAGCTTGCCGAAATACGGCCGAATTCTGTACCGGAGTGAAACGATTTTCAACTTTTTGCAGTCACAGACGTGGGCCCTAGAGTTCATCTCCAGACCTTACCTTACCCAT
Source organism: Chara braunii (assembly GCA_003427395.1). Classification (NCBI taxonomy): domain Eukaryota; kingdom Viridiplantae; phylum Streptophyta; class Charophyceae; order Charales; family Characeae; genus Chara; species Chara braunii. The sequence continues at coordinate 639,822 of BFEA01000440.1, forward strand.
GTACAGTATCGAGTTGACCCCTGAGTGTTTGAACCTGCGACCTGTGTTTTGGTAGTTGGTTGTTGTTCGTCATAGGTTTGTGCAGATGTAGGGGTCGATCTGTAGATCTGTCGAGTAGAGGTTATAGATGTGTAGAGGTCGAAATGAAACGATTTTCACCTTTTGCAGTAGCAGACGCAGATCCTAGGGTTCGATCCCTACACCCCACCTTACCTGTGTAGACCCCGAGAGTTGAACCTGTGACCTGTGTATTCGTGAACAGTTGATAGGCTGTCATAGGTCCGTAGGTAGCAGGGGTTCGATTTGTAGATCTTTAGAAAATAAGTCTTAGCGAGTTCCAGAAGTCTTAGCTGTAGCCCTTCTAGAAGGTCAGCAAGTGGTGAGTCAAGTGGTGGACTAACTGCAGTGCAATTGCAGTACGACCTCGGTAGGTTAGAAGTGAGTCCCCCATTCAGTTGGCGGCAAGGTCCAGTCAGTCCCAGTCCGGTCCAGCAAGTACCACAAGGGACTGTGAGCACCATGGGCCGATGGAAAAGGGCATACCAACAAGTTTCAGAAGTATAAATCAAGAGGCAGCGCCCAACCTTTCATTCATTCCTGCGTGAGCTAGGCGGAAGCGCTGCCACAGCGACTTGTGCAAAGAGGTCGGCAGTGAGCCCGGAGCTGAAGTGGGCAAGAGAGGAGTGTAGCATAGCGATAGGGTAGAGGCGGACATAGCTGCCATAGGTAGAGTTAGTGTCTAGCGAGTGTGTGTGTGTGTGTGTGAGTTCAGAGAGTCGCGTGTGNGAGTGTGTGTGTGTGTGTGTGAGTTCAGAGAGTCGCGTGTGGGATATCCAGGGTGATCCGGTGTATGTGAACAGTGAGTTGTTTGGGCGCTGAGTCGCCATAGCCAATTGAAAGTGAACTCATATCTGGATTGCCATATCTCTGAGTTTTGAGTGGGCGCATGTCGCCAGTTTGCTGCGCTACTGTTTACATGCATGAAAAGTGTGAATGAAAGCGAGTCTGATTGCATTGGTATCGGAGCTGGTACCCACCATTCCACGCGTCGAGTTGTGTGTCGCAGGAGTGATGTGCCATAGTAGAGGTGACCACCGAGAGTCATAGTCCGCCATAGCGGACCTGAAGGTTGGAGAAGCCCGCCGGGCACCTGTAGAGAAGACCACGACGAAGAAGAAGACCGAGAAAGAGAGATAAAGAGAGATGAGCGATACAAGTTTGGTTGTCACTGACCTGTGAAGTGTGCCGAGCAGTCCCATGAAGAAGAAGATTGCGGCCATAGTCGCGAAGCTTGACCACGGAGTAAGGAAGGAGGGAGAGAGAGAGTGGACAGAGGGAGAGACCAAGAAGGGAGAGAGAAGCCATAGCCGAGGAGAGGAAGAGAGAGAGACGATCAAAAAAAAAAAAAAAAAAAAAAGAGAGAAGAAGAAGACAGCCGGGGTGAAAGGAGGCGAGGAAGGTGAAGAGAAGAGGGAGGTTGGTGAGGGAAAGAGAAGCTGGCAGCCATAGCCGACTAGAGGAGTTGATCGGGAGAGTTGACCATGCGCTGATCGGAGGTTGACCGGAGTTGACCGAGAGTTGACTGGAGGTGATCGGGGGTTGACTGCAGCGTTGACCGATGTTGACCAAAACCGTTGACCAAGGTGTTGACCACGAGTTGACCAAGCTGGAGCTGGTATAATCTCGCCAAGCCTTCAGGCTATCCCTCGCCCTATGGATGTGCACACACCCTGTGGTACTTGCTGAGTCCAGTCTGTCTGTCTCTTCTTTCTGTATTGAGTCTCTTCTGTCCAGGTGATAGAACTCTGTGGATGAAGGATAGGGCCTTGTTGACCAAACACACACGGGCTGAGTAGGGCTAAAGACTGTGTCTGACGACTCGACTGTCCCGGAGGCCTAACCCTCCCAAGGACCGGTACTGACCGGCAGGCTGCTCCGTGTGGCACGGTAGGCCCAAAATCCGAGTTGTGGGCTGCACAACAGGCCGTCTAAGTGTTGAGAGACCTGCTGATCGCGTCGTCTTGTCTGCGACGTTAAATAATTCCTAAGGAGTTACGGGGGATCTCCTTAAATGCCTCCTGATCAGCAACAGGTCTAGTAGTGACAGCCATAGTGTAGGACTAGGCTAGAGACCCTAGTTGGTAGGATCCCTGTTCGGATTCTGTGAGTCTTAGATTGAGTCAATAGGTTTGTCAGTCAGGGGTTAGAGTCTACGTGGTGAGGTTTGGAACCGTAATCCGGTTGTGCACTATCACCATGGTTGACACCCGGAGTGGGTTGAGTACTAGCCCCTACACCCAGGAGCAACAAGAGAAGATGGCCGCCTTAGTGAGAGAGAATAAGGAGAGGAAAGAGGTCCTGAAACAGGCGAAGCTGAAGGCAATCGCAGAGGAGCAGGCGGCGAAAATGAAGGAATTGGAGGAGGAGATGGAGAAAAAGAAGAAGGCTGTTGAAGAGGAAGCGGCAACAGAGGCAGAGGAGGAGAGAAAACGCATGGAAGAAAAAGGAGAGAGTAGTGGCAGGACAAATGAGGAGGTAGCCATGGAGAAGAAGATCAGTGGGTGGATTGCTAATTTATCGTTGGGGGAAGATGAGGAGGCAGAGTTTTATGTGCCCCAGGACGAGAGGGATGCGTTAGCCAGTGAGTTAGCAGCAATGGAGGACCCCTTGGGAAGACAAGAAAGAGAGGAGGAGAAAAAGTTGGAGTGGAAATTGAGAATGAAGAGGGAAAAGAAGAGAAGGAGGGATGAAGTTAATAGGTTGACCGCAGAGGTGGCGAAGGTGAAAGATTGCAGGCAGGAGGTGTAGGCTCAGGCAGACACCTCGGTCAAAATGGATAAGGTGTTGGGGTACCTGGAGGTGTTGAGCGCGGCTTGCATGGAGGAACGCCAAGCCAATAGGGATCAAGAGGAGTGCCATGCGGTTAGGATTCAGGGATTTTGCGCGCGACCTAGTCACCCACGTTGGAGGAGAAGTCAAGGGGTTGAGAGACAACATGGGGAAGTTCTTTGATGGCGCCATTGAGGGTGCCAAAGCAGTAGCCGCCGTCGAGAGTGAGGGCAGACCCCGTAAGGACCCAATTAAGCTTAAATTCCTCATCGCCTTCCAGGCCCTTAAGGATGAAGCGGCTAGTTTTGCCAGGTTCCTAGTGCGCGCAGCCGGTTGTGAAAACAACCTGGTTGCATATTCCAAGGTACCCCCTTCCTCACTTCTTCAAGCTCCTGAGGGAGCGATTTGCTGACCCAACGAGAGGCGTTAGAGCCTCTGACAAGCTACAAACTATCCACTCGCGATAGTGGAGGTGTGCAAGGGCACTCAAGGGCGTCATGGACGACTTAGTAGCTGTCCCAGACCATGGGGTCACTGAGCCCCAGTTGGTCCAGTTATTCTATCGTGCCATGCCAGAGCCCTTGTGTGGGCATTTCTTTGATAAGTCTCAACAGGCCGACATCACCTATGATGTGTTGAGCAGAGAAGTGGTCCTGTTTGAGTCGAAGTCCATGCCAGTGTCCACTTTCTAGCACAAGGACCTGGATAAGGGGAAGAAGTGGAAAGGCCATACCATCTCTGGCAAAGTTAGGGCCAAGGATCATATGATCCTCACGTTAGAAGAAGGTGGTACAGATGAAGTCCCCTACAGTGAGATTGAGTGGGGGTTAGAGGAGGATGACAGCAGCGTAGGGCAGGGGAGGTCTTATGCGGCTGTCGCGGCTGGAGGGAGGCCGCAAGGTAGAGGAGGAGGCCAGGGCCAAAGGGGCCAGGCTATGGGAGGTCGAGGACCGGGCGCACAGGGGGTTGGCGGACAAGGGAACCGCCAAGTGGGAGGTAGGGGTCAAGGTCCCCCGTCGAATTGTCAGGGTTCTTGTTGGTCCCCACAATGACGAGGTGGAAGGCCACCTCAAGGAGGATGGGACCCAGGCTTGCCACAGGGCAGGCCCTGGGAAGATTTGGTCTTGGACCAGCGCGTATGGCAGGAACGCGTGGACTTGGGTCAGTGCGTATTTTGTGGTGACCCGGCCCATGGAATTAAATTTTGTCCTCAGTTCAAACAGACCCGGTGGGCTGCTCAGCAGCCAAAGGCAGCCGCCAGTAGGGGTGGCAACTGCACCTACTTGAGGCCATGTGGGGCAGCAAGCGCGTGCACACAGGAAACTCCCAAACTACATGAGCCTATGGCAGAGGTTGCAGGCCCGTGCATAGCTAGCTGTCTAGAGACTGCTTGTGTTAGCGTCTCTCTAGGCACGTCCCTCACAGGTGTGGCAGAAGAGCTGAAGGAGAGGATGCCAGCCTGGGCCAAAATGAAGAAGGAGAGTAAGGAACAACTGATCTTGGTAGATGTAGAAGTGTTTAGAAGCAGAGTAGGGTCCCTTATAGACTCAGGGGCCATCCGCAGTTACATTAATCGTAGGGCACTGAAAAAGCTGAAGCTAGGATTAAAAGTCCAAAAGTTAGCAAACCCCATAGTCAGTGTCCTCGCAGACAACCGCACGATGCGAGTTGAGGACTACGTAGAGGGAGTCCAAGCGTACTTTCGCCTAGAGAAAGATGGGAAGGTGGAAAAAGTTCTCCATTCCCTTACTCTCCTCGTTCAGGATGACCTTCCTTTCGACATAGTGTTAGGAATGGATTGGGGAGAGGCAGCTGGGGCCACACTCCACTTAAGAGAGCATGAGCGTAGGCTCCCTAGTCCGTCAAGCGAGGTTAAGACTGCCCGCCTGTTTCATGTGTCAGGTGTAGATTTCACCTTGGCACATTGCTGTCTCAGTGCTCCCGCGTTCGCGCGACTAGTGAAAAAGGAGCAGTTAGAGGATCAGGTCTTCGTAGTATATGTGAGGCCTGTCACTGAGGCTAAGGAAGGAGATAGTTCCACATACCCGACCATTGCCAAGCTGCTGACTGAGTCGCCGAAAGGAGTAGTGCCGCGACCCATCCAGCACAGGATAGAGATAGAGCCTGGCAGTAGGACTCCTAAGGGAGCAGTCTATAGGATGTCCCCTAGAGAGTTAGAGGAGCTACGCAAGCTGTTAGACGAGCTCCTCGAGAAAGGTTGGATCAGGCCCAGTTCGTCTCCTTTTGGAGCACCAGTCCTGTTTGTTCCCAAGAAGGAAGGAGAGCTTCGTATGTGTATAGACTATAGGGGTTTGAATGCGATTACTGTGAAAAATGCTGAACTGCTGCCCAGGATGGACGATCTTTTAGATCGGGTGCAGGGTTGTAAGTATTTCTCTAAGATAGATTTGAAGTCCGGATATCATCAGATAGAGGTCCATCCTGATGACCAGTACAAGACTGCTTTCCGGACTAGATATGGGCATTATGAGTTCATAGTGATGCCCTTTGGACTAACCAACGCGCCAGCTACCTTTCAGCGTTGTATGAATGATCTGTTTAGACCTTGGTTAGATAAGTTTGTAGTAGTTTATCTAGATGATATATTAGTTTTCAGCAGGACCCTCCAAGAGCTTCAGGGTCATTTGGGGCAAGTCTTGGCGAAGCTGCGAGAAGCTAACTTCAAGATTAACGCGAAGAAGTGCGAGTGGGCCAAGACACAGGTTTTGTACTTGGGCCACGTGTTAGACGGAGATGGCATTAAGCCAGAGGACAACAAGATAGCGGCAATTAAGGACTGGCCGACGCCCCGCACGTTGACTGAGTTGCCGTCGTTCTTAGGCCTAGCTAACTACTATAGGAAGTTCGTGAGGAACTTCTCCACTATCGTCGCTCCCTTGCGCAGGTTGCTAAAGAAAGAGGCAATCTGGCAATGGGACAAAGACTGTACGTTTGCGCTAAAGAAGTTAAAGCGCGCATTGATAGAGTACCCCGTCCTCAAAGTAGCTGATCCGTCTTTGCCATTTCTCGTGACCACGGACGCAAGTCAGTATGGTATAGGCGCCGTGTTACAGCAGGACAACGGCAATGGCTACAGACCCGTAGAGTTCATGTCAGCAAGGATGCCCTCAGAGAAGGTTGCCACCTCGATGTATGAGAGGGAACTCTACGCTCTCAGGCAGGCCTTAAAACACTGGAAGCATTACCTGCTTGGGAGGCACTTCAAAGTATACTCAGACCACGAAACTCTTAGATGGTTAAAGACCCAGGCCAAGATGACACCGAAGCTAACTAGGTGGGCCGCTGAGATAGACCAATATGACTTTGAGCTCAAACCGGTCAAAGGCAAGTACAACGTAGTTGCGGATGCTCTAAGTTGGAGATCAGACTACTTTGGAGCTATAGTACACTATCTGGACATAGGGAAGGACCTGCAAGAGAAAGTTAAATAGGCATATGCGCAGGACCCTATCTATAGTGACCTCCTCAAGAGAGTTAGGGAGGCCCCAGAGACTGAGCAGATTACCGCACTACAGAGGGGTTGTTATTTGAGAAGACTAATGTGGTAGACCGCCTGTGCATCCCCAACCGTGAGGAGATTCGTAGTCTGATCCTAGGGGAGCGCCATGATACAGAGGGGCACTTCGGTTGGCAGAAGACCTTAGCCAATCTCATGAGTACCTGGCCAGGGATGAAAGCTGACTGTATAGAGTATGTTCGCAGTTGCAAAGTTTGCCAGAGAAACAAGACCACTACGCGCGCCCCTCTAGGTCTTCTCAGACCCTTGCCTATTCCATACTACCCCGGAGACTCAGTCTCCATTGATTTCATGGATGCCAGTGTCAAGAGTAGACACGGCCAGAGCCAAGTCATGGTCATAGTTGACCAATTTAGCAAGTATGCTGTTTTTGTTCCCTTGCCTGCAGAGGTACGTACGGATTTAGTTATACGAAAGTTCTTTGATTTTTGGGTTAGTGAGAATGGAGTCCCATTGTCAATAGTTAGCGATAGAGATAGTCACTTCACCAGCCAGAACTGGCAAGAACTCATGGGAGTTTACGGATCTAAGTTGTTGATGTCGTCTGACCGCCACCCAGAGACCAACGGTCAGACTGAGCAAATGAATAAGATCCTACAGCAAGTTCTGCGCATGTACATTAGACCCGTCCAGATCAACTGGGATGAGATGTTACCTAAGGTAGCTAGCGCATACAATTACAGCGTGCATCTGTCCACGTGTCGCACTCCCAATGAGCTGCACAAGTCCCTTTAGACCGCGCAGACCATTCAAAGGACTGAACCGGGATCAGGTTCACAGGCTACCGCCCGGTACCAGGGAGTTTGCGATACAGCACGAGAAAGAATTAGCTACCGTTGAAGGCCCAGCACAGAATGATAGAACAGGCTAATAAGCATCATCGCCCATCGCAGTTTCAGGTAGGCGACTTAGTCTGGGTCAAGTCGAAAGAGTTTGCACCTGAGGAGCACATCTCGCAGAAGTTGCTACCTGCATATAGAGGACCGTGGCCGGTTCTAGAAGTCAAGGGCGGAGAGGATGGACCGTCCTACACAATAGAGATTCCAGCACACCTCCACACGTATCCAGTATTCCATGCCTCAAAGCTGTTGCCATGTGTCACCAGTCAACAGTTCCCTTCAAGAAGATCCATGATCCCGCCAGATGTGGATGGAAGATATGACATTGATGGCATTGTAGATGAAGATGTGTTCAGGACAGGAGGTAGAGGTCGTCCACAATAACAGTATAAGGTCCGGTTTGCTTATCAGGAACCGGAAGACGACCGCTGGTTTACTAGAACAGAACATCTAGAAACAGCTCCCGATATAGTCAGAGCCTATGAGCGTGATAAGAAAGGTAAAGGTCCTGCCTGGGACTAAGATATTCTCGGAGGACCTCAAATTTAGGACGGCGGGAGTAAAACGGTTTTCACCTTTTGCAGTAGCAGACGCAGATCCCAGGGTTCGATTCCTAGACCCCACCTGACCTGTGTACAGTACCTGTGTAGACCCCGAGAGTTGAACCTGTGACCTGTGTATTCGTAAACAGTTGATAGGCTGTCACAGGTCCGTACGTAGCAGGGGTTCGATCTGTAGATCTGTAGAATAGAAATCTTAGCGAGTTCCAGAAGTCTTAGCTGTAGCCCTTCTAGAAGGTCAGCAAGTGGGCAAGTGGGCGAGTGGTGAGTCAAGTGGTGGACTAACTGCAGTGCAATTGCAGTACGACCTCGGTAGGTTAGCAGTGAGTCCCCCATTCAGTCAGCGGTAAGGTCCAGTCAGTCCCAGTCCGGTCCAGCAAGTACCACAAGGGACTGTGAGCACCATGGGCCGATGGAAAAAGGCAGACCAACAAGTTTCAGAAGTATAAATCAAGAGGCAGCGCCCAACCTTTCATTCATTCCTGCGTGAGCCATGCGGAAGCGCTGCCACAGCGACTTGTGCAAAGAGGTCGGCAGTGAGCCCGGAGCTGAAGTGGACAAGAGAGAAGGAGCGTAGCATATAGCGATAGGGTAGAGGCGGACATAGCTGCCATAGGTAGAGTTAGTGTCTAGCGAGTGTGTGTGTGTGTGTGTGAGTTCAGAGAGTCGCGTGTGGGATATCCAGGGTGATCCGGTGTATGTGAACAGTGAGTTGTTTGGGCGCTGAGTTGCCATAGCCAATTGAAAGTGAACTCATATCTGGATTGCCATATCTCTGAGTTTTGAATGGGCGCATGTCGCCAGTTTGCTGCGCTACTGTTTACATGCATGAAAAGTGTGAATGAAAGCGAGTCTGATTGCAGAAACTGCTAGGCTAGAGGTCTGCAGATGCCCGTAGTCGAAGTGGGCTGTGAAGAAGACAGAGCGCCCATAGTAGTAGTGGTGAGCGGCCATAGCCGCTGTAGGTTAGACGTAGCTGATAGTGGGTGTGTGTGTGGGATACAGAGGGAGTGTGCGTGGGGTATTCAGGGTGATCCAGAGTTGAGAGAGTTGAGTGCGTGCGAACGGTGGTGTTGGACACAGTGACGAGAGTTGGGATGTACAGGCGCTGATGCGCCATAGCCTATTGAAGTGAAATTGCATCTGAACCGTGTTCTCGATTTCTATATCTCCGGGCTTTGAGTGGGCGCTCTGCGCCATTGTGAATCGCCATCTGTTTGCATGTATGCGAAGTGGAGAATAAAGCTAGTCTGATTGCAGGAGCGGTTATCAACCTTGACAGAGCCTGCGCTCAGTTGCTCTGCTTTCAACTTTTCACCATATATATCAGTGAACGAGAGGGGTGGATCTGGGAAGTAGGTGATATGAGCTTCCAACAGAGTGCAAGACATTTCCAATCAGAATTTGTATTGCTGCATCCCCTGTATGTCTCAGAGTAACCGTCCTTTGAAAATGGGAAATTTTTGAATATTGAATGCGTTCCCGCAACTTGACTGTTTTGGCTTGATGCAGAGGAAGTTGACAGATAGATGGATCTTGAGCGATTTGGTGCGAAGTTACGATGAGAGCAGAGATTCCCGCTCCGATGTGCTAGCGCAAGGCAAAGGGGACGGCTGGGGCAGGGAGAGCAGAGACCGTACGTTATGCAATCCCTTTCCTTCCCACTCGAGACATCCATATCTGTCTCCTGTACGCCTCCTGATTGTCAAGGGTTTATGGGGGCAGGGTTCTGGGTGTGCAACATGCTACTTACTGGATTGCTGGTGTTATTTGCATTTCTTGTGTGTTGGGTTGGGGGGGGGTTCTGCATGCAAGTGTCTGACCTTGTGGGTATTGAGTCCTCCTGTGTTTCTGTCTCTGCTTGTTGCCCATGGACGGACGGCTGTGCCTGTGAGTTTATGACCTGGGCAAGAGCAGTTTCAAATGAACGAAATATACTTAGACTTCATGCTGGTTATAACTTCATGTGCAAACAGGACTGCTATCGTAATCATACAGGAAAGCCTATGTCCAATCATCCATTTGGCTGTCCATAGTGCTGAATCATATGGGAATATGAATTTTTTTTGCACATGGCCAGGGAGTAAAGGCTGATAAATTATTGAGGATCTGTATTATTCTCTTTTCCCTTGAGTTTCTCAGCATCCTTGTTGTGGACATTATGCATGTCTTTGTTCGATTTCCTGTAGCGCCTCAGCTTGCACCCTAGTTTCTCCCCTGCTTGGGGGTTCGATTGTTTGTTGGTAATTTGTTGCCTATCGAGACATGAATTGTGCAAATTTTCCTGTCCATCTTTCGTTTGAAATGGGACTTTTTTTCTGTTGTGGAAACAGACCCTTGACTGTCACCTGACCATCAGACCCCATCTGGTCCTCCTGGCAACCCTCTCGGAGCTGTTGTTCTTACCTCTTACTGCCCTGTGGATTTGCTGCCCACTTTCTGCAGGGCTGAGAAGATCTGTGCCCGAGCTGTGGTTGGAGATTCCATTGAAGAGAAGATTTTGAAACAGAACCAGGATTGGGAGGCTGAAGGTTGGTTTACACTGTGGCAGGTCCCTTGTTCATGTCCTGCGCCTCGACCAATTTACCCATGTACCATGGTTGGGTTATATACCCCGCTGTGATTTCAACAGTCAACCCTGTAATTGCACTGCCCTTGTCAGGAAAAAACCTACTTGCTAAACATGCCGATCTGTAGCTCCCGGCAATGTGCTTGCTGCTAGCCCCTCTAGGACAAATCTCTTACTCTTCTTCGGCGATCGCCAACTCAGTTGACTCCCGAAAACACACTTCTTTCTGAAGAGTGTTGAAAGAGTGTTCTTGTGATAAGAACTCCTTTCACACGAACAGTGTCCCACTACAGACTGATTTTCCCCTTCACACCTGCATACAACCTCTTCTTTCTTGCACTCATCTTTCCTCTACCTGCACTCATGTCCCCATGCTTCTTTCTACACTTGCCTGTTTGCCAACCATATGCATACATGGTTGGACAGGCAACGTAACTCTATCTGGGACCTTCATGATGTTGGAAGTTGGTTGCTCTGAAGTGTTTTCCAATGGACTGAGCAAAATAGGACTGGCGGCGGACCAAGTCATCAGGGAAGTGGTCAAGCTAAGTTTGTTTGCTGTACCTTGGCTGCTCGCGAGGGAAGACTCTCACCATCAAGGTGTTGCTACCCACGCTGCTATGGGCAACAAGGACTCCACCTAGGGCACTGTCTGTTCGAGGGTGAGCAGTTCATCTCAGGTGCTGCATGCAAGATTGTGGGTAAGACACAGGCTTCTGAATTCCAGTTGCCATGCTCAGTCAGCAGCCCAAGCTGCGATATGCAACAACTGTCCCATTTCTCTAACTGACTTTCTTCCAGTAGCTCTTTGGGTAATCCGCTGGCAAATTCATCGACTGTAGTTGCTCTCCCTCCCTCCCTCCCTCTCTCTCTCTCTCTCTCTCTCTCTCTCTCTCTCTCTCTCTCTCTCTCTCTCTCTCTCTCTCTCTCTCTCTCTAGCTCTCTAGCTCTCTCTCTCTCTCTCTCACACACACACTCACACACACATGCACACAGACTGTTGCTCCCTCTTGGGCTTGCTCTCGCTCTGTATGCGCAGTGGGTGTGCATTGGGTGGAAAGTGTGGGCTCTCACTCTGTCTGCGCAGTGGGTGTGCATTGGGTGGAAAGTATGGGTTTTTGTCTTCTGACTGACGAGTTCTGCGTATTTGGACTTTGGTGAGCCTTAGCATCATCCCCCCGCCTTTTTTCTCCCCTATCTCTGAACGCTGCGGCTCACTGGGTGCAGTTTTCTGGATCTGGTTTACGACTGCTTGGTTGTCCCCAGCTTCCATTTTGTGTTAGACATAATGGAATCTGGGGTCACTGCGGTTCTTGTATTTCTACAATAATATCTTTGGTCGTGTCAAAACCATAACACCTTTTGGTAACCCCGAGGCGCCTTCACTGTTATGAAGACCTTGGTTTGTTGCACAACGTGATGCACCAGATGAAAGGGGGGAGAGGGGATAGCCGTTTCTTTTCTTTTCTTTTTTTTTGTAAGTGGATGGCCAGAGGGAATTTCACTGACCTCCTCCTACGGTCTCTGATTGTAATGTGCATCCGACGAGGAATGACATAAAAGATGAAGCAATATGTGGGGTTTTGTCTTGGCGGGAGCCTGGAGGTATGCCAGGCTGATGATCCAAACAGGTAAGTGAGGACTTCAAGCCGGTGGTCATTTTTAGGAATGGGAAATCTTGTCATATGGAGTGAGCCTCAAGGGAAAAGTTGTGAGTTTTCCACACTCTGGTAGGAGCACTTTCTGCACAAGTCTGCCTCCTCGTGTACATCGCGACAGATGTCGCATAGAATGAAGGCCTCTGCGGAAAGAGGCTGTCTTGTCATCTGGTGGTGTTATAGCTTTTTGTGGATAGGGAGGCAGCTTTGTGAGTAAACGAGCTTGCAGGTGAGAAGGGCAGCAGGTATCTGGTCGATTGTTTGGTTAGGAGGAAGGTTTCTGGGTGAAGGATGCCGTGTGCAAGGACATCAGGATCAAATATAGTTTGTCAGGAAAGAGAGAAGCTCCCGTCCGATGGCGGTTGCTGTCAACGGGTGTCCAGTTTTTTTGTTGATGAAATCTTGCAGATTGAGTGAAAGGCTAGCGGCAGAGAAGTATTTGGCAAGTCAACATGCTTTCATCTGCGGCTTGGGAATGAGGAAGCATGCCTGACTGGAAGAGGGACTGCGAGTAGGCAGACTCTGGTTATTGGGTGTGGAAATGAGGTACTCTTGAGTTTGTTGACGAGGCGGTGTAGATGTCTATTTTTCTGCAATGTATACTTAATGAGTGGATCTCAGCCAATGAGAGGAGAGGAGGTATGATGCATTCACATAGGAAGGATTTCAGACAAGTAGGAATGCTTGGATGGAGGGTGCAGAAGCATGCTCTCATCACGACTCGCATGTGTGGGTGAAGGAGGCTTGCTGCTCCACAGCATGTTTCTTCGATTGTGTGGCCTACTAGCTTTCTATTGAACAGCTTGTAGGTAGGGAAAAATGTCGCTGTTCGATGAACCTCTGGGATCGAGCTGTGTAGACTGGAAGAGATTCTGCGGAGGCAAAAGCTCGTGGGACGTAAGATAAGCAGGTATTGTGTTTGTTACGCAGATGCTTTGCTCGGAAGGCAAGCCTGTGGGAAAGGAAACATGCTTTTGATTGATAAGCTTGTGGATTTAGACCTACCGCGCTTGAGATTGGCGGAGTCTAGTCTTGGGAGAAAAAGGGCGTCTTTTTGCCAGATTGGTGCAATTTCATTCATGGCATTTGGACGAGGAATTGTGTGTGCTTGTAGATCCTGTTTGTTATATGCTTACATGCCTAAGAGCAGAGAAATTCGGATCAGCGAAAAAATCCGAAGCTCTGCTGTTGCAGCTCACCGACGTTTGAATTTGCTGCTGATCACTGCAGCTTGGTCAGGCAACCCTTAGACTTGGTGCTACTAGACTGGACAATCTCAAGGGAACTACTTGCAAGTATGTCAACTTATATGATCCTTCAGCCTTTGGTACGTTGGGCGTGTACACGGCCCACTTTGTGGAGATGGTATGCTTCAGTATGCAGGCTGTCAAGCCCTTCGGGCTTGGCTAGATTAGGCTTACCAAAAAAAAAAAAAGAAAAAAAAAAAAAGAAAAAAAAAAAAAGAGTTACCAGCCCTGCTGATTGGTGTTTTTTGAATTCGACATTCAATATTGCAATTTTCTTGTCGATTTGGTCCATTTTGTCATCGATGATTCTCCACAACTCGTCTTGCAACGAGCAGCTGTGTCATGTTCTTTAGTCCATAATCCTCGTGTCCTATGATATGCAACCAACTGTTTGATACCCCTTGCTGATGTTGACAGTATCTCTCCCCCCGCTAAAGTTTATCGGACGCGGGCTCCTTACGTGGATGCCGCGGGGGAATGCCGACCGAGGGATGTGTGATCTGCGGTTGTTGGCTTGCTTTAACTTTCTGCATGGTTGAAATGTCGGCACGTATGTGATTTTCCCACGATCGCGGCCAGCCCTCAGATGAAAGATTTGGAGACGTCCGATGTGAATTCTGACGCGGCTGTCGCGGCGCAGAAATGTGTTGCCGTTACTTTTGCTTCCTTTTGGGCCTCGCTACAGTACTCCCCGAATGTCCAAAATGAGAATGAATCGTCCCCTGGAACATGGCAAGGTACACCCCCGTAGTTGTTCTCTTTCTCTTTTTTGGTTTAGCTTTTTTTTTTTTTTTTTTTTTTTGTTGTTGTTTAGCTTTTTTTCGTTTTTGTGGTTTCGTTTCAAGGCCCCACACTGTTGGAAGCAGAGGGGTCGCCGTTCGGGGAAAAAACAAAGGAAACGTAGCTGGCCATCTGGATTTGCGGGGGCACACGACCAAAAAGGAAACCTACGCATGTACCTGGACTACCGGATGCACCTGCCTACGGACTTCCCCTATCCGGCCTACCCCACGCGGCCTACGGTAGCGTTGGCTACCGACCTGCGCTACCGGATGTACCTCCCGTAGGCGGCCTACCTGCACGATCTGCCCTACGCGACCTACGCTACGAGACCTACCTGCCCCTACCTCCCTCCCTCCCTCTCTCTCTCGCTCTCTCTCTCTCTCTCTCTCTCTCTCTCTCTCTCTCTCTCTCTCTCTCTCTCTCTCTCTCTCTGTGCTGCGTGCTTCGAGCTTTGGTGCTACTGTTTCTCTCTCTCTCTGCTACGTGAACCGCTGCTACGTGCTTCGGGCTTTGGTGCTACGTGCTTCGAGCTTTGGTGCCTCGTGCTTCGTCCTTTGTGATTGGTGCGTGGAGCTACGTGCTACGTGTGCAAGATTCTGCGAGCTACGTGCTACGTGTGCAAAATTCTACGTGCTACGTGTGCAAGATTCTACGTGCTACGTGTGCAAGATTCTACGTGCTACGTGTGCAAGATTCTACGAGCTACGTGCTTCGACTTTGTCCAACTCCTCTCTCTCTCTCTCGGTTCTAAGCGCTTTGGCACGACGTCCTTTTTACGAGCTATGTGCTACCCATTGGTGCAACTCTCTCTCCTCTCTGCTACGTGCCACGTGAACTTGGTGCTTCGTGCTTCTTGCTAGGTGAACTTGGTGCTTCGCGCTACGTGCTTTGAGTGCAACCACGAGTTGGTGCCCCTCTCCCTCTCCCTCCTTACGTGCTTCATGAACTTGGTGCGCCGCACTTCAAGAACTCGGACGTGCATTGGTGCTACTCAGCTTGAGGCTTTGTCATTCTTGGTTGGAGGCTTCGTCGAATTGGACGCCTGCGTCGACTGGCTCAATCAAGTGAGTCTTTCTGTCTTCCTCCCTTTCAACCCGTGCTTCCAGTACCCAAAACGATTCTCCTCATCGTCCCGCTCCCCCACCCGCACCCATTCGAGAGAGAGAGAGAGAGGCAGCGTCACGATTCTTCTTCTTCGGCCCATCGTACTCCATTCCTGTCTCGACCCATCTTCCTCGACCCTTGCTCATTCCTCCCTCGCCTTTTCCTGCCACCCAGCTCCCTTTCCTTCCTCCCTCCTACTTCCTCCGGTGGGCTTACCTTACCCCTCGGACCTACCTCCTTCGCTCTTTGCTCCCTTCTTTCTGCCCAATCTAGA